>QXTE01000020.1:7332151-7429151 GCA_003942145.1 Platysternon megacephalum | reverse complement strand
CCCGCACCGGGGGCAGGGCAGGCTCCCTGCCGGGCCGCCGCACCGCACCGGGAAGTGGCTGGAACCTGGGGAAGGAGGGGTACAGGGGTGTGTGTGGCTGTTGCTTCAGGCACTGCCCCCAGCAGCTCCCATTGGCCACAGTTCCCCATTCCTGGCCAATGGGAACTGCTGGGGGCAGTGCCTGAAGCAACAGCCACACACACCCCTGCGCCCCTCCTTCCCCAGGTTCCAGCCGATTCCCGCGGGGGCAGGGCAGGCAGTCAGCCGCTCTAGGTAAACGTTGGGTGAGGGCGGGGGGGCCGTGAGGAGCTCGCCCGCGGCCCACGTGTTTGAGACCCCTGGACTAGATGATCCCAATGGACCATTCTTTTCCTTGGAATCTATGAATCTGTGGGGAAATTATTTGGGTACCTTTTCTAAAGTATAAAAGGCTTTTAACTTTAAAAGAGAGGGGGCCTGCTGGTCAGTCATTTTCTTGGGTGGGGGGGGAACTCTGCAAAAAAAAAAGCCATGTTCTTAAATTGGATTAGCTACCTGCATTAGCTAATTTAGGATAAAATAGTAGCGAAGCTACAATAACTCCGCTTTTAACTTCGGTTAACAGCTCATGATAAAGCTTTTAGTGGAGCCTGGGTTGAAATCTATTTAACTTTAATTTTAAGCTCAATTAAGCTAACAGGTTACTAACCTGAGTTAAAAACATACACTTTTTTATTTTTGCAGTGTAAACATACCCTTAGTCTGAAATAGTACCATGGGTTAAACTTTTAGGCTGTGTAGCAAAGAGCATCTCCTTTCCTGGACTTGAGGAAAGGGAGCAGTATGGAATTGGATTTGCATACTGAGGGTTGGCTGCAGTGGCATTTTCCCTGGTTTGGGGATGGATGCTGAATTTTTTGTTTGTATTAGTGCAACGGTATTTTTAATGTATGGCAAAGGCACCTAGAGTTCTGGAAAGGCACTCCTTTGTCTTAGTCATTTTAAAAGTTTTATTTAAATTTATATACTAGTTTTAACTAATGAAGGTTTTATATGCCTACAAGTTGAGATCAGGGCTGGCTCCAGGCATCAGCGAAGGAAGCAGGTGCCTGGGGCAGCCAATAGAAAGGGGCAGCACTCAGTAGCATAGCTAGGCGGGAAGCGGGGGGAGCAGCCGCTCCCCCACTGAGCACAAGTGGTGCCTTGGCAAGTTCCTGGCACCTTTGTACTCACCCGGGGGAGCGATTTTAAAAAAGCGCTGCGGCGCTTTTATTTTACTCACCCGGCAGCGTTCCGGGTCTTCGGCGGCACTTCGGCAGTGGGACCTTCACTCACTCCAGGTCTTCGGCAGCACTTCGGCAGCGGGACCTTCACTCACTCCGGGTCTTCGGCGGCGGGACCTTCAGTGCCGCCAAAGAAACCCGGAGCGAGTGAAGGGCCCGCCGCCGAAGTGCCGCTGAAGACCCGGAGCACTGCCGGGTGAGTAAAAGCGCCGCAGCGGGTGGTGCCTTTTTTTTTTTTTTAATTGCTCCCCCTGTTCCCTCCACCTGGCTACACCACTGGCGGCACTCCGTACGTTACTGGGGCGGTACGTCCCAGTCTGTGGCGGCAATTCGGCGGCGGGTCCTTCGGGTCCCTCTCTTCTTCTTCGGCGGCACTTTGGCGGCAACTCAATCGCTCCACTTGTAGTCCTCGGCGGCACTTCGGTGGCAGATCAATTGGCTTTTCTTTTTCCGCCGCTTGGGGCGGCAAAAAAGCTGGAGCCAGTCCTGGTTGTGATACAACCCATTAATGGAAACTATAGGTGTAGGTTGTCCCCATGTTTTATATTGAAACAATAGCTGCTTGCTTCCTGCTCGTCCCATGGTTTCATGGATCAATACTGTGTCCTCCTTTCCGTATCTCAGCATGCCATGCTTGCACCTTTTTCACATCAGAATCTCCTACTGCTTTCTTTGCCCCTCGTATTTTGTTGTTCAGATTTAGTATCACACATCCTTCCTCACTGTCTCTTCTCTCTAATTTAGAAAATCAAATATCTACAATTATTTATGCTGATTTAACATGTTGCCTTTCTAGAGCAATATTATAATGTTCACACATTACTAGCTACTATATTTTTGCTTCACTTTTGTGCCCTGCAAATACTATTCTGATTTTTGTTGCTTCTGCTTCATCAGATGTTTTGCATTTTCACCACATCATATTTCATTATACATGTAAAGAGACTGCTTATCTACAAATGTGAATGGAAGCATACAATTCTTAGGAATGTCAAATATAGCTATGAATATAATGTTGTTCATGTCATCTGTCACTAAAAGCGGGAGTAGTTGACATTGTAGGTGTTGTCAGATGCTACCGGTATTTTTACTATACGCGGTTTATGTTGATATCACTCGGCTGCGTGCGTGTGTTCCCTCTGTGTGCTGCCCCAGCTCTGCGCAGATAGCTGACCCAGCAGACCCGAAGAGAACCCCCAATAACCACATAGTCTAGTAAGATGCAAAGTCACGTCGACTAGGTTTCTTGTGACGTTGGACACAATTGCAGTTCCCCGTAAATTACTTAGTCTACCGGGCATACTACGAGAAAGTGCCTCTTGGCAATGGACCCGGCTCAGTGGCGGGACTTTCCTCTGCCCCCATGGCCAGACAAAGACACCACCCCAGGGATACATTCTTATGCACAGGTACAAACAAGTTACACATCACTCCTGACGTAGCAAGGTACAACCCCTCTACGTAGCAAGGTACAACCCCACTACGTAGCAAGGTGCCGCCTCTCTCCTTGTACATGTTAGTTCAAGCAAAACAACTCTATCCATCATATTACCCTTTTGGTCCTGTCCTTGGGATGGGTCAGCCTGTTCCTTCTTATCTGTGTGGAATGTATAAGTTCTGATATCTAATGTTCCGTACCTTTTAGGTATGTATCTTATTGCAGCATTAGCCCTTTCCTTGCCAGCTTCTGTGAGCAGGGCCTGCCTCTGGCTCACAGCTTAACTTTGCTTTATGTTAGCAAAGTCTTGACCATTACTTTAGTTCAGGCCTCAGGCCTCATACTGGGCCTCTGATACCAAGGTTTATATTTCAGGGCCTCCTCTTACTACAGTAGGATTCATGCACGATACTCTGTTTAGTGTTCCCACAGTTGCTATTATGATTTCCATGGCTAATTCTATTTGGCCTTGCAATGCAAATATATTACTTTGTAGCAGGCCCTATCCCCATACTTGGAAATGAACTGTTTTTATTCCCCTAGATATTAATTGCTATATCTCATGCATCTAGGGGGAGGAATAGCTCAGTGGTTTGAGTATTGGCCTACTAAACCCAGTGTTGTGAGTTCAATCCTTGAGGGGGCCACTTAGGGATCTGGGGCAAAAATCAGTACTTGGTCCTGCTAGTGAAGGAGGGGGCTGGACTCAATGATCTTTAAAAGTCCCTTCCAGTTCTACACTTCTATGATTCTACAGAGACAAATAAACATTTTATGATAAAGAACCTGACAGACACCTCATGTTTGGAACTGATTCTTGACTTCAGCTGAGATTGATACAAGACACACAGGCAAATAATAGAATTTCCATAATACATATCCAGTCCATTGAATTTTTGTATGTGAGGGAGTCCTTTTTCTTAAAATCTGAGGATAGTATATTTTGAATGTGGTAAGGATAGAGGGCTTCTCTGATGTGAACTTCACACTATAGTTGACAAATAAAAGTCTCAAAGTACAAACTGAAGTCAATGTAGCTGTGCCCATTTACATCAGCAGAGAATTTGGCACTTTCATCTTACAGTGGGCTAAATTTTACTTGGATCATCTTTCTCAGGGACTTAGGGATATTTTGTATAATAGTATATTTTTGATAGAATAGGATAATAGTATATTTTGCAAAGAATCGTTTCAAGGTCATATGCTTGACCCTATTTCTAATTATTTGAGTTTATTTTCTTATAACATTTCAGTAATTGGTTGGTGCTATATGTAGGTCTGACATTTGTTCGGGAAATAATCACAATATTTCTGTACTTTAAACTGGTATTACCCCAGTTGCTGCCATTGTTCCAGTTCATGACCCAAATGAATGGTGCAGGGTGAGATCTGTAGGTGCCTGTTTATGAATTCTCATGATCACAGTTCTTAATCTTATTTCAGAAAAGTTCTCAACTTCCCAGTTTCTTCTCTTTTAGCTTCAGGTTTGCTGATCTGCTTCAATGACAAATGTCTCTACTGAAGTAGATTCATTTTATTTGTGTCTCACGCCACATTTTTAAAAAGCTCTTCGATATTTAGGGACTAATACTGCTGGGAAAATACTGCAAGAAATTTTCAGTGAATTATTGGTTCATTTACTAAAATGAATTATCTTCAGTTGTGTTTGATAGATATTCCAGTGAATGGGTTTAATGGCAGGGATACCCACAGGATCAGAAAATTTTAAATGAATATTGGAATATGAAATCAAAATTATCTTTCCATGAAGTATTCAAACCATAAATCAGATCCCAAGAGCTCTGCTCTTCTAATAGGGAACTGGGTTATTCATGAGAACATGAAAATCGGGTTTGTAATGAAAAACAATGGTAAGAAGGTGAAAGAGATGTGCTTTACTCAAACACAAGTTATTCAGCTAAGTACGTGCTTTTACAGATCCAGACTAACACGGCTACCCCTCTGATACTCAGCTAAGTACGTGAGTAATTGCATGAAATTCTATGGGGTGTTGTCAAGGTCAAACAAGATGAGCTAATGGTCCCTTCTGGTCTTAAAATCTATGAAACTATAATCCTTGGAATGTATAGGGCACATATTGATTGCTTCTATCTGCTAGCCCTATATGAATAATGGAATCAGCCTGATCAAAATTTCCTGTACTAGTTTGTTCCATTTTCTTCTTTACTTTTACAATATGATTGGCAGCCCTTGCCTGTAGACACTTACTTATGTCTGAAGTTACTTGTAAAAGATGCTCCACAGGTTGGCTGACTGGGAATTGCCAAAATGAATAAGGGTGATAAGGCTGCTATTGTACCTCACAGAGACATCAACAGTATGTTTGATCTCTATCACGTCTGGTTATCCAAGCTATTGTTTCCATTTCCACTTGAAACATAGACAAAACAACAATCACTGAGTGTTGTTGAAATCTCATTTCTACCAAATACTGAACGTGTTTTCAAATCTTCGGACTACGTGACAGCTATGCCCGCTGACTGCAAACAAGATTTATTTATCTTTAAACTGAAATAAAATGTGTTTCAGTAAGAATAGTAGATATCTGATCTATGATAACATCTTGTTTAAAGATCTCATAGTAGTTTGCTATCTGTAAGGCTATGTTTATATCATGGAGGTCATGGAAGTCATGGAATTCCTTGCCAGTTGTCTCCAGAAAAGTCAATGGAGAAACTTTATTTTGAATTTCTAAGTACTGGTGCATACAGTTTGAAGGGAAATGAGAAATGCAAATCACCAATTTCAAATACATTCAGATTTCTTACTGGTGAAAACAGAGATACTGCATGTTGAATATGTTGCATGCAAAAAAGTCTGTGCTTTTACTAGCCATAAAACCAGTACTTCAAACTTCCTTAAAAATAAATGTAGACCGGAATCGGGATCCAGTTTGCAAAATATATTCACTAAGAAATGTGTCACTATCACACGAGACATGAAGACAACTGCGACTCAGGAATTATTGAAGTTTGTAGCAACTACCTCAAAAGGTTTTATATCTGTTAGCGGTGAGGGATTCCTTGCATATTCTCAATGTTTGATTAACATAGGTGCCAAATATGGTCAAATGGATGCATGTGTGCTAATACCACATTCCACAACATTAACCCAGCATGCTGCACTTGTGGCAGAATTAAAAACAAATCTCAACGGAGCTGAAAAACATTCTTGGCACAGTGGGTGGCAGGGTTACCCTCGATCTGTGGATGGATGATTCCAGAAAGGTTGCCTATTTGGGAGTAAATGTTCATTACATGGAGCCATAACAGTTTTTGGAATGGTAGAACGGGTGCTTTGTGTGACTCAGTTTGACAGTGGGAAACCAAAAACTGCAGAGAACATTCATTTGGTTGTTATTCAAGCCCTCAGAAGATTTTATATACACAGCATTACCAGCCAGATGGTTTTCTTACGGACCGGGGAGTGAACGTGGTTGCAGCCCTCAAGTCCTATGTGCGAATAAGCTGTTCAGCGCACATTATAAATACCATACTTGAGCACACTGCCAAACCAGGAAGAGGAAGTAGTAACCAAACTGATCCACTCAAGGCAAAATCTATTTACTTACTTCAGGAGTTCTGAACTTCAAAGCAGACTGCAAAAGTCTCTGAAAGGAGATGTAGAAACATGATGGAACAGCAAACTACTCATGTTTTAAGACTATCCAGGAGCAGTGGGACAGAATATATGAAATTTTGCAGAAAAGGGGGATACTCAGCTCATTCATAGCATTGACCACAACACTTTGAACATTTTAATAGGGTTCCTGTAGTCCTTCAAGGAAGCATCAGATGCGCTAGAGCAATCATGACAGCCCACTTTCCAATTGGTGCCCATTTGGTACAAAAGGCTGAAAAAGCATCTCCATCCTTCTTCCATTGATGTAGAGAGTCTGTCAACTCAAATCCAAAGGCTTAAAATGTCTCATCAAAAACTTTTTGATATCAAGCCTATGCACAGAGTAGTGGTTTTCCTGCACTCACAAATGAAGGGAATGAAAGTTTTCACTGAAGAGGAGAGACAGGAATTTTATCAAGCGACCAAGGAGTTTGTCTCATTGCAGGAATATTTTTCTCCTGCAATGAATCTTATGCTGCTTTCGTCAGCTCTACACAGACAATATCATCAAAGGAGACAAAATGGTCACATACAGAGTCTAAGGATTCAAATAGCAAGTGTGGAAATGACTATGATGAAGTGCCAAAGTATATTACCCTGAAACGGAGAGAGAATTAAAATGTGTAACTGCTGGCATGACAGAGACAACACAAGCACGACTTTCCCCTTCTCAGTCGAGTTGCATGGTTTGTGTATTCCATTCCTGCATCAAGTGCACCCTCCGAGAGCCTTCTCGGTCTCTGGTCACACAATTAATGAGAATCGTACTTCATTAAAGCCAGAAGTGGTGAATGATGTTTTTACACAGTAATATTTCAAAGAAAATCAGCTGTCCCGAGGAAGACATCTAAGATGAAGTCCCACAATTCAGGGCTGGTAGTTAGCCCTACAGTGCTTTAATTTATATTGAAAGAGGTGCCAGGGCTCAGCCCCGGTAAACCCTGGAACTGGCTGGGTGGCCGGACAGCCCCTGCACCCCCCGCTTCTGCACCCACATGGGGAAACTGACCTAGAGTCACAGAGCACCTGGCATTGCTCCTTGCTCCCCCACCTCAGCCCCCTAGGGGGGCGCAGAGGATGACCTGCCAAGCCAAGAGGTGCCGGGGCTCAGCCCTGGCAAGCCCTGGCAACAATGAACCACTCTCGCCCTACAATAGTATTCCCCTAGCATGCTTCCACAGGGATGACAGACTCCTTGACCCTTGCACTATCTGGACTACTTAGAGTATCATCAGCTTCAGTTAGTGCCGCATCAGCAACTGGGCAATGCAGATAATCCCCCTAACCTAGTCTGGGGGGCTCTGTGAGCAATCAAAAAACCAAGCAGCCTGCCAGAGGAAATAGTACTCATGGCATTTTTTTTCTCAACATCACCAGTAACTGCACTACATACAACAAACAGCTTTATTGATTAAGACCTCAGTAGGGCTTTAAATCAATGGAATATAGCAGACCACAGCAAGAAGTGTTGAGCAGGAAGCTTGGAGACTGACACTTACAGCTGCTGGGAGAAGACTGCAAACCCTGAGTGATAAGGGCAGGAATCTGGATTGAAAGACAATGCTAATTTCCTCAACACATGAACTGCTATGGGGGGAAAAACAACCCTAAGGCTATCTTTTATTTTATAGTTCAGTTTGTGATTTTGAGCATTATTCACCTGAGACATGTATTTTATTATTTTTTATGTAAAAAGCTGTTTGTTCTGATGTCTGTTGTATAATAAGATGTTTAACAATAATGTGTGCATTTATTAAGTCATATAGCTTTCTTATACTGTGTGCACGCATGCACACAGACACTCCTGAGAGGCACAGGGAGATGGGTTGCTGGTGCGGATGCAGATAAAAGGTGGAGTATGGATTGCGGGTTGGATATAAGTTGATTCTCGCGGATGTGGATCGGATGCAGATCTAAATTTTTGTATCCATGCAGGGCCCTAAAGATAAGGGATTTTGTTAGTTTTCATTGTACATTGTTTCACTCTAGAAGAGAGGAATTGGCTGGCACAAGCAAGAAGGAATTTTGAAAGATATAAACAAGTTGTTACTTTGGAATATTAAGAGAAATTACTTAACGGGGGATCCCAATTGATACAAGGGGCTAATAATGAAATCCTTGAAATGAATCAAACATAAAAAGCCTCCGATAAGAAAAGCATTGAGGTGATTTGTTATGCATCAACTCATTTACAAGATACCAATGGAAGCAGCAGAGAAACAGAGAGCTAAAATCTGAGCACTCACTTGGCATGTATCCAATAGGAATTAGAGGATGAGCCCCTCCATAGAGCTCTGAAACTAGGGTATATAAAACTGAGGTCACCATGTGCTCCAGAGAGTTGGCTGAATCGAGCAAGAAGCTACAGAATCCTAAATGAGACCAACATCTGGATCAAACATATGGAAATGACTCTACCCCACCCCACGGTTAAGAAGATAAGAAGTGGTGAGATTTCATTTTAAATATTGTATTTCCCCTTCTGTTTCTTTAATATAAATAAATGCAGACTATCTTGCTAAGAGCTTGTCTACACTTACCAGGGGATCGACGTGCGGCTATCAATGCATCGGCAGTCGATTTAGCGAGTCTAGTGAAGACCCGCTAAATCAACCGCAAATTGCTGTCCCATCGACTCCTGTACTCCACCTGAACGAAAAGCGCAAAGGGAGTCGACAGGAGAGTGTCTCCCATCAACATAGCATAGTCTGGACCCCGCTGTAAGTAGATCTAAGTACGGCAACTTCAGCTATGTTATTCACATAGCTGAAGTTGTATAACTTAGATCAATCTCCCCCATAGTGTAGACAAGGCCTAAGACTGCACTCTCTAGTGAGACCTCAAGTAACCATATTTTAGATTTTAATTCCTTCTGTAAATCCAAGCAAACTGGCCTAAGAGATTGAAAACAGCAACTTCAAGCAATTGCTTTTGATATTCTAAACTTGTCCCTTTTGGACCAATCCAGTCAAACAGCTCTTAAAAAGTGCCTTACAGTTCAGTGCATCCTTGTAAGTGTGATAAATGTGTTTAGATAATAAAGAATTGGTGATCATAAGTAAATGTAATAAGAAATCTTAGTAATTTGCATTGTTCCTTGATGTAACTGCTGAGCCTCAACTCTAGTCTGTGATAATTGCTTTCAAGATTGTATTCTATGTATAGTACACACCTAGAACAATGGCTTTGTCTATACTTGAGCGGTGAATTGGTGATTGTATATTAATGTGGTTCTGTGTAAATTAATAAATTGTTGGTTGGTTAAGAATTACCAAGTATCCTTACTTGAGAAATATTGTTTAAGTTCAATTTACCTGAGAAGAAGCCAGCATTAAAATTAATATGCTAATACTTCCTGGACTCAGTAAAAAGGGGTTATTCTATTTAGATTCCATTCTATATTGGCTATACCACTTATCCAATTGGCAAAGCTAGTTTGTTAGATTTCAGCTTTAAAATCTAACTGGCACCTTGGCAAATTGATAAAAATTGACCCTCTTTCATGCTTATAACAGTTCATTTAAACTACCCAGTGACTACTTAAGGATAAGGAAATACATTTACAGAAATCAAGATGGGCTCCTGCATAATTTGCAAAGAGGCAAAAAGGCTAAACTTGACCATATTATTTGCAATAACATGTCACATGCAATAACATGTCTACTCAAAACTGACACTTGCTGTAAAGGAATGTTAACCTGCACAGCCACTAAGAGGATAAAGTTCCTTCACACCTGCCTCAGTCTAGCACACCACTTCCTAAATCTAATGAATTGCTCAGAAGGGCAATGATGATTACAAACTAGCAGCAGAACAGGCAGGAGAAGAGGCTGGTCCACAAAACAAACCATTTTGTAAGGACCTCCAAATAGAAAGCTATTATGTTCCTGCTTCTAATCTCCACTCCTGCCATTTGTGCAATCTATACTAGTGACTTAGGCCAATATACTGTCATGACGCCCCTTTTCTCTCTGAGCTCTTTGCTAAATAAAGCAGGTTCGTTTAATCTGAATTTTTTTTAATTAAATGTTTCTGTTCTTGTCCAGAATAGAGACTGTGTGGATATAAGATACATGTAAAATTAATGGGCCAAACCTTGCATTTTGTGCCTATGATTAGATGAGATTGCACCTGCAGTTATTTGCAATCATAGCATTTAGACATGTAAGTACAGTGGAGTCGCATCTTACGTGGGGATTAGGTTCTAAAGTCAGTACGTAAGGCGAAAATCGCGTATAGTGAAAATTACCCTTGAAAATCCCTTAAATCGCCCATAAAGTACAGTATAATGTACATGGTTTTGTGTATACAACCCTGTACAGTAATATGTGTAATGTACAGTATATAATAAAGAGTACATATGTAAAACATAATTTTACAGTACTGTATTTTTAATTACAGGGGGTAATTACAAGGGGTCGTCAGGGCTTGATGTCAGTCCAGGAGACGGGGGTGACGGAGAGCGAGTCGTAGATGAAGTGGTTGGCTCTGGTTCAGCTCAAGAAGTTGATTGCGTAGGCTCATCTGCTACTGGTTGTTTTTCCTTGAAAAACATGGTGGTCGGCAACTGTCGCTGTTGTCTCTTGAGCTGCTCAAACATTTCTTGATACGGTCTCAAATCGTCCATAATATTACATGTGATTTTTGAGGCTTCGTTCCATAGAGGGATCGTATTCAGAAATTAAATCATTCAAGTGTTTCGCTGCTTGGAACACTTCAGCAAATTTATGAAGATTCCAACTTGCTGGCTCTTCCTGTTCGTCGTCATCATCTTCGTCTTCTGTAGACGATTTTATCAGTTTCTCTAACTCTTCGTTAGTCAATCTTTCTCTATGGCTCTCAATTAATTCTTCAGTTTCTTCCTCAAGGATGTCAACGAAGCCATCACCACCCACTTGCCTGGCCACCTGAACAATGCGTTTCACTTCTTTGTCAATGGTCGGGAAACCCTTAAAATCATTCACACATTCTTTCCATAGGTTTCGCCAACATGCATTGACTGTTTCAGGCTTGATTGCATCCATTGCCTGTTTAATATAAGTGATACAATCGGCAATGTTGAAAGACTTCCAACACTCCATCACATTAAGATTGGGATCAGCATCCATAGCACTACGTATCCGTGAGAACGTAAGCCTCATGTACGTGGCCTTGAAACAGCAAATCATGCCTTGGTCGAGAGATTGGAGGATGGAGGTGGTATTGGGGGGGAGAAAGATAACTTCAACGTTGTTATGTGCAAACCGGAGTGCCGCAGGGTGGCCAGGAGCATTGTCTATGATCAGCAATACTTTAAAGTCAAGTCCTTTCTCTTCGAGGTACCGCTTGACCTCCGGAATGAAACACTTGTGGAACCACTCCAGAAATAATGCTGCCATCACTGAAGCCTTTTTATTTAATTCCCAGAATACAGGCAGGAGATTTTTGTTCTTGCCTTTTAGGGCACGGGGATTTGCAGCCCTGTAGAGCAAGCCCGGCTTTATTAAATGCCCAGCCGCATTGCCACAAAACAACACAGTCACATGGTCTTTAGCTGCTTTGAAGCCAGGGGCTTGTCTTTCTGATTTCGAAATGTAAGTGCGGTTGGGCATTTTTTTCCAGTAGAACCCAGTCTCATCAGCATTAAAAACTTGTTCTGGAAGATAGCCCTTTTCTTCTATGATTTTCTTTAATTGTTCAGGGAAGACTTTTGCTGCCTCTTCATTGGCAGATGCAGCTTCACCAGTAGTCTACACGTTTTTGAGGTTGAAGCGGTTCCTAAAACTGTTAAACCAACCTTGGCTGGCTTTGAATTCCTTCTCATCAGGAGGCTATCCCTCTTCGGCAGGAGGTTTGAACAGCACGTAGAGGCTAAGAGCCTTTTCTCGCAACGTGTTTCCATCGATAGGCAAACGTTTACGGTTCATGTCTTCCAGCGATAAGTTTAATGCCTTTTCAGTCTTCACTAAAGACTTATCATGCACCTGGCTTGTCACCTTAGCAGTTATTGGAGCACTTGATGCCACGGCTTGACGAATTTCTCTGAATCGAATCTTGATGGCACAGATGCTAGATTCATTGCGGCCATATTTACGCACCACGTTGAAGACCGACATACCGTCTCTCAAGTCCAACACAGCCAGTTTTTCCTCCAGCGTTGGAACAGATCACTGTTTCTTCGGTTGAGCACCAGATGAAGTAGTTGGCTTGCATTTAGGGGCCATGTTCTATGAAAAATATGTATCTTTAAACACTAGAATCACACTCAGTGCGGCGAGATGCTCACAATATGAGAGGCATGCGGGAACTGAGACCGACTGAGGGAACAGCAGATTCACGTTTCCCATCTCACGCTCACTCCGGGACATACGCTCATTGGGTGGAAACGCCCGCACTATTTACAGGTATCTTGTTGTTTTTCCCTTTTTTACCGAGCGCATAAGACCAAAATACATCTGTCTTGTTAATTTCTTTTTTTAATTTAGTTTTATCTGACCAAGAGACCTCTATCAAATTCTTTTCCCTTGCTCAGTCTCTACTTAACTGGCCTGTCATCTTCTTTCCCCAGATTGTCTGTCTCTTGTTTTTTCTTCAGCCTTTCACCAACCTCCATATTACATTACTGTAGCTTGAAAAGTGTGTCAGGATTATGGAATCACCTAACAGACTAGCAAGGCTACCCCTCTGATACTAACAGAGTTTGTAAGCTCCCAAAGGCCACATTCATGCCATAGCGTAGATGCCACTTTGTACTCTCTGCCTCTGAGGAGCTAGTCTCTATTCAGTGTGTGCAAGGTATCCCCCTCTGTACATGACCCACAAAGGATACAAGTCTGTGACCATTTCTACCTTAGGGCTTTTGCCCTAATCTTTATAGTCTCTCCTCATATGGAAGCTGTTCTATACCACTGATCATCTTTGTTCCCTTTCTCTGCAACCTTTCCAGTTGCACTATTTCCTGTTTGAGATGCGGCACCCAAAGCTGGATACAGTATTCAACATGTAGCTGCGCCATGGATTTATATAGTGGCGATATGATATTTTCTATTCCTTTCCTAATAGTTCCTAACATTTTGTTATCCTTTCTGACTGCTGCTATGCATTGAGCTGTAATTTTCAGAGAACTAGCTATGATAATTCCAAGATCTTTCTTGAGTGATAATAACTAATTTTAAAGCTGTCGTTATATATGTGTAGTTGGGATTTTTTTTTTTCCAGTGTGCATTACTTTTAACAATTTTGAAGAAGAAAAAATAGACAAAAATGAAACGCTTCTTGTTTAAAATTGCCATGGAAAATATAATATTTCCAAACAAGCTCTAGTGCTATAACAAAACATTTATAGCCATAAGGCAAAATATTCCAAAATCCTGGAAATTCTCTTCTCCTTATTCTTCCACCACTACTTCTACAAGATACAAGCTTTTCTTCACTTTCTCTGCCCTTCCCCTTTATGGCTCCTCCCTCATGCTCGCCTCTTGGATCTTCCTCTGTGAAATACTCACACCTAGTTTTGTAAGATATTTTATGATGATGACGTACGAAGTGGGAGAGTAGCCAAGTTTCTTCTGTTGAGAGGATAGAGGGTGAACAAAAGTTTAATACAATTATTGTATATACAATATATTCTTTTTGTGATTGATCACTGGTCGGGCTACAACTAGGAAAAGTAAGTTAAAATGAACACACGAGGCATTTTACAGGGGGAGTGGTGGAAAGAAGAGTGGACTTTCAGTTGAGGTGGAGGCATGAAATTATATTAATGCGTTTGAGAAAAGAGTGAATTATTAAATGGCTTATAATAAATTAAAGGGGTATTAAGTTTTTGCTTGAGAAAAGTTGTCAATTTTTGCAAATTTTGAGAGGTTAAGGAAGAATTCCTATCAGGCTCTTAAACTCTTTCTGTTCTATTTCCGGAGGTTATTTTAAAATGTCTGAAGTTCGTCATTCAGAATTTTAGCTTTGTTCACCTTGATTTATAAGATATATATATTTATATACATATGTGATCAAAGTAGTATAAAATGACTGGCCGTTTTCCTGAGATTAAAGTGCATTTTTGGTTACCCAACTAAAAATAAAATAGACTATTAAACATTTTTTCCTTTTCTCATTCATTAGATATGTTAAGCTTCAAAAAGTAAGCTTATGTAGGTCATCATAAATTTTAAGGTACTGCCTTATATAAGAAAGTAACATAAGTTCTCTTTTTATTTTAACTTTAATTTACACTGAAAACACTTAGGCATGTAAATAGCTTGACTGATGTGAGGAGTCCCATATAAATAAGAGACTACTTATCTCAGTAAAGTTACTCAAATCTGCATAAGGCCCCTAATGAAAGCACAAGAAATAGCTGATATAGGTCCTAAAGAATACAGGGCAGATTACAAAGGTATTTCAGCCCACATCCTCAAAACGTATTTCAGTGCCTAACTCCCATTGATTTCAATAGGAGTTAAGTGCCTAAATAGCTTATGCACTTCTGAAAATCCAACTCAGCATCTGTCTGCATCTTTAGATGACTAAATATTTTTGAAAATCTGGTCCTAAATCTCAAATTTGATTGATATTGAAGATTTTAAAGTCCACTGCTTAAAAAAAATTTTGTTTGCATTGTTGTAGCCATGTTGGTTCCAGGATATAAGATACAAAGTTGGTGAGGTAATATCTTTTATTGGACCAAATTCTGTAGGTGAGACAACCTTTTGAGCTCTTCTTTGGGTCTTTTGTCCACTTTGTCTCTCTAAAAGTCTTCTTTTTTTCTTTTCTTTCTTTTTTTTTTTTTTAATCCAAACTAGAATTAATAGACAGTCCTTACTCAGGCTCCAATAGAGCACAGCATTTAAGCATGTGCTTACGTCCATCCCTATTCAGCAAAGCAAGCCCCACTGAAATCTGCTAAGCACATTTGCTTTGCTGAATAGGGATGGACTCCTAAATTGGGGCCTTAATCTATATTCAGCCTGAACTCCCACTGAAGTCCTTAGATATAGGATAATTTTTTAAGCTGTATCTCTATAGATGTGGGGTCAAGCAGGCTTCGGTCTTGTGTGTCATGGTGTACAGTTTTAGTAGTAGTATGGCTAACATACAGTATCATTTATATGTCAGATTAAAAAGTAACTATAGCAGAAAGCATAGTACTGTCATGGAGATGGTGCTTGATACTAAATATATTGTCAGTATTTCATCTTTTATTCCTAAGATTTAATGACATTAGGATCACCAGGTGCCATCTATAGGTTAATAAACAGATACTATTAATGGGGGAGACTAATTATAAGTAATTTAAAAAAGGAAAGCAATCTCTTAGTGTATTAATAGGCTGTAAGTAAAATTGATTTTTATTTCCTTTTCATACTTCTTTAAGCCATATTTGTGTCAGAGGAGACAGCTATTCCAGGTTTCTAAGTCTGTATGAGCAGGATTTGGCACATGTGCTTGACAGATAGTGGAGCCCTTTAGAATGATCTTCACCCAGGCTGTGTCTGTACTGGCATCTTTCTTCAAATTTCTTGTCCCTGCAGCTCAACGGGTGGTAAGAACTGGAGGAGCACTAGTGGAGACTGGACACCAGCATTTTAACCATTATGTCCCATCACCACTTAGAGCAGGGCTAGACAACATGGTGGTTAAATCATCAGCATCCCATCAATAGTGGCACTTCCAGTGCTTTCACCACCACTTTGAAAGTAAATACTAGCGCAGAGAAGGCCAGAAGCTTATTTTAGTGTGATTTAACAAGAAATCAGATTACCTTTACTTCTGTTCCTTATAATGAGCAAAATATGCTCCTGTTCACCCGATAAACAGTAATCGGTGTAGGAGACAATTCAGATCTATCGCACTAAGATGTGCTGACAGAACTCAGATGTGTCAAGAAATTCAGCATAGACATGAGACAACAATGATATGCAGCAGACATTTTTATAATCAACTAGAAAAAGCTGGTAGAGAAAAGTCTGATAATTTTTCTAGATCTTATTTAGTTTGTCAAATGGATTTATTATCCCTTCAGTGTGCATGTGGAGTGGCACATCTGCATAAATCCCTTACATATTGAGAGGAAAAGAGATCCTAAAGACAATGAAGGCTAGCTATAAAAATAAAGTGGACACCAAGTGCCTCAATGCCCACAATTACTGTAGCTTCTTGAGCAGCGCAAAACAATCACTACATAGAGACTATAAGTTAATTTTCTCCAGACCTTACAAAGCAGCTCAATGGAAACATTTTCATAATGAACTGCTTTTGAGTTACTCTTCTGATCACCTTTCTGCAATCGTTGTAGCTCTTGCTTTAACTGTATGTTCTTGTGTGGGAGGAGTGGAAAAGGGTACGAGGTGACTCTTCAAGGGGACTGATCAGTGATAATTAATTACCTGGCTTTTCAGCCTTATTATAATGTTTCAAAGGTAGCTTTCCCCCTCCGCCCACAGCAAAGGATTTGGGATGTCTAATAGGATATTGTACTGGGAAAGAGATTAGTTAGAGCAGATCCAAATCTAATTGTTTTAATAAGCCACTTAGTCATTTGCCTCAGACAATGGCAGTCACAAGATCATAATTAAGCCTTCCAGCTCTTAGTAAAATGTGCTCTGAGTTAGCAAAGCAAGAGGTTGAAAGGTACAGTATGTTGTAACATTATCACATCAAAAGGAGTCTGTTGTTCATTTCTGATCTTGAAAGCTGCTCTGTAACTGGCTCTGACAAATGGAGTGGGGAGAATCTACACTTACTGCTGGAATTGTCACTCATTTGATGCAAAAACATTACTTTAGCATATGTGATCAAAGGACTAGTTTGATATATGCTTCGTGTTACAACATGGCCCAGTACCACTTCATATGGGTCCAGTTCATAGTGGACCCAATTGCTGGGTCCCACGTGCTTCCAAGCCTGCTAGGGCTGAGCAGAGTATAGTCACTGTTTCTAGCTGTGAGTCGTCTGTAAGGCGCAATCCCAGGCTCAGACTTTTTATCTGAATCCATCCTCCACAGACCAAAAGCCCTAATCCCTGAAACCAATGCCTCAGACATCCCTAGCTGTTCACTCCCCCGCAGTCACTTGCATACAGTGTCCCAGAGTTTTACTTAAGCTGTGGATTTCTAGCTTGTCCCTTTGGGGGACAGTGTGGCAGGGAAGGAAGGAGAGCTGCCTTAGCAAAGGAACTTAATCTAACTATGGAAATTTAACTCTTGAAAGTGTTCAAAAGTTAGATTTTTGAAAACAGCAAGAATTCCTGAGACACACCCTCCTCGATTCTGAGCTCACCCCTTCTGCTAGTCCAAAGTTTGTCAGTGTTCAAGATGGGCAGAGCCTCTCCTGTCATCTCTCTCATGCACGTCCAGCTTAGATGTGGTAGTGGTTGGTCCTCTCTGCTCTGTACAGCTGCTCTGGTACTGGCAACTGTCAGAGACAGGATACTGGGCTAGATGGAGCATTGGTCTGAGACAGTATAGCCGGCCTTATGTTCAAGTTTTTGTCCAAAACCTCAACCTGAAAACTGAAAAATTTTGAGCAACTGGAAAACCAAAAATGTGTATGCAATGTATTAGAGGCACAAGGTGGGTGCGGTAAAATATATTACCTCACCAACCAAAAATTTGTAATTTAAAAATGATTTTTTTTTCAAGTTTTGATTTTTTTTCCCAGTGAAAATCCTAAAATGTGTTGTTGTTTTTGCTCTCCCAGGCACCTGCTGTTCTACACACACACACACACACACACACACACACACACACACACACACGGTCAAGGGTGTGGATGGGTGCAGGAGCGCCGCCAGCTTTTTCGGCGCCCTAGGCGGCGGAAGGTCCCGCTCCCGAAATGCCGCCCCCAACAGGGGCAGCAGAAGGTCCTGCCCCTAAAATTCCGCTGACGACCGGGGCGCTGGCGCCCCCCAAATAGTAGCGCCCTAGGCGACTGCCTAGGTCACCTAATGGGTTGCGCCGGCCCTGGATGGGTGCAAGGGAGGGGAAAGGAGAAGCTTGCTGCATGCTCAGAGAGGGGAAGCTATCCCTCAACAAATGTAGCAGCTGAGATTGTCTGCCCTTTCCCAGGTGAGGGAACACAGTCAACCAGTAGGGAATTTCCCAGAAGACAGAGGGGATTTCCCTGGAGACTTTAAAGAGGGTCAGAAAATGTGTAGTCTACAAGGAAAGCCCATAGAGTTGGTAGGTCTGGAAATGTACTGTACCACAAACAGCTGTACTCAACCCCCTGCTGTGGCTCAGAGTAATATATGGAATGTTTTATACTTTCCAAGGTTTAGCTAATAAATGGTGACCCCTAAACAAAAATAATACTACACCTCTACCTCGATATAACGCTGTCCTCGGGAGCCAAAAAATCTTACCGCGTTATAGGTGAAACCGCGTTATATCGAACTTGCTTTGATCCGCCGGAGTGCGCAGCCCCGCGCCCCCGGAGCACTGCTTTACCGCGTTATATCCGAATTTGTGTTATATCGGTTCGCGTTATATAGGGGTAGAGGTGTACTTTCCCTTTAAATTATTATTGACCTGCCTCAAGTTATACAAGAGCAATTAAAAAAAAAAACAGGCAGGACCAGCATCAACATCTTAAAACTACATGCTATAGGGTGCAGCAACTCACTACCAAGCTACACATGAAAGCATGTATGATATAAAAACTTCCCTCCTATGCAGGTCTGAGCACACTAGTTGAGATGACAGGCCAGGGCTTTGACACTCGTTAAATTCAGTAGTGCAAATGTGACATAAAGTTGTCCAAAACTGGTAACTGAGGATTCTATTGATGTATTACAGTTGCCAGGTGGTGTAAATGTGGCTTCCTCTGCAGAAGGGGTATTCCTGTGCTGGCAGGGGCATAACCAGACCCCCTCCAGTGATTCAGAAGAATTGTTCCGAGGGAAGCCATTCCAGCTAGCATCATTTATTGCAGACCTGTGGCCAGGGGTCATCTTTGTAGCCCCTGCCTCAGCTATAATAGGCATTAGCTTGACACAGATGTGGAATCAGCCTGGTTTCTTTTGTTCATTAGCAAACAGGTAAGTCTGGTGTTTCTGCCTGCTTGCTGTATTTACATCTGTGTGAGATGCTGGTGCCTCTATGAAGTATGACTTGAAGAAAGACAGCAAATTCGCAGCCTTCATACATGTAAGAAGTCCTTACTGGTGCCAGTAGTCCCCCTGAGGTCAGTTTATTAGTCAGACAATGGAAGTATTTGCATGATTAGAATGATTTGTGTGAATCATGGCTTCTGGATCATCCCTAATCCTACCATCACTCGAGTCTAAATTGGTTAAATGCATGGCTTTGTGAACAATTTTAGACATTCAGGTATATCAAAAGGCGAAAGAAATGCAAGTTATTGTGAAGACAATACTGTGTTTCAGGTAGGCTTTAATCATGACAGTATATCCCATCAGGAGTTCAGCACAGAGGCAGACACTGTCAACAGTTTTCTTTTTTCTTATTCTGAAAGAAGAGTCGAGAAAAATTCATAGGAATTTAATTACTCAGTTTCATCTAAACAACACTGTCTCGTTTGCATAAAGCTTACTGATAAAAATGTAATACAACAATCTTACACAGTGTGCTGTGCAGCAGATTTACTTCGTTACTACAATCTGAGATGTAACCAGCATGATATTAGAATACTTGAGAGTAGGTTGGCCACAATTTTTGCCTTGCAGTTTGTGGAAAAAATATTTTCCTTTTTTAAATAATTCCCTTAGGAAAAATAACAGCAGGAAGCTGTTCCAAGATGCAGCCCCAAGAACTCTTCTCTACATTGTACATTCGTTCAGTAGTTATATTGAAGAAATTATGCACAAAGGTTGAGGAAAAGAAGGTATATTATATGCATAAAAGATGCTGTGCAAACCTAAACTTATGCCTGTAAGACTTCCATTTAACAGCCATGTATTGCTGAATCTGTGATTTCATTGCTATACATTTTATTAAGCTAAAAGTTGAACTGTGTATACTGTACATGGACAACTGTCATCCAAGACAGCATTCTCTGTTTATCAGAACTGGAATGTTTCTAATCGGAATTAAAGGCATTTTAATTGCTGGTTTAGGCCACATTCTTCCAGGGGCACCATGAAGGCACAGGGTTCCACCTGCCAGGGGCTCTTTGCTGGATCAGGGCTGTAGAAGAAATGTGTTATTAAATATTTTTTACTGAGAGGCATCAAATGGACCCAGTCTGTGTTGTTGCAGGCTGAGGCTGGATACTGTGGAGTTAGGTTCGTGAGAGGGAGGAACTTCCAGAGGAAAGGGGATCCTCCGTCTGAGGCCTCCCGTCTTGTGCAGGCGACACAATCATGTGATGAGGGGACATCTGACAGGTTCCCGATGAGGACCTCCTGCAGGGTGTAGGCTTTTACCCAGGCAACCAGGGGGTTTTCTTGAGGCGGGGTGGCAATCATGGCAGATGATTCCTGTGAAGACATAAAAGAGATTTCGAGGAGGGGCGTGGGCCCCACTAGGGCCCGGAATGTTACCGGTGTGCGGCCTATGGATGCGTGTACCTTTACTTCTGGGCGGGGTTCTGTGCTGTTGAGGCCTTGCACATAAATGGTGTGTCCTGTGGGAGTGTGGGGGACGTGAGGGGGAATAATAGACACCTGTGCCCCCGTGTCCAGCAAAAAGGGGATGACGCCTAGAGGGTGTTGGGCAGGGGACCATAGCATGATGGACCCCCCCGCGATGGCACATCTTAGGGAAGAGATGTCCTTGACACATCCTTTGGGAACTTGGATCCCTTGAAAGGATTGCTGTAAATGGAGGACGGCCAGGGCTGGGGCAGTTAGGGGCCATGCGGTGTTCGATATTACCGGGCTCCCTGAGAGACCCCGGGACCAGCTACTGGTCCTGGCTAGTACTATGCCCTCTTCCCTATCCACTAGCTCCTGTCCATGTTCCAGGGCCAACCGGCCTAGCCACAGTAATGGCGGCTCATTGGCTCCCCTAGTGGCGTCTGAGATGAACTCCTTCATCTCTGCTTTGGAGCGGGGCCGGAATTCTGTGACCTGCGTGGCGTTGCCCTGACCATCAACCTTTATTCGGCTGATGGATATAGGCAGAGCCTCATAGGAGGTCACAGTGGGTGGGGGTGTATGGGCTTGGGCATCTGGTGGGGCGGAGGGTAGGGTGGGGTATAGCAGGGTTTTTTCAAGGGGGAGTGGGGCCTCTGGATGAACATATGGGGGTGGGTGTTCAGGGGTTTTATTGGGACTGGGCTGGCTAGTGGTAGGTGGTGGTGTCCCTTCCTGGCTGAGCTAGCTAACGGCCTCCTTGGCTGAGGCCATTAGGGCCCCATGTAAAACGGTTACCTTATCAAGGGCCTGGGCCAGGATTTCATAGGCAACTGTGGCCACCTTTTGGGGTTTGTATACATCAGGCCACAGTTTCTTGGGCTTCCGAACCCCTTCCAGCTTTTGTACCAGGTCCGTTAGTATTTGGTGGGCGGGGGACCCCTGCAAAACTCAGGGTTCAGGGGTGAGTCTAGATGGGGTCCCCCCGCAGGCTTTCGTGACCCTCCCCACCTCCCTCCAGAGGCGGGTAGGATCTGAATCTGCGGCTGGCTCTCCTGCCTTAGTGCAGGTTAGCCGGAGGCTGGAATCAGTGGGGCTGGCCCTGAATGTGGGGTGACAAGTTAAAAGGCACCCCACATCAGTGAGCCCCAGGTGGGTAGTGTACACCCTGGAGCTCTGGCCTTTGTCAATCATGCAGACCCACTCTAGGGCTTCAGGCTGCTGCTTACTTTGCAGCGAGTGGTACTGCAGGTGGTTAGCTTGATCCTCATCTGTCCCAGAGGTCTTGGCCTCTTTCCAGGGACAGGGGAGGCAGCAATTGTTACCCCAAGATCCTGTTCGTGACGCCATGTCCCTGCCAGCAGGTATATGGGATCTTGGGGAGCAATTACCACACAGGTGGGGTGCAAAATAAACTTTATTAAGAAAATGCAAAAACAGGGAAAATTCAATAGTGAGGGGTATGGGGTTTGTTAAGGTAGACAATTGGGGAGGGGTTTCTTTTAGTAAATAGGATAGGGGGTTTCAATAGTGGGGTACAATACAGTGGGGCACAATACAGTTGGTAACCAATTAACACTGAAGTATAAATGTAACAGGTAGCTAACAATTTCTATGTAAAGGGTGTGTCACAGCAGCATATAACCAACTAACAGTTATGGGTAAAATGTGTTAAATAACTAACAACTCTAGGTAAAAATGTGTCACAGTGGTGTAAATGTAAAATGTGAGGTGTGTTAGAGAGAAAAAGGGTAACCAATGGGGTTTTATGCTAGACTTCAGTAATACAATTGAGGTTTGGCAGCAGTAGGAGCGGGGGTGAGCACGTGGGGGAAGGGATTAAAAGAAGGAGATTTAAATTCAGAGAGACACAGAGAGCAGACAGGCTGCCAGTTTAACCAGCAGAGAGAGAGAGGGAGAGAGCAAAGTGGCAGAGGAATGAGGTTGGAGGATGGGGTAAGACAGACTTAATCACAATTATACAGAACACAGCAAAATCTTATCTATGATCTAACTTAACCAATACTGCACAAATTAGCAAGTAACAAAACACAATGCAACAATTCTTTAAGCCTAACTTACAGAGTACAATGCAAGCAGTTTTCTAAACCTAACTTAACCACAGCTATGCAAAATGAAATTACAATTTATCTAGACTAAAGGCTAAACGTAACCTAATGGATGCACCTTATACTAGTAGTTCCAGAGGGCAGAGTGGTGTGAGCCCAGGATGCAGCTCCAGGGGGCGGTTTAACTAGTGGTGGCTGCAAGCAGGCTTATTTCTAGCAGCAAAGACGCTGCAGAGCTAGAAGCAGATTACAGATACAGACCAAGGAGTTAGCTTGGGTCTGCCCGCTGGGAAAAGAAAAGTCAACAGTAAGAACCAGGGGAGTGTGCAAGAGGTTTTTCCTTACCAAGCCCCAAAGCAGCAGCAGGAACAGCAGTTTCAGCATCAGAGGACACAGATAGGACTCGATTCGCTTACACTAATTAGGAGATCTCCAGATGCAAATTCGTTGTTCGTGGGAGGGGAGTTTAAAAACGGGGGTACGCTCAAAAACAAACAAGAGCGGGAAGAGGGCCCCCCAAAGACCCCTAGCTGATCAGACCAGGTGGCAAAGCAAGAACCTTCTTCAGGGGTCTGATCAGAAAATGTCTGGTTTTAAAGGCAAACTTAGGCAGTTTCCCACCAGTACTTTTGATTGGCTCCTCTTGATACAGGGGAGGAGAAAAGGCAGGGAAAAACTGCAGGTGAGCATAGGCATGCCTGGGCAAGTTCTGACCCACAGGTATGACTCATATGCTCAGCTATGTGGCCACTTTAGGTCTTGCATACCTGGTAGCGCCCCCTACACCGAGCCGGGGCCGAACAAAGAAGCTAGACAAAGGAGCGAAAAGCCCCCCTTCCTGAGCAGAGCAGTCAGTCTGCACAAGTCATTTCCATGAGCAGGGCCAGGCTGTGACTTGGGTTAATTCCATGGCCGGGGGGGCGGCCACTCAGCACAAACAGAAAGGAAGGGGGANTTACACTAATTAGGAGATCTCCAGATGCAAATTCGTTGTTCGTGGGAGGGGAGTTTAAAAATGAGGGTACGCTCAAAAACAAACAAGAGCGGGAAGAGGGCCCCCCAAAGTCCCCTAGCTGACCAGACCAGGTGGCAAAGCAAGAACCTTCTTCAGGGGTCTGATCAGAAAATGTCTGGTTTTAAAGGCAAACTTAGGCAGTTTCCCACCAGTACTTTTGATTGGCTCCTCTTGATACAGGGGAGGAGAAAAGGCAGGGAAAAACTGCAGGTGAGCATAGGCATGCCTGGGCAAGTTCTGACCCACAGGTATGACTCATATGCTCAGCTATGTGGCCACTTTAGGTCTTGCATACCTGGGCAGCGCCCCCTACACCGAGCCGGGGCCGAACAAAGAAGCTAGACAAAGGAGCGAAAAGCCCCCCTTCCTGAGCAGAGCAATGGCTCCAGTCAGTCTGCACAAGTCATTTCCATGAGCAGAGCCAGGCTGTGACTTAGGTTAATTCCATGGCCGGGGGGGCAGCCACTCAGCACAAACAGAAAGGAAGGGGGGAAAGGAATTCAGCAGGGGGACAGCTGTAACAGACACAAACATCCACAACTCACACCAAAGTTGAGTGTTGAAGGTGCTAAGCACTCTCAGACTCAAGCTCAAAGTGTTCAAGACATATCAAAGCTAAAGGATGAAATTTTGAAAAGTGACCTAGGGTATGTTTACACTACAATTAGACATCCATGGCTGGCCCGTGCTAGGTGGCTTTGGCTAAGGGGCTCGGGATAAGGGGCAGTTTAATTGTGGTGTAGACATTTGGGCTAGGGCTGGAGCCTCAGCTCTGGCACTCTCCCCTCTTCCCCCCTTGCAGGGTCCTAGAGTCCAGGCTCTGGCCCCAGCCCAAATGTCTATACCACAGTTAAAAAGCCCCTGAGCCAAAGTCAGCCAGCACAGGCAAGCCTTGGGTGTGTAATTGCAGTGTACGCACACCTGAAGTCACTTTTGAAAATTGGCCTTCGGCTTTTAAGTCCATTATGTACTTATTGAAACTCATAATTTTATGGATACAATGTAATTATGCTGCTGAAGACAATATTGCAAACAAAGGACCTCCAGAGTTCAGTTAAGAGTGGATCCTGACACACAGAATGTAACTCCCATAAGCTCAGTCAATTATGAATGTTCTTTGCAAATAAAGGAAAAGCTGAATGCAGAGAGATACAAGCTGTGCAGTCTTTGTAAACAGTCCATTTACTGCAGTATAAGAAATGTGTTAAGGAATGCTAGGAGGCGGGCCGATTGGGAACGGGTGATATATATTCATTTATTTAATATTTTAAATCAGGGGTGGCCAACCTGAGCCTGAGAAGGAGCCAGAATTTACCAATGTACATTGCCAAAGAGCCACAGTAATATGTCAGCAGGCCCCCATCAGCACCTCCCACCCCGCTCCCAGCGCCTCCCGCCCACTGGTAGCCCCGCCGATCAGCGCCTCCCACACCTCCCGATCAGCTGTTTTATGGCCTGCAGAAGGCTCTGTTGGGGGGGAGGAGCGAGGGCATGGCAGGCTCAGAGGAGGGGGTGGAGTGGGGGCAGGGCCTGTGGCAGAGCCAGGGGTTGAGCAGTGAGCACCCCCTGGCACATTGGAAAGTTGGTGCCTGTAGCTCCAGCCCCGGAGTCGGTGCCTATACAAGCAGCCGCATATTGACTTCTGAAGAGTTGCATGCAGCTCCGGAGCCACAGGTTGGCCACCCCTGTTTTAAATGATTCTGAGCCAACTTATACAGCTAACTGACCTATATAACCATACAATCTCATTACCACTTCCCTCTTTCTTTCTATTCTTTAACTAGCTTGTTATCTCTTGTCTTACATTAGTAAACACCTCAAAGCAAAGACAGTTTCTTACTCTTTGGACTCCACCTACCATAACAGGGTTATAATTGTGAATGGGGCTTTTTGGTGCTACCACAGTGCAAGTATAATAATGGGTCAAATCCTTTGCTTATGTAATTCCACTGACTTCAAAAGTGTTCTATGCCTACAGAGAATTTGACCCAATAATTCCCTTCAGGTGTTACAGACAAAGTAATCTTTATAATTCGCTAGAACATAAAGATGTCATAATAGTGATAGATTCACTATCAGAAAACACGACTAACATAGTTATTACTCATATCCATTCAGATAGAATTATTCATGTTGAAAAGTCACCAGGACAGCTCTCTGTTTGGAACAAACTGACAAAAAAATGGATTGAGGCTGCTAGTTTTCAATTGTGATATTTAGCAAGATAACCCTATCAAGCATGGGTTTTTGTTTATCTCCCACACAGAAACATATAGAATATCAGGTAGTTGAAGGCTGCTATCAAATCCCCCCTCACTCTTCTCTTCTGCAGACTAAATAACCCCAGTTCCCTCAGCCTCTCCTTGTAAGTCATGTGCCCCAGACCACTAATCATTTTCGTTGCCCTCCGCTGGACTGTCTCCAATTTGTCCACATCCCTTCTGTAGTGCATGCATAAGCAATACTAAAGAGCAATCAATGAACCTCATATACATTCACAATTTGTTTTTGGGGGGGTTTTTTTACATCAGTCCTAATATTTTTGCTCTTTCAAACACTGAAGAGGCAAATACATTTCCTATGGTACGACCAAATTCTTCCTTCAGATACATGTACACGACTCCACTGAAGTCAGTAGAAGCTGCACACAGATGTACTGAGTGATAGAATGTACCCCATGATATTTAATTTTGAACATAAGTTAAATTTGGAATCTGACTTTTAGTGTTCTCTTTAGGTTTTGCTTGGTTTCCTGCATTCTCAGATTTTTCTTTTAAGGCTGCCTTTGATAATGAATACAAGTTCAGTTAGGAGGAGTTTTTGTTAGATATAGTTTGCTTTGCAGGCTATGTGTTCCAATGTAAGGATATATAGTGGTCCTTGGGAATCAGTAAAAAATATTTTTGTCAATAAAAGTATCTCTCAGACTTTGAGTTACAATTTAGGTCATGTTATTTGTAGAGAACTGAAAACATCATAACTTGATTTTTTTTAATTTATTTGGGGATTTTGTACATTTTCATGGCTAGTTTTAACTACTTATTATCTGAAGATGGCAAGCACCCAACCAAAATGTTTTTATCAATACTAAAAATGTATTTTAAAACATTATATTTGTGTGAAAACCTAGGTGCTGAAGATGTGGGCTAAAATCATCCGTAGTATAAATCCATTGACTACATTCAGTTTGCACCAAAGATAAATGTGTTCTCTTTTTACTTTGTTGATTACATATTATAATATAATTATAATAAATTATCATTTCAAAATGGCTGCATAGTTAGAAAACTAGGTTACAAATCAAAAGTTCACTAGCTTTTTGAAAATGTTTAGATGGCTCTAATGGGCTGCCAAGGCTTAAATCAGGGGTGGGCAAACTTTTTGGGATGAGGGCCACATCTGGGTGGCGAAATTGTATGCAAGGCCAGGGCAGGGGGTTGGAGGGAGTGCGGGGTGTGGGAGGAGGTGCAGTGTGCAGGAAGGGGCTCAGGGCAAGGGATTGGGGCAGAGGAGGGGTGTGGGGTGATGAGGGGGCTCAGGGACGGGGGTTTGGGTGCAGGAGGGGGCTCAGGGCAGGGGTGCAGACTGAGGGAGGGGGCTCAGGGCAGGGGTTGCGGTACAGGGTGCAGCAGGGGGTGCAGGGCAGGGTGTTGGAGTGCACAGGGGTGCAAGGTGCAGCAGGGGGCTCAGGGCAGGGGGTTGGGGTGCAGGAGGGGTGCGGAGTGTATGAGGGGGCTCAGGGCAGGGAGTTGGGGTGTAGGAGGGGTGCGAGGTGTATTCAGGGGTCTTAGGGCAGAGAGTTGTGGGGCAGGGGGCAGGAGAGGTTTGGTCTCTGGCCCGGCGCCACTTACCTAAAGCGGCTCCGGGGTGGCAGTGGCGCGCACCAGGGCCAGGGCAGGCTCCCTGCATGCCTACCCTGTCCCCAGCCCCTGGGGGAGGAGGAGCAGAGGGCTCTGCGTGCGCTGCCTTTGCCTTCTCCTACAATCTGGGCAGAAAGAAAGAAATGTATCTTATTTATATTCTAAAATATGGGGGAGGGCCTCATTGTGGAAATGGGAGGAGCCACGTAAGTAGGTATGTTGATTCATAAAGCAATGAACTGTGAGAAATGGAAATTCTACCTACCCTATTCTTCCCAGATATACCACCTATACTCACTGAAAAAACAGAGATGAGAGTGCTGGAAATTAAAACACTAAATTATCTGTCTACCTAGCCATGTTTTTTTCCCCTATAGCATCAGTAAGTATCAGAGTAAGCAGTGACATTACTTCCGTATATTTTTCTCCAGTATTTTACAGCAGTCTGGACTCTTCAAAAATGTTAATACCAGATCCTCCATCTTTCCTCGAAATGCACAATGGAAAACACAGTATATCAATCTATAGAGGAATTATTCAAGGGCCTATTTTCAAGCTTGGGTATATAAATGGTAATTACTACACCTTTGCTTGCAATGTATAGCCAAGCAATAATGCCACTTACTTTACGGATTTTAATAGCTAATGATATGCAGTGTCAATTCTATTCTTTATAGGTTCTTATAGTGTGCTCATCACTGTATTATCTGAATATCTGACTCAGCTGCACTATTTCTTTTTTCTTTTTTTTTCAAATGAACTCACTGTACCAACTGTTCTATTTTTCCACACACAAAGAGTAGTCACATACTATCAGTCAGACTCAAAAAACACTATAAAGAAAGAACAAAATTAAGGTCCCCAGTGAAGGAGCTCACAATGTTTCTCCGCTGTAGCACTCTGCAGCTGAACACACAAAAGTAACTGGCTGCTGCTGTAAAGGTGACTTCTCTGCATTTAAAGGTGCAGTGCAGACAAATGAAGTCATAACAAAGTATAGGCTCTATGTACCACCCCAAAAGTGCCATAATACAGTTGGGAAGGTATAGTATGCGTAGGATAAGATTTCCTGGAAACTTGAAATAAATCCAGTGTAGTCACTTTTGACTCCACATATTTTTCTTAAAAGCATGTTGTGCCAGATTCTATATTCAAGTTTTTGTGTCAGTGGCTAAAGCTATAAGTGATCTCAAAGCCAAGTCTGTCATTGCATTATGAACTTTAACGTAAGAACGTTCATATTAGGTCAGACCAATGGTCCATCTAGCCCAGTATCCTGTCTTCCAACAGTGGCCAATGTCAGGTGCTTCAGAGGGAATGAACAGAACAGGCAATCAAGTGATCCATCCCATTGTCCAGTCCCAGCTTCTGGCAAACAGAGGCTAGGGACACTCAGAGCATGGTGTTGCTTTAGTGTTTACTTTAGTGTCAGACACTTGTTTAAATACATTTATAATGGTGTTGTTTCCTCTGAGTTTTAAAATACTATCTAGCAGAAGCAAAGTGGATACAAAGATGAAATAATCAGAATTTCCCATTCAAAGGGTGAACTTTGATTTCAGGCCCTGAGCCAACTCTTAGTCTTCTATTAACTTCAGTGGGCATTGGATCAAGCCCTTAGAAGCTAGCCAGGAATGGACCCAGAGCAGAGCTGCAGAAGCATCTGAAATTGTTCTTCCTGGCTGAGAAAGAGTTGAAATGCCAAATCCAAGAGTTCAGAAATGTGAAGACAAACCAAAATAACCCCTGAGAGAGATTTCCATGATGAAATACAAATTCCATTCCACAGTCCATATAAATAAACAAATACTGTGGTGCTGCTCCTAATAGAACTGGTTCTTGAAAAGAGCAAGAACCTTGAAGGAAAAAACCATGGGAGTGGACTGATGCTGAGCTCCGTTTACCATTTGAAAAATGTTACTTTAGGCTTAGCCATGTCATCACCTCTCTATCCCCTCAACTCGATCCTGGATCTATTATAAAGACGTCATATCGCAGGGAATACTGTGTTCACCTCTGGCATCTTATCTTAAAAAAGAGAGGGAGTGTGCAAGAACGTAAGGGCTGCAGGAGTGGGTAACAGAAAACATTTAGCGATGTGGAGAAAATTCCATGTGAGGTGCTTACAAAGGAGATAAATAAAGTGAGATGTGATAGAAGTATAATGAATAACAAAGAATATAGAGAAGGTAAATCAGGGACCAGCCAATTTAAATATGTGAACTAGCTCCAAGTGTCCCACACAAAATGGGACACAAATCCCTTGTGCCACTGCACACCAAAGATTGAAGATGGCAGCATGCTTGGACCCATTTTCAAAATCTGGCGCAAATCTTCTCTCGGTATTTTTTATAAATTGGGTCCCACTATGAGCAGCTCAACATTTTGGATAAACAGCAGAAAATGTAATAAGACACAGATGCTTTTCCCTTTTTTTTTTTTCAAAGATAACAAAGAGACAAGATAATACACCCTTGTCATAAATCCTCCCCAGCCCTAGCTCTTTTAACCTGCAAGTGATACCGTGGTTTGAAAATGCCTAATTGTTTTCTGTTCATACCTCAGTTGACTTTTTGTCACATTACTGATCTGCTTTTTCAAGTTGTTGTACACAGCCTCTTTCATCCATAGAATGTTTATCAGAATAATTGTCTTTTACTATTGGTATCAATACTTTAAAATTTGATTCAGTTCTTTTTGCCTTGTTGCAGTTTATCTAGTAATGATTTCCCATCCATACCAATCTCTTACTGAAGAACTGTAGTATAGCTCTGACAACACATACTTTTCTGAAAACCTCCTAAAGGTGTATATCTTACTACCAGCAACTCGCTTGACTCTTCTCCGCTTCCATGAGAATCAAAAGTATAGAGGTAGCTTTGTGTAGCTGCCCTTTTCCTCTTAAAGGTGCTTTTTTGGGGCTGGGGGAGTGATACATTGCATAAAAATGTGCTGATTTTAACAGACATTGCTTGAGGTGTAATGGCAACTGCATTATAAGACTCATACAGTAACTTGATGAGAGTAGTGTGTGCTTGCAGCACTCGGACATGCTGGCACAAACAATGTGAGAGAATCTGGGGAGGAAAGACAGAAACAGATTTATTTTTCAACAACTTTCCTTNCAGATACTGGGCTAGATGGACCTTTGGTCTGACCCGGTACGGCCTTTCCTATGTTCTTATGTTCTTATGTTAACATAAATGATTGTCTCCAAAACAGAGTTGCTTAAATGTAACTAAATTAAAAGCTTGGTTGTCTAACCTAGAGTTCTTCCCATTTGAATAGTTCATTGATTGCTATCTGTGCTGAATTTTCCTTTTAGACTAGAGTGACTAGAGTCACTCCTTTTAGACTAGGGTCACTAGGTGCTGAGCATTCAGTGGCCTTCAAAGAGAAAGGTCCTCTGGTTTAGGGACTACCTTAGCTGAGGAACAGGTCCTCAGTACAGGACTGAACTATAAACACAGGAGGAGGACCAGAGGGCTGTTGAAGGAGATTTTCATAGGGATGTCAGGGGAAAAAATACTCAAACTAGTAACTGGGGAGATTTTGTAAGTCTTCCATAGCAGATGAGACCATCAAAGAGAAGACCGTGCTCCCTAATCCAACTAACCAGCAGGGAGATGGTGCAAAGAGGCCAAAAACATGACCGCCAGAGGACAACCAGGAGACTGAATGGGGAGCCAAAGCCAAGTCTGTGAGACCAAAGGCTTAATGTTTTATCTTTTTCCAACTGGACTTTCAGGAATAGAGAGGTACTAAAATAGTCTTTTACCCTCCTATTGGACTGTCCCTAGAAGCCTAGTTAGGAATTAGTCTACTTTCTTTCTGTAACCAAGTTTTTGTAGCTAGAGTATTTGCATATTTTCTCTTCTGCCATGAATGTTTACTGGGAACCAAGGAAAGGATAGACTCTACAACCCCTTGTATTTCGATTGCATTTTAACAACACAGGTTCAATTACCCAACAATTAAAAATATTTTATTATTTTGTGGCTGTTCTACTGCAGAGAAAAAAAACATGCCTGAAATCATATAAACCAATGTTTAACAACATAGCTGATCCCTTAGCAAAATCAAAAGGGGAAGACAGAGGTCTGTGCCCCAAGCAAACCAAATCATGATTAAAACCATAGGCAATTCAATAAATAGTTGTTGTTTTAATATTAGAGATGGTCTGGAGATAAAATTATGGATGTAAACCCTGGGGAAGGGGTCAAAATCCAGACCCAAACTTCGTACCTCAGACTCATCTCTTATTATGATCTGTTTGTTATAGAGATTCATTTTTGTCATTAAATTTTTGAGGAGACTTTTTTTTCCAGTGTCATAGGATCATACTTACATTTATACTGAAACAAAATAAAGGAGCTCTTTAAGATATGTGTGGAAAAACTGAGCAATTTCACTAGCAAAAGGTTATTACCTGAAAGTCAGAATAGTCTCCTAGACTCCATCATTTATATGCCTTTCAGCATAGTGGGTAATTTATGTATCAACTTGCAAGGAGTCATTTAGCATTCTATTTGAATTTCTCAGTTGAACCGGATTGCTGTACATTTCATTTGACTAAAGGGTGAATTTTCTGCCTGGGGCAATTAGGTGAATTGTATCAGTCATAGCTCTTATTATTTATGGAAGACACACACCAAAGTCTGAACATAATGCACTGAAAATTTTCTCTTTGAAGTTTTTTGCAGTGGTGTTGTAGCCATGTTGGTCCCAGTATATGAGAGAGACAAGGAGGGTGAGGTACTATCTTTTAATGGACTGACTTCTGTTGGTGAAAGAGACATGCTTTCGAACAATACAAAGCTCTTCTTCTGGTCTGGGAAAGGTAATCAGAGTGTCACAGCTAAATACAAGGTGGAATTGATAGTTAAGCATAAGGAATTAAGAAATGTTGCAAGAGACAATTCAAGATGAAGTGGACAATTAACACCTCTTCAGTCACAGAGCAAAGGAGGGTTAGGGGTTACATATTGTAATGAGACATAAAACCAGTGTCTCCGCTGAGTCCATGAATTTTAGTATTTAGCAAAGTTATTAATTTAAGTTCCCAGGCTCATGTTTTGAAGGTGTTGTGCAGCTTTCCTTTAGGGACAAGGACTGAGAGGTCAGATATGAAGTGATTGTTCTGTGAAGAGTGTTTGCCCATCGTTGATGAGGTGTTTTTATCTTTTATCATTTTTCTGTGTGAGTTCATTCAAGAGTGTAATGATTGTCTGGTTTCACCCACACAGTTGTTTTTGGGGCATTTGATGCAGTGGATGAGGTACACCACATGTTATGACAGGCATGTGTAGGGCCCATGAATCTTGAAAGGTGTGTGGTAGGGAGTATTGAAGCAGGTTCTCTCAGGATATTTAAGTGGCCAGCTCCATGATGCAACCTACTTCTCTGGTGGAGTGTCCCTGTTTGGAAAGTAGTTTTAAGTGTGTTAAGGTGTATATCTTGGACTTTCTCCTCAGAGCATATTCTATGGTATCTGAGTGCCTGGCTGTGAATAAAAGATTTCTTGGTAGGTCTGGAATAGTTACTGGATCTGTGAAGGTAAGGGTGGTGATCTGTGGATTTCTTTGTATATAGTTGATGCAGGGTTCCATTGTTGAAGCTGATTGTGCTGTCAAGGAAGATGATGCAGGCGGGGGAATGTTCTAGAGAAAGTTTAATGGATAGGTGCTGGTTGCTGAAGTTGTGATGGAAATCTATGAGGGAGTTTCGGTCAGCTGTGCAGAGTATGAAAATATCATTGATGTATATCACTGGTTTCTTGGTGCACTTTTCCAGAAAATCTTCCTCAAAGTGGCCCATCACATCATACCAATCTCATTCTAGAACACTCCCACACCAACATCAGCTTCCTGGGAACTACGGTCAGCTTCAACATGGAGCCCTACAGACTACTGTATGCAAGTAACCAATGGATCACCACACTTTTCTTCACAGATACAGCAACCATTCCAGACATACCAAGTTTTAACAAGTTTTAACATTCTTCAACAGATTCTGTTCTATCCAACCACATGGGCATGATTTTGCTAGTACAAAAGCAGAAGATAAACTGATATGGGTGCCAGGAGGGCACTAAGAATTAAATTCACCATTGTACACAGGGCCAACACAAGGGCCACCACACCATGGATACTCACATTTTGGGTCAAACAAAACATTTCATTCAACCCAAAATGATTTTTTTTAAACTTTATAGTGGGCCAAAAAAATTAAATTCATTTGGGGTTGACCCAAAACAAATTTCTTCAATTTTTTGGTACTGTCAGCAAATGAAAAAAAATCAGTTATTCACACAAGTCTAAAAGAAGCTTGTAAAGGACTAGCTAGGATAGGTAGTCTGAACTACTCAGTCAACATGACCATCCATCCATAGGTGGTTAAAAAAACTTTGTCTTAACTATAAAGTAGAAGATTTTTGAACTAGGTCAACTCAAAGCCATAAAAGACATGTCTGAATTAAAGTTATTTAATCTCTCTGTAAGGCTTTTGATCCATGCACCCAACTCTTCTAGGTATGGCAGACACTGGTATCACCAGAATTACGGTCCCTGCACTAAAAGTGTTGCAGTGCATTATAATTGTTTATTGTTTAAGTGCTGACAATATGCTTGAACTTGTACCAGTACAAGACACAAATAAATACTCTACCTCCTGTGAGACACTGGTGTGAACACAATGTAAAATTTCTCTGCAGAGAATAGGGAGTTCGTCACTGTTGTATTAATTTAGCTAGAATATGCGGGCTAAAGATGTTAATATAACCCAGTCACTGTTTAATATTAAACAGCGTGAAACAAGGTCCAGGGCTTGGTATACAGAGACTTTTGCCTGCTTAGCACCATGGCAAAACACCCCATTAAACATCCTTTTAACATTTTATTAAAGATACAGGGGGAAAGGGGAGAAACAGGTAAAGCATTTGAAATGTAAAATATTAAATAGGGCTTTCATTTCAACAACATTCCTTGTTCCTTTTCCCTTTAACTGGAGACAGTTTTTAGACAGGAATAACCCCTGTTGTTTGACAGTCTTGTAGATGTTATTAACGATAGTAACAATGGCCTATTTGGGGAAAAATTAGATGAGATGGGCTGGAGATGTTCTTGCTGCTGTTGCTAAAGTCCAATTTTAGAAGGAAAATCCCCCTTATTTAATAGACTTTTAGATGGTATTAAATATGGTAATAACTGTTATCCCAGGTGGTGTTTGGGATTCAGCTTGTGCTGGTAGGAGTGGTCACGTTATCTTGGTCTCTTTCTCTCTGGCCCGTTCTGGTCAGGACACCTTTCGGAATCAGGATGATGAAGTCCTTGAGTTCCAGGGAACAGAAAGAGTGGCAACTGTGACAAAGCTCGCTCCAGTAGCTTCTGACTGTTCTTTATTTTCTTTCTTTCTTTTTGTTTTTTGTACTTTCCCTACAAAATCTTTTTCTTCCAAGAACTTTAAAATGGAGTGATGGGTGGAATAGCCAACCCCCTCTTTATTTTGTCTCCAAATTAGGCCTAATATTTGACATGCTCATTTTGGCTTATTAACTTTCAGCTTCACATAGTCTTCTGTTTTTAACAAACATAATTTTAACACAGTCCTTGAATCATATTTAGTTGGCCTTTTTGTTTAGACTAACTTAGTTATTCTGTCTCCATTTCATACCCTTTTCCATTAACGTGTATTGTTATAGATTACTGTAATTTTTTTGAAGTTTTAAATACTTTTTACAGTTGAGCGCACAATTTGGACACATTTGTAGACCCACTTGTCACAACATCACAAACTGTAAGGAACATATTCTACCCACGAATATTTTCTAAATTACACAAATCATTGACTTCATTGGGAATTTTCACACACATTCCTAGGGGGCCCAGTCCTGTCAACCCTTACCTATACCAAGTAGTGCCTTACTCCAGAAATAGTCCTATTAAATGAATGGGAGTATTTGAAGAATAAGATGTTGTTCAACATGATTTGGAGAGGTAGACTCTGACTATAAGGGTAGATAGAATCATAAGGCAACCCACTTCATCTGGGAAATTCACATGGAATTCTACTCAACCTCCATGCAAGTTGATGTTTACATTAATCACTATATTGGAGTATGCTTGTTACACCTTCTGAAGAGTCAAGAATATGCAGTAATGTGTGTGACGGGCTGGATCACAGAAACCCCCTTGGGAGCTGCCAACTGATGTGCAAAGGCTATCTCTGTTCCTGTTTTCCCTGCCTTGCACCCTGTCTTGCTGAAGCCAGATACACCCGTCTGCTCCAACACAGACCCACGGTCTGAATTACCTGCCCCAAAGCTGCAGGTTTACCTGAAAACAGCTCACAGAAGTGTGCTTGTCTTTAGCACTCAGATGCCCAACTCCCAACAGGGTCTAAACCCAAATAAATCCGTTTTACCCTGTATAAAGCTTATACAGGGTAAACTCATAAATTGTTCGCCCTCTATAACACTGATAGAGAGATATGCACAGCTGTTTGCTCCCCCAGGTATTAATACATACTCTGAGTTAATTAATAAATAGAAAGTGATTTTATTAAATACAGAAAGTAGGATTTAAGTGATTCCAAGTAGTAACAGACAGAACAAAGTAAATTACCCAGCAAAATAAAATAAAATGCGCAAATCTATGTCTAATCAAACTGAATACAGATAATCTCACCCTCAGAGATGCTTCAGTAAGTTTTTTCTCAGACTGGACACCTTCCAGGCCTGGGCACAATTCTTTCCCCTGGTACAGCTCTTGTTCCAGCTCAGGTGATAGCTAGGGGATTCTTCATGATGGCTCCTCCCTCCCTCTGTTCTCTTCCACCCCTTTATATATCTTTTGCATAAGGCGGGAATCCTTTGTCCCTCTGGGTTCCCCCCCCCCTCACTGGAAAAGCACCAGGTTAAAGATGGATTCCAGTTCAGGTGACATGATCACATGTCACTGTAAGACTTCATTACCCACTTGCCAGCACACACATATACAGGAAGACTCACAGGTAAATACAGCCATCTGCAGACAATGGTCCTGGTTAATGGGAGTCATCAAGATTCCAAACCACCATTAATGGCCCACACTTTGCATAATTACAATAGGCCCTCAGAGTTATATTTTATATTTCTAGTTTTAGATACAAGAGTGGTACATTTATACAAATAGGATGATCACACTCAGTAGATTATAAGCTTTGTAATGATACCTTACAAGAGACCTTTTGCATGAAGCACATTCCAGTTACATTATATTCACTTATTATCATGTTTTTATGAAACTATTCCAGTTACATTATATTCACTTATTATCATGTTTTTATAAAACCATATAGACTGCACAACGTCACAATGTGCATCCCCCCTTGTCTACTGTGATAAACAATACAATTTGATCATGTTAAAAAAATTTAATACAAATCACCAGCTACTGAGATCCAGTCTTCAATATCTTGAATGATACCTGATGAAATTCCACTTTTCCACTTGGTCCTTAAACTGATCCCTAAAATTTGTATTTAAAAAGTTTCTCACCTCAGTTGTCAAATTAACTATCTGCAGGGGTTTTTGGTTTCATTTTTTGAGTATTTCAATCCAATTGTTAAATAAGGGGCTAGGTTAAACTCATCTCCAGTACTGAAGGATTTAGCCTGAATAAAGATACAAAAATATCTGTTAAAGCTACTCCTGTGCTACTCTTGTAACAATGTTCCCTGATTGTGGTGTGCTATAGAGTTTTAAGAATCTCTAATTAAGTCTGATAACCTTGTAATAATTAACGTAGGTACTGTGATGTCTATGAACATCCTAATTCCTAATGTCCTATTAGGAAATTTGAAGCAGATAAAATTTCATCTCTGTATGCTTTATCTTCTTACAGGAGAGCTATTGATCTGGGAAAGGAGGCAGTTGACACCTCCTTCTAAATAGTGCCAGGAAAAATTGCTAATTTATTCCATCCATATTTTCTTTAAATTGCTGTGGAAATGAAAACTTTAGAAACTGTTCTTAAATGTGCCAACACCTGATATAAAATATAGGAAAAAATTGTACTGGGCAAGATAAATACTAGGAGAAAAGCTCAGGCTTCTAACATAATCATTGGCAGGACACAGCCAATGAAACATGGCATGTTACACAAAAATTGTCCATCCTTAATCACTGTGTGACAGATTCTGCCACCTTTATTCAGGCTAATTCCTACTCCTTAAGAGTCCCATTGATGGCAAGGACAGAGTAAGGTAGTTCTCCAGGCTGAGTAGTAACAATACCTACTATCCCTGTTTTACAGATGAGGAAAATGAGTTGCAAATTGACTTGCCCAAGGTCATCCAGCGAGTCAGTGGCCAAGCCAGGCCTAGAATTCAGGTCTCCTGAGTCCTTCTAGTCTTATGCTCTAACCACTGGCTATATTGTAGGGGCAGCTTCAGTTCAGCAGTGATCAATACCATCTTCAACTCTCATCTCCTGTAAACCAGTGCTTCTCAAAGCTGGTCCGCCGCTTGTTCAGGGAAAGCCCCTAGTGGTCCAGGCCGGTTTGTTTACCTGCCGCGTCTGCAGGTTCGGCCGATTGCGACTCCCACTGGCCGCGGTTCACCGCTCCAGGCCAATGGGGACTGTGGGAAGGGCGGCCAGCACATCCCTCGGCCCGCGCCGCTTTCCCNGCCGCGGTTCACCGCTCCAGGCCAATGGGGACTGTGGGAAGGGCGGCCAGCACATCCCTCGACCCGCGCCGCTTTCCCCAGCCCCCATTGGCCTGGAGCAGTGAACCACGGCCAGTGGGAGCCGCGATCGGCCGAACCTGCGGACGCGGCAGGTAAACAAACCGGCCCGGCCCACCAGGGGCTTTCCCTGAACAAGCGGCGGACCGGCTTTGAGAAGCACTGCTTTAAACAACCTGCTCATGATGACCCAAGCCAATCCAGTAATGGGATCCTCCAAGGAAGAAAAAGAAGGAATATCATTCTCCAGCACTGAATTCTCCCCAAAATCTGTTTCCTTCATACAATCAAATATCTTTGTTTATAATGGGAAAATAACTAGAGCAAGATGAAAAAATTCAAATTACAGATTTTTAATGTGAAAAAAGAGAAATTTTTCATGAAAAATGTTCCCATTTTCTCACTAGCCTTAAAGTCAACAGTACCTTTGCCACTATACAAATGACTTTACATCAGGGAAATTTGTTTATAGTTCAGTTCATGGGAAAACTTTTTGTATGGAGTTGCAATATTTAAAATACCACAATATAAGGATGTGAAGCTGGTACAACATGACTGAAAGGGGCTCATTTCTATTAAATTGGAAAATATGATTTAACAGTGTGTCCAGGCAAAAAAAAACTTTAGTTGATAAACCAATGCCAGCACTTGAAGAGACCTGTAGTTAATACTGCTAGAGATCATTAATACTAACCTTAGGGAGGGAAATCTATAGTACTAGATAGCCTTACCTTTCAGATACAGCCATGCATTTATCATATCAAGTGTGAAATTGTACCCTCAAGACTGGAATATTACCATACCCTTTACCTTGCTCTGACCTAGAAGGCCACCTGGAAACTAAAGAGGATTCAACATGCAGTAGCCTGGTTGTCAGAGAGCTCACAAGTACATATTACACCAGAGCTCCGCACTCTACACTGGCTGTTAATTAGATACCAGGTCTGTTTTAAGGTTCTGGTCATCATCTGTAAAGCACCAAATGGGTTAGAGGCTAGCTATCTCCGTGACCACCTCTTGCTCTGCATCCCACCACAACAGCTACATTCAACAAGGATACTGGTTGATGGAGTCCAAGTTCAAGGGCTGTGGCGACAAAGAGCAAAGTTTTCCCACTGAGAGTCCTCAGCTATGTTATTCAGTACCACTGGAAATAGGGTGGAGCCTGAGTATTGCCATTTTTTGGAAATCATCTCATCCAGTTCTAATTCCATGTAATGACATACAGATATGTGCTAGGTGCCTTAGAGATGTGTATGGTAATCATAGAGACAATGTGGATAAGGTAATATATTTTATTGGATCAAATTCTGTTGGTGAGAGACAAGACCTACCCTGTCTCCTTGGTCTTTGTCATGCTTCCAATGTATTTGTAAAATATTTTCCTGTTACCCTTCATGTCCCTAGCTAGTTTAATCTTGTTTTGTGCCTCGGCCTTTCTAATTTGGCCTTCCTAATTTGGTCCCTATATGCTTATCTTGTTGTTTTCTAATATTCATCCTTCGTCACTCTTTTTTGAGTGTCAGGTCATTGAAGATCTCCTGATGAAGGCAGGGTGGTCACTTACCATACTTCCTATCTTTCCTATGCATTGGGATAGTTTACTCTTGTGCTCTTAATAATGTCTCTTTGAAAAACTGCCAACTCTCCAGAACTCTTTTTTCCCTTTGATTTACTTCCCATCGGAACATATCTACCAGCTAAAATCTGCCTTCTTGAAATCCATTGTCTTTATTCTGCTGTCTTCTCTCCTACCATTCTTTAGAATCATGAACTCATCATTTCATGATCACTTTCACCAAAGCTGCCTTCCACCTTCAAATTCTCAACCAGTTCCTCCTTGTTTGTCAGAATCAAGTCTAGAACAGCCTGTCCCCTAGTTGCTTTCTACATCTTCTGCAATAAAAAATTGTCTCCAATGCATTCAAAGAACTTGTTGGATAATCTGTGCTCCACTGTATTATTTTCCCAACAGAAATCCCCCATCACCACCAATCCTGAGATTTGAATGATTTTGTTAGTTGTTTAAAAAAAAGCCTCATCCTCCTCTTCTTCCTCATTACGTGGTCTTTAGTAGACTCCTACCATGCCATCACCCATGGTTTTTTTGCCCCTTTTATCCTTACCCAGTGACTTTCAACAAGTCTGCCTCCCACTTCTATCTCAACTTCAGTGCCAGTGTATATGTATACTTCTTTGATATACAAGACACCTCCTCCCTGTTTTTCCTTGGCTGTCTTTCCTGAACAAGGTGTACTCTTCTCTACCAATATTCCAGTCCTGTGAATTATCCTCCCCCCCCTCCCCCCAAGTCTCCATGATGCCAATTTTGTCATAATTGTGATTATTTCTAGTCCATCCTATTTATTCCCCATCCTATTTATTCTTGTATTAGTATACAGACATCTACAATATTGATTAGATTTCCCCTCTATATTCCCTCTTCTCTCTCTTTTATTCCTAGTATGATTGCCCATGTTCCCCACCAGAGTCCAACTCTTCACCCAAGTTTCCATGTTTTGGACTTACCTGTGGGGTTTTGTCTCCTGCTCCCATGGAACTTAGATGAAAGCCTGTCTCATTAGGTTGGCTAGTCTTTATCTGAAGATACTCTTCCCCTTCCTTGATAGGTGGACCCCATCTCTGTTGAGCAGCCGTTCTTCTTGGAACAGCATTCCATGGTCAATGAAGCCAAAGCCCTTCTGGAAACACCTTCTATGCAGCCATACATTCATATGTTATTCTGAGCATAAGCCTCATAAAATGTTTGTGCTCAGAATAACAAACTGCCATCACTTTCTTTGCCCCGTACTGCTCCTCTTGAAATCAGTGGGAGTTTTGCCAGCCCTCAGTGCGGTAAGGACCCTGTCCTTTTGTCATTATCCCCCGATATAACACCCAACCATTTTTTTTAAACATTGGTATCTTCCTGCAGATGGGATTCAGCTGTTCTTCATGCAGCCAGGGTTTCCTCAGGCACAAGCTTTTTTCCTTCTTTTTGTAACAGAAATAATCATGTGGCGTGGATATGGAGCTCTCACGTGTATTGCCACTTTGAAGCTGCATCTAAATATTAAATCATATTTTAAGAATTGCACTATTTACCAATTAAGCATCAGCATGAATCTACTTGGATCTTTCCTGGGATGCCAAGTGGACATGAATAAATTCCTTACAAGTTTGTTTAAGAGTTTCAATGTATGAAAGTCTCAAGATGGCATACACATGGCTTCCAAGGCTTAATAATGAGTGTCAGGATGTACTTGCCACTTTGTTGGGTAACGTAAATGAAGTAATGCATTTTTCTTCTCTCCTTTAATCTTTTTTTTTTTCTTATTGGAAGAGTTATAAGGTAGGAAAGGAAGAAAACTGAGCTACAGTACTTCTGAAATTCAGCTTCAGCAGTCTTTTATACAAAAAATTCAGTTTCTTTAGAGCTATCTGAGGAACTAACACTCCAACTTGCCTCACTTCACACACACTCTAACATCAAATACTCTACCTCTTTGAACGGTCATCATCATTTTTTTTTTAATCTCTGAATTCTGCGGTACAATACCTTGTGCTGTAAGTCACACAACTGCTCTCTGCTGCCCTGATCTATTGATCTGAAACAGACCTGATTTATACTATCTATGCAGAAGACAGATTGTTAACTAACCGTTTATTAGTGGCTTCTCAGAAGTTGTGGGGCTGGTTGCTGTCAGTGAGGGTCTTGTCTCACCATGATTAATCACCATGAAATAGCCAGAGAGCTGAAATATCATGATTAATTACCATAAAATGCACAGATCTAAAGACTAACTTCTACTGTTAGCTAAGTTTACCCAAGAGTTCTTAAATCTGTGCATCCCACAGTGGCATCACTTGGGGACATGTCTGCCACATGCAATTTGCTGATAAGCAGAACTCTCAGTGAATATGTGGCAAATTATAAGGAAAATAGTAAACAAATTGTTCATAGCAAGTTTTGTGTAAATGTTTATACATACCCAACAATTAGAGTAAGTATTAATAATTACCGGTATATATATAGCTTTACCTTTTCCTTTGCTTAACTATAATTTACTTGTTTATTTGCAAGGAAAAGCTCCCATAAAAAGGAAATTTTGTTCTTGATTTGGAATACAGGTACATAGTTCCCATGAGGTTCAATTCTTAGGGGAAATGATAGGCCCCATTTGTGGGGTATGACTTTCATTCCTACATTATTCAACACAGAGTCTGAGAAGATTAATAAGCTTCGGTGTTTTAAATGAAGCTTATTAAGAACTAAAAATTGTAACAGGTTTGAAATCTTTCAAAATCCCGCATTAAAAGAATTGCTAAGAGCAACATATTCCCCTTTCTGGAAACTTTCCCAAAGACCATTATAATTCAAATAGAAAAACAAAGTATACTTGCAGTCTGGGAATCCAGCTCATATCAACTAATGTAACTGTGGCAGAAAAGCTTTTTGTCTTTTCATTCAAGACTTTTGCTACATTCAGTATTTCCTCATCTCCTGACACGATAGATTCATGACAATCTTCTGAATATTGGCAAATCAATCCCCCAAAGCATAATAATTTATGCTTCACCAGATATAAGCAATCTATTTTTATGCCAGGGGAGATAAAGATGGAGCAGAGGACTTAGTGATGAGTGTGTCTGTCACCTGCATAAACAAGTAACTGAGGAGCACCACAGATTGCACTGGTTTTTCTAATCAATGAAACCCCATTGAATACATACCATCTCTGAATGTGGAAAATGTATTATGCTAATAGTTTCAATCTTTCTTCAGTTATCCATTTCAGAGTTTCACTGCATTATTCAATATTCTATCTGATGCACTGAACTGAGTCCTTTAGAAAGTTTCATTCCTTTAACACTTGAAACTCTTACTGAATTTTATCATTTAGCTTGCTGGAAAAGTGTTCCTTTCATAGTTTTGTTCTGCTAACAGCAATCCATTTAACAGAGTTTTGCTGTATTGTTCTACAGTTTACAGTTACAAATACAGAAAATGTATTCTTTGACTGGTAGAATTTCTTGAAAGGTTCTTTGTACCCAGATTCAGCAATGTAACTAAAACTGAATACTGTGGAGACCTGTTAAGTGTAAACACTATACAAGTAATTGTATCCTTTTGTGTCAGGTATTTATATAAGAGGATCTTGCTATGCCCAGAGGATTGGTATACATGCTGGATTTCTTTTAGCAGGTTTAGTATGAAGAAGTTAGACCATGAAACCTGCTAAAGATGAAAAAAGCTCCTTTTTTTTGTTTTCCTCCTCCCCCACAAAAGAAGCTTCCCAGTTTTTCCAAATTGACAAACCTGGGTAAGGTAAAGGTAGATTGCACAAGAAACTGCAAGGGTGAGAGGCAGCAAAAGAAGTCAAATCAGTTTTAGGATGCTGAATTGCCCTGAAAAATTAAAAATAAAAAAATACTAGAGAGTAAAATCTGAATTTGAATGAGAAAGTGTGAGTTTCTCTACAACAGCAGGACTCCTAAATACTCAGCTAAATTTGTACTCACCTTTATTCTTTTGGGATTCTTTTTTTAATATTAAACTAAAATTGAAGGGTCAATTCAAGTTTAACTAAAAGAGCCAGAGGATTCAGAGCCCGGAATACTCTACCTTTGTTGACTAGAAATTTTCATTTGGATATGTTTCATTCTTTGAGAATAACTGAAAGAGTGGGGCCAGTCTGAACACAGAGAGGAGAGATCTCAGGAAGCATTACAGAGAGCAGATTAGGAGTGCTATTCAGCTTGTAATAGCCTTTTTTCTTGAGGAGAATTTAAACAAAATGGGTCAAAGGCAAGTCACGTTAATTCAGGAAAATTATCCACAGACTAACAAAGCAAACTACCATTTGAATGAACTTTTTTCATATGGCTTAAAAGCAGAACGTTAGATGTTTAAGTTGGGAATCCAATTGATTCCTTCAGGTGTCACCGAGTGGATGGCAGAGAAATCACCACAATATGATAGTATAGAAGATTGAAACAAGATGTTCCATAGTTTGAAGACCATTTCCAGTCACAAATAGGACTGTCTCATTCCCCGTTAATGGAAGAGGTAGGTGCATCTTCCATGTGATGTGCAGATGCAGTTCAAAATGAACAATGTTTTCTGTGGGAGGGAAAAGCCAGTGGATTCTTTCATTGGATTCTTGATGAGATGTTTGTTCAGGACCCTGGCAACCTTGTTCACCATTGATCTCTGGGTGAAAACCTTGAGTCTTCAAGCTCTTGCATTGAAAGTCAAAAAGGCTTTCTAGATTTAAATCAGAATTTCAGTATGGTATGTAAGTATTCATGTATTGTGAGAGCATTGTTTCCTTGAATGTGATGGGATTCCCAAAGAATTCTTATGTCATGACGAATTTAGGGTGGGTGGATGTGTGCCAGTTTGGTGTGAAGTCATGGTTGTGACACTGATTTTTTTACTGTGCCCGTAATGATCCGCATGATGGTCTTAAGTAGAGAGTCGATGAGTGATGCGTGGGAACAGTGTGTCCAGATGGGTGAGAAGTATTCTGTGGTAGAGTAAACAAGGGCCAGCAAAGAAGTCCCCGTAGGGTTTTTGGATCAGTTCTCTGGGTCGTTTCTGCCAGTTTCTGGATGAGGTTTATGCCCACCTTTATTTTGTGGTAGATATTTTTAGATGCTGGTGGCATGTGAGGCTTCGGTTTAATGCCATACCAAGATATTTTGGCGATCATGCCTTATCTGCTGGCTGCAGAAGTCCACATGCAGTTACACCCAGGCCTTCTGATTGCTGTGTTAGCATTTCATTTAAAGTCTTTGTGGTTTTGGTCTTGACAAGAAGGTGTGAGTATCAGCAGGGGGAAATTAGTTTTTGTAGTGACCCATCCACTCCCAGTCTTTATTCAGGCCTAATATGGTGGTGTCCAGTTTGCAAATTAATTCTAGTTCTGCAGTTTCTCGTTGGAGTCTGTTTTTGAAGTTAGTCTTTAGATCTGTGCATTTTATGCTTTTTTTTTGTTGAAGAATAGCCACTTTTAAGTCTGTTACTGACTGTCCAGGGAGATTGAAGTGTTCTCCTACTGGTTTTTGAACAGGAGTACTTGTGGCACCTTAGAGACTAACAAATTTATTGTAGCATAAGCTTTCGTGGGCTACAGCTCACTTAATCGGATGCATGTAGTAGAAAATACAGAAGGAAGATGTGTATATATATACATGAAACAATGGGTGTTACCATACACATTATAAGGAGAGTGATCAGTTGTCAGCAGGAGAGAAAAATAAGTGTTTGTAGTGGTAATGAAAATGGCCCATTTCCAGCACTTGACAAGGATATATAAGGAACTGGGGAGAGAGGGGGAGGAGATAAGCATGGGGAAATAGTTTTACTTTGTGTAATGGCCCATCCACTCGCAGTCTTTTTGAATGTTATAATTCTTGATGTCAGATTGTCCGATTTGGCCAATGTACATGGCAGAGGGGCATTGCTGGCACATGATGGTGTAGGAGCAGGATTTTATAATGTCCCATAAGAATTAATGTATGATTTGATTTTATCCTGTCAGCCACCCTTTTTGAATAGCAGAAAGGAATGACAGACCAGAACAATCCTTATGACTGATTATGGTCACCCTTTTGTTTTAGGATAAGTTATAATGTCTACTATGGTTTCCTATATGTATTACAAATTAGGCACTCTAGTTAAATATACATTTCTTTGTTTTAAGGCTTTAGTAAGTAAGAGACAGGATCTTGTATTGTATCTATGTTAAGGAGATTAGAGGAGTGTTGAGGGCCTGAAGCCCCAATGTGAATTGTTTTAGTTATAAGATTTAGCAAGGCTTGATTTACAATGTATTCTGCTAAATATACAATACTGCTGTCTGTATACCTTTGAAGGTTTCTGTAAGAAATTGTTTGTGTGAATGAGCAATGCATGCATCAGGAAAGATAAGGTGTAAAAGCCATCACAAATGTCCAGATGGTCAAGAAAAAGTGAGAGACTTGGAAAGACCAGAAGACAATCAGAAAACATCCATTGTATCCAATGCTAATCATGTTAGCAGCATTGACGACCTCAGAGGTGAGGCAGGCACCCCCGAAGGCGAGACAACAAATAGGAGATAACGATGGGAAGCCCAACAATAACCATCAAATGATAACACCACTTAAGGACTAATGATTACAGGATGACATTGCAAAATGCATGGACTCAAATGGGAATTTACAACTATAAAGTTGGGGTGTTTTGCCATGGAACTCTGGGTTCAGTCCTGCAAGGCCTCGGAGCATCGGATCATGACCGACAAGAGCCCAGCTCCACACTCGTGCTCAATCTAATTGGCCATTAGATTGACTCGAGCTACAACAGACTGGTAACTATAAACATCACTGCAGGACTATGTGTGTGTGTGTATGTGTGTGTGACTAAAAAGCATATGCTAACTGTTGTATTTTCAATAAATGCTGCGTATTTGCCTTCCTCTATAAAGATCCCGTGTACTTTGTATGAGCATAACAATGGCATATATCACAGTGGTAGATGTGCAGGTGAACGAGCCTCTGATGGTGTGGCTGATGTGGTCAGATCCTATGATGGTGTCCCTTGAATAGATATGTGGACAGAGTTGGCACCAGGGTTTGTTGCAGGGTTTGGTTCCTGGGTTAGTGTTTTTGTTGTGTGGTGTGTAGTTGCTGGTGAGTATTTGCTTCAGGTTTGGGGGCTGTCTGTAAGCGAGGACTGGCCTGTCTCCCAAGGTCTGTGAGAGTGAGGGATCATCCTTCAGGGATCGTGCTTACCCTGGCGAGCCGCGTGCCAGAGGTTGCCGACCCCTGCTGTAGGTGTTTGTCTCTGTCTGAGGGATTGGAGCAAATGCAGTTGTATCTTAGAGCTTGGCTGTAGACAATGGATCATGTGATGTGTTCTGGATGAAAGCTACAGCACCTCCTTTGTCAGCCTTTTTGATTATGATGTCAGAGTTGTTTCTGAGGCTGTGGATGGCATTGTGTTCTGCACGGCTGAGGTTATGGGGCAAGTGATGCTGCTTTTCCACAATTTCAGCCCGTGCACATCAGCGGAAGAACTCTATGTAGAAGTCCAGTCTGTTGTTTCAACCTTCAGGAGGAGTCCACACAGAATCCTTTTTGTAGCATTAGTAGGAAGGTTTCTGTGGGTTAGTGTGCTGTTCAGTGGTGTGTTGGAAATATTCCTTGAGTCAGACACGTCAAAAGTAGGATTCTAGGTCACCGCAGAACTCTATCATGTTCATGGGGGTGGTGGGGCAGAAGGAGAAGCCCTCAGATAGGACAGATTCTTCTGCCGGGCTAAGAGTATAGCTGGATAGATTAACAATATTGTTGGGTGAGTCCACTTCCACCTTAATTGAATTGGCTCATTAGCACTGACCCCCCACTTGGTAAGGCAACTCCCATCTTTTCATATGCTGTGTATTTATACCTCTCTACTGTATTTTCCACTCCATGCATCTGATGAAGTGGGTTTTAGCCCCTGAAAGCTTATGCCCAAATAAACTTGTTAGTCTCTAAGGTGCCACAAGGACTCCTCGCTGTTTTTGCTGATACAGACTAACACGGCTACCACTTTGAAACCTGAGTGCTGAGTGAGAAGCAGCATTACTGAGGGCTGAATATAGGCACAGCGGCAGTTTCAGCTGTGGAGGGAGCAGATCTCAGGAGTTATAAGCCCCCGTATCCATCTACCAAAAAACTCTGGTGAGATCTCCCTGAGCCAGCTTCACAGCTGAATGTCACTAAATCAGGGCAGGTAGCAGATCCCCAGAGCTGCTTCAGCAGTCTGGACCCAGATTCTCCTTGTGACTTCCTGACCAATTAACTCTGTGTGGGGATGTGGCAATACTGCATAGCCATTATGAGAATGGACATAAGTTGGGATTGTGACTCATGATTCTTGGGGTAATAGTGGTGGAAACTGTTAAATTGTAAGGTTTAAACAAGTTTACCCTGCCATTGCCCTTCCCTCTCCCCAAGAAAGTTTTCCTGTTTAAAACCCTCTGTATTGTGCTCACAGGTGGGAAATACATTGTCTATCAGTAGCTCCCGGGGTGATATATATAGGTTCCTAGGTTACTGAGTGGGGCCTTAAGCCAGAGTTATACAAGTTTTACGAAAACACCCTAGAAAGTGAGAACCGCCGCCCCTGGATTGCTGCCAACATCAGTGGCAGAAGGGTTATATGAGGAATTGCTTTTTAATAGAATAGCACAGATGTTCTAAATTTGATGACCATCGTTTTAATTGAAAAATACCATTGTTTGGATATCAGTTAAAATAATTTCACCACAGAGGAAAGCTTTCAGTATGTGAATCAGTGCACATCAAAGAAAGACCTACCTAAACTCATGCTAATTTCCTATCCCTTCTATGAGACTTTATACTCTTTAACTATTTATAAGGAAAAGTTGTTGTTTTTTTCATGTGCACTATTACCCCAAGAATCATGTATGCTAGTTAGTGAGAGAACAAAAGAAGGGCACCCTGCCCAGTTGCATGTGTGATCCAGTGTCTCAGCCCAGCCTCCTTCTCCCCGCTTTCCTGAGGCAGTGCAATCTAGCTGCCTGGAAGGGGTCCTTCACAGCATTTTCAAAACTCTATTTTCTTGTTAATTTTGTGACCTTGTCCACATGCTACTTGTCCTGACTCTCACCACACCTCCCTTTTTCATCATAGCATCCATCCTTCCCCTCCTTTCTCCCCACTGGCTCCATTTCCCTATTCTTGTTATAATCACCATTCTACAGTTTCTACCTGCACCTCTTTCCCTTCCATCCCAATTTCCCCATTTCTCCCATCAGCACAAATCCAGATTCCACATCCACTCTTTCCTTTGCCTCTTCCTCACCTCTGGTGACATTTCTCTAATCCTGGCCTCCCTCCATCCCTGCCATCACCTTCACCCCTCTTGTGCCACAATTCCCAACCTCACACCCCATTTCCCTTCCCCCTCCCCGGCTCTTGCTGTCTCTAGATTGCCTGCTCCATCACTAAAAAGATCTGTCATCCATGACCTCTGCATAGCTCACTCCTTCCAGTTCCTGGCTTTCATAGAGATCTAGATCCCTTCATCTGACACTGCCTCTGCATCTGCCCTCTCTTACAGAGGCCTTTCCTGTCATACTGCCTGCCTGGATCAGACTGTGGTGGGGGTATTAGACTTCTCATCTCCCATTCCTGCCACTTCTAGACCTTCCCTACTCCCCCTTCCTGCTGCTCCTCTTCTAAACAGCACTCCATCTGACTCTTCTCACCCCCCTGCCCCTCCCAGCCATGTTGCTGCCACCTACTATCCACCCAACTGCTCATCATCAGCCTTTCTCTCTGCTTTTTGATTCCTGGCTCTCTCTCTTCCTGTCCTCATAAGCTTGCACACTCATCCTTGGTGACTTCAGCTTCCATGTTGATGATCCATCTGCCCTCACCTCTTCATTTTACCTGCAGCCCTGGTTTAACTCTCCCACTCACCAAAGAGCTGTTCTCTTGACTTGGTCTTCACCAGGTAGTGCTCTCTCTCTCTCCAATCTCTCTGTTGCCAAGTTCCCCCTCTCCAACCATCACCTGGGCTCTTTCAGCATCACCCATCAGTCCTCTCCCTCACGCCATCACTCAACCTTTCCATGACTTCCAGTCCATCAGCACTGATGATTTCTCATCTGCTCTCAGCCTTCTCCTCCCTGCTCTGTCTTCCCTTTCTTCCACTGATATGGTGGTTGATTCTCTCCATGCTTCACTTTCCTCCAATCTTAACTCTTTTGCTTCCTCTCCCATTGCAAGATCTGCCCTGCCAACTCCCAGCCCTGGCTCAAACCAACTTCCACTTCCTTTGGTCCAGATCTGTCTGCTTCCATCCAAACAAAACTCTTAGCCTGTCTCTTTGACTATCTTCATCTGTGTCTGGCTGTCACAGGGTAGCTGGTCTCTGTGGATAGACTGAGCCCAGCTACCTTGGAATGGAGCAGGTGAGCCTAATCCAGCTAAATAAAGAGGGCTGGGCTACACCTAGGTCTATAAAGGGCTGCTAGTAGGCAGCTAGGAGAGAAGACTGTGGCAGGATGAGTCCAGGGGAGGAAGGGCTGAGATAAGCTGAGCCCTGGGCAGCAAAGGCTACACAGAAGTGGAGCTAACTCCTGTGGTGAGTCCCTGGAGTAAGGGGGCAGGGAAGCAATCCTGCAGCTGCTGCTCCAAGGGGATAGCAGAGCTGACTGAGGCTAGGAAGCTGCCAGGAGCTGGAGTATCAAACACTCCTGGGAGGGGTGGCCCGGGGACCAGATGCTGACTTAAGACTGCATTCTTGTTGTTTGTTTAAACTTTGCCATAAAAGAATAAACCTCCTTAACTGGGACTGGGCGTGGCAGGGCATGTTTGGAACTGGGGTGCAGCAGCGGTCAACTTGATGACACTGGCCCTCAACTCTAGGTCAACCTGGCTAAAACAGCTCTAAATCTTCCCACTCATGCCCTCCACACTACCTCCTTTCCCAAACATTGTGAACAACACTACCATCTTGCCTGTGATTCAGGCCTTTAACCTGGGTGTCATCTTAAATGTAAACCTCTCTCTAGGTCCTCACATCCAGGGTATATCTAACTCTTGCAGATTTTTTCTGCATTACATCTCTAAGATGTGGCCTTTCTTGGCCAGCTACAAAGCTAAAACTCTCCTCCAGGTTCTCATCATCTTGAATCTCAATTATTGCAACATCCTTTTCTTTGGCCTTGACAAATGCAATCTTGCTCTGCTTCAGAATGTGGCTACAAAGATCATATTCTTTGCCTATCACTTTGACAATGTTTCTCCTCTTCTTTCATCCCACTGGCTCTCCTTTTCCATTGTATCAAACATAAGCTACTTGTCTTCACTTTCAGGGCCCTTTTCAGCCTATTCCCATTCTATCATCCTTGTTTCTATCAAGATGTTCATTTCCACCTCTGATCAGCCCAGGATCCCAGCCTCCATCACCCACTTGTTAGTTTTTCAAACACCGTTGTGCTTTCTTTCACACTGCCCCTCATGCTTGGAAGGAGCTTCCCATAAACATCTGCAAAACTAATGTATTCCCCTCCTTAAAACTCTCCTTTTCCATAAATCCTATAAAACTTTTGACAATGGTTAGGCTGCAAGTGTGCCAATACCACTGCCCAACATGCTGACCAGTATTGTCTCCTAGTTTCCTTGTACTCCCCCATCTGTCTGTATCCAGCTCTTGTCTTTTGTCTTATACTTAGATTATCAGTTTTCTGGAGCAGGGACCATCTTTTTATTTTGTGTTTTGTACAACACCTAGTACAATTGGATCCTGGCCCAAAACTAGGACTCCTTGACACTACATCTATGCAAATAAATAATAAACATAAAGGACACAAATGTCTTCAAAATACCCCGCTCTCCCCTTAACCACATCTGATGTGAAATGTCAACCATCCTTTCCATCGTTTTTGCAAAAACATCTTTTGAAGAGCATATTTATGGTGCCATGATATCTACCAATCAGCATTATTCTTTGTTGGAATGACAGACTTTGAACTCAAGCATTAAGCAGTGTTTCTGGGAATTTTGCCATCTGAGATAGCACTGCCCACCAGTTCAGAGGTTGAATATGCAGGCAAGAAACAAGAGCTATCTACCTGAAGAATTCTAAATATCACTATATGGTACCCAAATCTGTTCCCCACCTTCATATCTCTAATATGAACATGATGTATTGGCTTAATGAGAAATAATTTTGTCTTTCACGTAGACTTCACCTGTAAAAAAGCCAGGGTAGAAAAAGAGCAGGGGAACCATGTAAGGATAAGAAAACAGCAGCATTTAAATGGGGATTCAGCTGGTTTATGATTTTCTCAGTCCTGCCAACTGTGTGGATTTTCCTCTTATGGAACTGAGGGGAAGACTTATCACATTCTCCTGCCTCCTGGGGAAAGACAGCCAATCTGAGCTGCTGCACATCCCTCAAGAAACAATAGACTTTTTTTGTTGGTGGTGGGGGTGCAGAAGGAGGAGCCAATACCATTTTCACAAGAGGAAGCGGGGAGGAGGGAGTCCTGAGCTTCAGGGCTCTATATTCCCCCTCTTGTGAATAGTGTTTCAGCTCCTCCCCTCTCTCTTCTCCTCCTCAGTACCCCTGCAACAATAGGCCTAGGAAGAAAAAGTCAAACAGCCCTGTGAGAGCTGCCCCATCACCACCTCAGGCCTCCAGGGGAAGTGGGAGAAAAAGCCCCTGCTAGACATGCTTCACCCCACTTCAGCCAGCACTTTCTTTAACTTGTGTACTTTTATGTAATAGTTAACACTAAAACACAATTGGAAGGGAGATAAAACTTCATGTTTCAGATATTGAGCCCCTCTCTAGCTCCTTGGAGTTAGGATGGGGGCAGATGATCTAACATCTGCTGACTGTGGGGTTTCCTGCACCTACTTCTGAAGCATTTGGTGGTGGACACCATCAGAGACAGGAATTGGACAAGATGGACCTTCGGGCTGATCCAATATGGCAATTCCTATGTTCCTAATTTTATGCAAATTTAAAATTTACCTTTTTTGGTGACAAGATTTTGGCAGATATGTTGTCTCTATGCTATGTCTAAATTATACATGAATCCAAAACACTTTTATTTTCTAGACAAAATTCTTTGCATTTTTTTTCATTGGTTTGGGTCATATGAATTTTCTCATCTATAATTTATTTTTCTTGACAGTTCTGTTTTGTTGTTGTTATTGTTGTTGTTTTTATCCTGTTAGTTGGGGGAGTGAGTAAGGGGAAGTCCAAACAATAGAGAGGGAAAGAGTACATATAACTCAGTCTGCAGTAACTTGCACTCACTGGTTTAGGGATGGGATATGAGGGAACAGCCAGCTTTTCTGCCCCACCCCTTCTCAATCTGTGTAGTGGGTAAATGCGCAGTGTCAGGTGAAAGAGGCTCTGGTCACATCCCAGATCTGAGGGCAGAAGTGGAGAAGAGCACAGGGGCCTAGTCCTTTTGTTCAAAGATGGAATTTCAAATGGTCAGAAAAGAAATACAATATTTTCAAGTACAATCTTAGATACAGGCTTGACAAACAAAGCGGTAGTGTGGAAGTCCCTTGCCTCAACAGATCTCACCAACATCCTTAGGCTTGGAGACTTTAACCCACGGGTCAGCAACCTTTCAGAAGCAGTGTGCCGAGTCTTCATTTATTCACTTTAATTTAAGGTTTCACGTGCCGGTAATACATTTTAATGTTTTTTAGAAGGCCTCTCTCTCTATAAGTCTATATATTATATAACTAAACTATTGTTGTATTGTAAAATAAACAAGGTTTTCAAAATGTTTAAGAAGCTTAATTTAAAATTAAATTAAAATGTAGATCTTACGCCGACGGCCCGCTGAGCCCGCTGCTGGTCTGGGGTTCTGTTCACCTAGGCCGGCAGCGGGCTGAGCAGGGCCTGCGGCCGGGACCCCGGCTGGCAAGGGTTTGGCAGCCAGAACCCCAGACCGGCAGCGGGCTGTGCGGGGCCAGTGGCCGGGACCCCAGACCGGCAGTGGACTGAGCGGCTCAGCCCGCTACCGCTCAGGGGTTCCATCCCAGCTGCCGGACNATCATAGCATCCATCCTTCCCCTCCTTTCTCCCCACTGGCTCCATTTCCCTATTCTTGTTATAATCACCATTCTACAGTTTCTACCTGCACCTCTTTCCCTTCCATCCCAATTTCCCCATTTCTCCCATCAGCACAAATCCAGGTTCCACATCCACTCTTTCCTTTGCCTCTTCCTCACCTCTGGTGACATTTCCCTAATCCTGGCCTCCCTCCATCCCTGCCATCACCTTCACCCCTCTTGTGCCACAATTCCCAACCTCACACCCCATTTCCCTTCCCCCTCCCCGGCTCTTGCTGTCTCTAGATTGCCTGCTCCATCACTAAAAAGATCTGTCATCCATGACCTCTGCATAGCTCACTCCTTCCAGTTCCTGGCTTTCATAGAGATCTAGATCCCTTCATCTGACACTGCCTCTGCATCTGCCCTCTCTTACAGAGGCCTTTCCTGTCATACTGCCTGCCTGGATCAGACCGTGGTGGGGGTATTAGACTTCTCATCTCCCATTCCTGCCACTTCTAGCCCTTCCCTACTCCCCCTTCCTGCTGCTCCTCTTCTAAACAGCACTCCATCTGACTCTTCTCACCCCCCTGCCCCTCCCAGCCATGTTGCTGCCACCTACTATCCACCCATAGTGGGCGTGCGGGGCTGCAGGGCAGAGGGCTGGGTGTGTGTGAGGGGGGTACAGGGCTCAGGGCTCAGGGCAGGGGCCTGTGGTGTGTGTGGGGCTGCAGGGCTCAGGGCAGAGGGCTCGGTGTGTGTGAGGGGGGGTCAGGGCAGAGGGCTGGGGGTGTGGGCTGGGGTCATGGGGTGCTCACAGCAGGGGGCTGGAGGGGATATGCCCCTATTCCACCCCCACGCCCTTCCCCCCTTCTCCAAGGCCCTGCCCCCGCTTCTTCTCTGCCTCCGCTGGGAGCAGCGAGCACGCTGACTCCACTCCTCCCCCAGCCCCTCCCTCACAAGGGCCATCAGCTGATCGGCAGGGACGGAGGGCAGGAACCCAGCACACTGCAGGAAGAGGCAGGGGAGCCGGGAGGGGGCGGGCGGGGGGGAAGAGCGGGCCGGGCTGGGCAGGATTTTTAATGGCAATCGGCTCACGTGCCGTCTTTGGCACATGTGCCATCTTTGGCACACGTGCCATAGGTTGCCGACCACTGCTTTAACCACTGGCTTTTTCCATGGGAAAAGAATGCCAACTCCTACCCCGAATAGAAGAATTCAGAGTACATTCCATGTTCTGAAGCTGTGGAGCATGCATTCCTCTCTGTGGGTTCTTCCTGCACAGGGGAGATCCTTAAATCCAGAATGAAGGAATCTCTCTGATTTTTGTTTCTCTTCTATCATAAAATGAAATGGAAGTTTTTTATAACTTCGATAAAATGAGGCATAGATTCTTCAGGGTCTTGTCAGCAAAATAATATCCTCTGTCTACAACAAAATTTTATTCTTAATAATTACTCTCTTCCTATAAAAGAAATCTGCTTCAATCCCCTTTTCTGTTTTCGCTATCTTATATAGCAGGGTTCGGTAACCTTTCAGAAGTGGTGTGCCGAGTCTTCATTTATTCACTCTAATTTAAGGTTTTGCGTGCCAGTATTACATTTTAACATTTTTAGAAGGTCTCTTTCTATAAGTCTATAATATATAACTAAACTATTGTTGTATGTAAAGTAAAGAAGGTTTTTAAAATGTTTAAGAAGCTTCATTTAAAATTAAATTAAAATGCAGAGGCCCCTGGACCGGTGGCCAGGGCCCGGGCAGTGTGAGTGCCACTGAAAATCAGCTCATGTACCGCCTTTGGCACGCACGCCATAGGTTGCCTACCCCTGTTATATAGCTATATTGCCAGGAGGCTCAGTTTCCATGAAGAACAGTAATTGTGGGAGCAGGTAAAAGAACAGCTTTGATTGGAGAGGATCACTAGTTACTAATAGTATTATGGCTTTGGAGTGTGGAATCCAATATCATTGTGTAAATTCAGAGCAATCCTTCCTGCAATCAAGTCTCCAGATTACACAATAATCACATTCTACTTTATCCAAAACTACTTGTGCACAAGTGGACAGAGCAGCATTAAGTGTACTGTTGTCATTAACATCTAACACTAAAGTCAATGGGCCAAGGTCTGTGATAGTTTACACCCTACAACCTTGTTAAGTATAATGGAGTTGCATGGGCTATAAAATGGCATAGAATTTTGTTTAACCTGAGCATTCCATTAACTGATCCTCTGTTGAGCACAAGTCTCCGTAGGGTTTATTATTTCTGTTAGTATTTTGTTCAGCCTTGTAGCCATAATCTTTGCCAGTATTTTATAATTAGTAGTCAGAGATAATATAGGCCTATAATTTTACACTCTAATGCATTCCTATTCAGTTTGGGAATCAGCATTATTGCATGGTAAATAGTGGGTTAAGTCATATGAGAATCTAATTTATGCCTCTTTGCATACCTGTAATATACTGAGGATTAACATTTCTTGGGATTTTTTGCAGAATTTATTCGTTAGTCAGTCAGTAGAAAGGTTTTAGTATTTTAGGATCTGGGAGTTTTGCTCGCTCAAGGAATGCAGGATCAGGCCCCAAGTTTCAGCTGTTTGTGATACTTTGTTCATCTGAAGTGATGTCAGGTTGTAGGGTCTCTTCAGAGGTTTTTGATATTGTGCGGATTTTAATCTTTTAAAATAAACACTTAGGAGTCATTTAGTACTCTGTGTTTTCTGTCTCATACAGCTCTGTGTAGAAATGTTGAAATGTCTTAAAGGCTAGATTGTGCCCTTGGCATTCTCAGGTGTGCTAGATGAAGTACAGAAGGATCACACTGTACCTGGAGTACTGAGGAAGAATTCTTATTGACTCATCCAGCATTCCTCCTTCCTGGGGACTCCCAGGCAACACACATCCAGATGACAAGTACGCCATTCTGGGTGGTGTCTGCTCAGTCTCCTTGCACCCTTTCTCCAACTCACTCCACTGCTCTCTTGTACACCTGCATCAGGGCTGCCCACAATTGTGCCCTTAACTACATCTGTACTTGTGATTATTACTTGCTTGTTCTTAAATTAATTTAACTCAATCTGTGCATTACCTAGCTGTTGCAGTTCTCCTCCTAACACCTTTGGATGCTGTATTTCCTGATTCAAATTGTGTTCTCTTTAACCTACATGGGCAAATTTAACTTGGTTTTGCTATATCATAATGCCATTTCTTGTGCACTGCCAATCCCATTGATTTAATGGGGAATCTGACAGAAAGGTAGGATGTATAGCCATAGGGCCTAATATATAACTTCCCAAGTTTTGAGTCTTCCGGGAGCTATAGATATCCTTCTGCTAGGTTTTAAATAACTTCCTCCATTGCTGCTTTCTTCTTGCTCATTTCTTTTTCTGCATGCTTTTTAAAGCAAAGATCCTCTCATGAATCCTTTCCCTGCTTCTCATACTCTCCTGAGGGTAGAAACTTAAACCTACATTCACTTTAAAATGCAACTTTAATGTTTGTTTGCCTCTCCAACTATATATGCATTGAGAGTTAATTATTGTTTAACTTTCCAAAATAAAGGATCGGGTTTTTGCTACTTTGTTTAAACTCTAAAATCAGATCTCTAGAAGCCTCATGTAAGACCCAATTCTGCAAGGTGCTTAATGCTCTCAGCTACCACCACTAACTTCTTGAGACACTCAACATTGGGCCTTTAAAAGCAATCACCAAGATGTCACACCTGATTACTTTTTCAATTAGGGCTCAATCTTGCAGGCTCTTTCAAGTGTGGAAAGCCAAAGTGCTAGTGCTGAATACTCAGTGTTTGCTTAGCACCTGGGTAGAGAAGCTTAGGCCTGGTCCACACTGGGAGTGGGGAGGATCGATCTAAGTTACGCAACTTCAGCTACGTGAATAACGTAGCTGAAGTCAACGTACTTAGATCTACTTACCATGGTGTCTTCACTGTGGTAAATCGACGGCTGACGCTCCCCCGTCGACTCCATCTGCACCTCTCACCCTGGTGGAGTACCGGAGTCGACGGGAGAGCTCTCAGCAGTCGATTTATCATATCTAGACTAGACATGATAAATTGACCCTCGCTGGATCGATTGCTGCCCGTCGATCCAGCTGGTAATGTAGACAAGCCCTTAGTATAGTAGTCAATGTAGTGTGAAGAAATATGCAAAATGCTCAGCAATGCAGGCAAACCTATGAGTCCACACTGAACTGAATGCTGGTAAGTAGGGGAAAAGCAGACATACCCTGTAGAATGCATAGGGCATGGCTGAGGTGTTCACACACAACCATAGGTGTTCACACACAACCAAGGAATTCTGAATGAGGATTTTCAGGTACTGCTAATGCCAACCAGGACTAGCGATTCACTCGAGTGCTTGAGAGATGCATTGAGGAAACAGGTTTCAGAGTGGTAGCCGTGTTAGTCTGTATCAGCAAAAACAATAAGGAGTCCTTGTGGCACCTTAGAGACTAACAAATTTATTTGGACATAAGCTTTCGTGGGCTAAAACCCACTTCATCAGATGCATGGAGTGAAAAAAAGTCAGCAGAATATATATTATAGCACATGAAAAGATGGGAGTTGCCTTACCAAGTGGGGGGTCCGTGCTAATGAGCCAATTCAATTAAGGTGGACGTGGCCTATTCTCAACAGTTGACAAGAAGGGATGAATACCAAAGGAGGGAAAATTACTTTTGTAGTGCTAACGAGGCCAATGCAATCAAGGTGGCCCATTTCCAACAGTTGACAAGAAGGTGTGAGTATCAACAGAGGGAAAATTACTTTTTGTAGTGACCCGTCCTCTCCCAGTCTTTATTCAGGCCTAATCTGATTGTGTCCAGTTTGCAAATTAATTCTAGTTCTGCAGTTTCTTATTGGAGTCTGTTTTTGAAGGGTTTTTTTTTGTTGAAAAATTGCCACTTTTAAGTCTGTTATTGAGTGTCCAGGGAGATTGAAGTGTTCTCCTACTGGTTTTTGAATGTTACAATTCTTGATGTCTGATTTGTGTCCATTTATTCTTTTGCATAGAGTCTGTCCGGTTTGTCCAATGTACATGGCAGAGGGGCATTGGTGGCACATGATGGCATATATCACATTGGTAGATGAACAAGCCCCTGATGGTGTGAGGAAACAAGTGAGCAACCATGTGGGCCCGTCACTGTTAGATGTGTCTGATGGATCTCATGAAGCAGCAACCAACAACCAACTCCTCAATGCTTCATAATATATGCAAGGCACAGCATTCTTGCCATCCCAGCACCTGATAGTACTTGATCCCCTCATCTTATTTCATCTTATTAGATTGTGACTAACAAAACAACATACTCAGCAGCCCTACAGATGGCTCAGTGATGCTCTCTCTCACTACCCTTTGTTCTGATCCTTCAAGAACTGTTATGCTGAAAAAAAAATTCAAACATTTTTGATGAAATATTTAAATGAATTTGAATTTGCTTTGACTCTGTGTTTGCACTTCTTTTGTCTTCATTTTCTGTTAATTATTCTAGCGAACAAGTGTACTGGCAGAAATGTTTGCTGAAACCGCAACTGCTCATGAAAAAGCTACAGACCAAGAACTTTTAGACATTATGCAATGAATAAGGAATGAATTAAAGAAAATCACGATCTGTTCACAGATAATTCACAAACAGAAAACAGTTGGAATTAATCAAATATATGATTCATTGGTCACCCAGCTTTACTTATTTATTCTGGCCACAGAACTAGTAAACATATGGGAAAAACTCATAAAACAACTCTTCAGTCAACTCTAGAGGCTCCTCTAAACTTTTTAAAGTATCTCAAGAACTTCTTATCTTTGGGGACCATCACATTTTCTTCTGGATATTCTGTACTCTAATCATTCATGTAGCAACGTGATACTTCTTGGTGCACCCAAAGCTGTGATTACCACCTGCCATAAGTGAGTCTTGCCTGTGCCAGTTGGGTGTTAGCACCCTAAAACAACCAGCCTGTCAGCCACTCAAACTTTCTCCTCTGGACTATACCAGCCCTGTCTTTGACTTGCAGGTTGACAGCAGATGCACCCCACCCTCAAGTCCCATCAAAGTATCCCCCTGTGGCATTCAGCCTCTGATCACTGGATACCCAGAGAAATCCCAGATCCTCTGTTCCCAAAGGAACAATGTACCACAGGTCACCAGTTTAAGGTAAAACTCTCACTCCTGTATTATGCACAGCATTTGAGTTCAGTTAAACAAATTTATTTAAGAGAGAATACAGATTCAAATAAAAAGCAATGTGTGAGAAGGGAACAAGTGGTTACATATAAAAGAACACCATCATCATGCATTCTAAAGCCTAACCTTAACTAACAAGTAATCCTCCTGTCTAAAGAAGCTTATCTCACCCAAAGTTCTCTCCAGCATTTTCAGCCAAGCCTGGCTGAGATCCCTTTTTCATGAAGCAAACTCGCTGTCCATTTACTTCCTAGGTGAAGAATGCCAGGATGTCTCTTTGCATCCCTAAATAAACCAGAACAGACCTTTGATGTTAACCATAAGATAGGCTTTTCCCCCTCACCCGCTGATGTTTACCTCTTCCTATTAGTTTCCTTCTCAAGTCTTCACCAGCTCTTCATTAGCATTTGACTTAGAATTCAATAGACTCCTATTGTATGACATGCAATACACAATGGTACCCTCCTGAAGATAAGCATCTCCCACCGCCTGTTGGGGGAGGGGGAAGGGTTTGTCTCAAGACATGGTACCTTTGAGTGACCTGTTTTTAACTACAGATGTAGAGAACATAGTTTTCATATATATACATAACTCCTTACATATACGCTGTACATACATCTTGCCAAGGTTATGATGACTAGTGACACACACATTTTTACTAGACATCTTACATGATATTATTTTTGTGAATCCAGGAGATCTCTGTATGCCTATGAACCCCAATGTCCTCTGCCAGTGGCATCCAGAGGTTCTTGGGTCACAAGCAGGTTGAAGAATCTCAGGCCTGATATTTGTTTTCCTGTAGATTTGCTGAAGACTTCCACAAAGCAGTGTTTGGATAGTCTCAGATTCATTTGTTGTTTAAAATTATTGGCTAAATTTCTGTGAATAATTCTTGTCTGTAGATTGTTCTTGAAGATTTCACTAAGAGTATGTGATACATGAAATTCAGTTTCCATTTCTTAGGGTTAATTGGACACATGGCTGACATGGTATTATCACTATTACCTGATTAGATAAGAATAACTCTTAGAATAAGGCCTTTGTTCCTAATAATTGCACTTGTATTCTAGGGGCTGTGGATTTAGTCCAAATAATTTCAGTATCATTAAAACATTTCCATAGTAAGTAACGAATCCTCTTGTTGTTTCTGCCATATAATAACCTGTTTTCCAAAACATGAATGAAACATTTCTGTTTCATCCATAGAACTGCTACCTCCCTAGTCTCAATGCCAGTAATCAATATGCTCCTTTTCTGTGTTTGTAATATTATTGCTTGGTTGCACCTATATTGTTTATCTACAGCTCCATTGAGAAAGGAGTTCAGTTTTCCCTTATGTTCCATTAATTCCTTCAGGGTTTTATTAGTAATATACTGTTTATACCTTTCTAACTACATAATTACATCTTGTCTTTCTAAGCTTCATGTCTCCTTTTGCCTCTCAAAGCTGCTGTCAGTGGTTCCCATTGTATGACTGGTGACAAAAACATAGTATCAACTGTCTGCCCTCAATTACTTTTTCTTTGAAGTTCTTAAACTGCATGTATTTAATCTACAACTTTTTAGGTGGAGTGTAAATCTCTTATAATACAGAAAGGATTAGGGACCCCGTGCTAGATCCACAAAGGGTACTTAGGCTCAGCATTGCGATTACTTACTTTAGGTGCTCTGCACCTAGTAGAATCCATAACTTCAACAGGAGAGACCAAGAGAGCCCCACCTATGCCTCAGAATACCATATAGTAGCATTTCTCAAACTGGGGTCTGCGGACCCCTTGGAGTCCCCGAGGGGACTCCAGGGGGTCCACGGACCGTGCTGATCAACTCTTCCCCCTCCTTCCTTCAACTCCTCTCCCTCCCTCTATCTCCCGGAGGCTACTGAAGCCGGGACATTTTGGCACTAAAAGTCTGGCTGCACAGCAGGGCTAAGGCAGGCTCCCTGCCTGCCCTGGCTCTGCGCCACTCCCAGAAGGGGCCGGCATGTCCCTGCAGCCTCTAGGGAGGGGAAAGGGGGGTTCCGTGCGCTGCCCCCACCCCGAACACCAACTCCGCAGCTCCCATTGGCCAGGAACTGCGGCCAATGGGAGCTGCGGGAGCGGTGTCTGTGGGCAGGGGCAGGGGCAGTACGCGGAGACTCCCTGGCCCCCCGCCTAGGAGCCGCTTCCAGAGAGATGTGGCAGTTGCTTTTGGGAGCCACCAAGGTAAGCGCCGCCCAGACGGAGCCTACACCCTTCACCCTCTCCCACACCCCGACCCTCGGCCACAGCTCAGAGCCCACACCCAAACTCCCTCCCAGAGCCCGCACCCTGCATCCCCTCCTGCACCCAAACTCCCTCCCAGAGCCCACACTCCCTACTGCACCCCAACCCCCTCCTGCACCCTCTCCCTCACCCCAACTCCCTGCCCCAGCCCAGAGCCTGCACCCCTTCCCCCGTCCTGCACCTCAACCCCCTGCCCTAGCCTGGTGAAAGTGAGTGAGGATGGAGGAGAGTGAGTGAGGGAAGGGAAATGGAGTGAGCAGGGGGCAGGAAGAGGTGGGGTGGGCCTTGGGGGAAGAGGTGGAGTGGGGGCAGGGCCTGGGGCTGAGCAGAGTGGCTTGGGGGTCCCCAAAACATTTTAAATCAAAATGGGGGTCCTCGGGTTGGTACAGTTTGAGAACCACTGCCATATAGCCTGGTGAGTAGGGTACTCACCTGGGAGGTAGGAGATTAGTGCTCAAGTCCTTGTTTCTCTCAGGCAGAGTGGCGATTTGAGCCTGTGTCTTCCACCTCCTAGATTAGTGCTCTAACCACTGGGCTATTGGGTAAAAGGGCTCCTCCTCCTCTCTGTACAGGGCCTAATCTAGTAGGTGTGTTCTGAGACCGCCTCAAAGCACACACCTACCAGATTGGACCCCACAGGAAATCTGGGGAGGGACACCTAGTTTGCAAATTCCACCAGGGATTAGGTGTAAACTAATCACCAGATGTCAGGATTTAGGTGGCTGTGCACGTGCCCGCTGGCAGAAATTTAGGCAGCTAAGAGACTTTATCAATGGAAACTTAGATGCCTAGGAAATTTAGGCACTGACAGGGTCAAGTGGCAGCTGAGTTGGGGGGTTGAGAATCTACATTTTGGACTTAGGCACCTAAAGTAGTAGTTAGGAGCCCACATCCTTTTGTGGATGTAGCCCTCAGAGTGAGGGGATCCGAGAATTACCTTTCCTCTGATTTTTGTTGGGTAGTCCTGATTTTGAAAGAACTGTCCCACAAGCAGTGTATGCTGAACATTGGTGGTATGTCTACACTGCCCTGCAGTTTGGATTACGGGGAGTGGGAACTGCAGAACACACCAAAGTGCTGCGCTATAATTCCCCCATGTGGACACTATATGCATGAAATTGTAGGTCCCTAGTGTGCACAGGTGTTGTCCTGTTTGAAGAGGACGACATTAGTGCGAACTAGGGACCTTAAGTTCATGCCTACAGTGTCCACCTGGAGGAGTTGGAGCATAGCATTTTTTTGCACACAGCTATGCATACTTCTATAGTCCTAAGAGAGTCAAAAAATATATTTTGGGGTTGATGCAACATAGTAACACAAATTTCTTCCTATATTGACACAACTTTGTCCCACAGGATAAAGTCTAAAATTGGCAATACCACCATTCAACACACATTCACAATAATTTATTCAGTCAGCTCTAGGCTTCCTGCACAGGTGTCAAGCGTCTCCACTTTCATTTTTGTCAATGCATGCGAATGTCTGCTGTTTGTTATGACTCTGAGACAGCTAGGGTTCCATAACAGTGACAAAAATACATTGAATTTTATTGATACTATAACATTCTAGCATGTTTCACCTTCTTGGTCTTGGAGCTGCTTTTCTGTATTTAATACCTGAATGTTGGCCCAGTATTAAAACAGTTAGTATGGATGTAATTGGTAATGATTCAGATTTCTCTGTGCTACCACTGGAGAGCTCTAGCTTTGACATCTAGGTCTGTTTTCTTACTCCCCAGGCTAGGAGAACTGGGAGTACCATAGGGGCAAAGTGCACCGCTCTTGTGGGAGAGAGCAATTGGCAATATTTTGCAGAATGACTCGATGGGCTCTGAATAAAGTTACTCGTGTACATAAGGACTGGAGCCTAGGAGAGAGAAAGGAAATGCTCCAAAAATATATATACACTTGTTTTGGTGGTAGGTAATATAAGAGTTGGAGCCTAAAACTAGAGCTGTCCCAGTATGTTTATTTTATTAATGGAGCAATTAAGTGGTATCATGCAAGATAGGTTTACACAGGAGAGCTCAGTGTAACTTGTTCCTCGTAGCTTTAACTCTGTACAATTTCTCATTTTCCTTCACATTACTTTTACCTGGTCAAAACCTTTTCTTTGTCTCCTTCTCTCTCCCCCACCCCCTGAGTCTGATTAACGCTTGATATGGCTGTCCATTCCCACTTTACTGACTTGAATTAAAATGATTTTTATGAATCAGAGGGGGAGCCGTGTTAGTCTGGATCTGTAAAAAGCAACACAGAGTCCTGTGGCACCTTTAAGACTAACAGATGTATTGGAGCATAAGCAAGGTCGTCTGACGAAGTGGGTATTCACCCACGAAAGCTTATGCTCCAATACATCTGTTAGTCTTAAGGTGCCACAGGACTCTCTGTTGCTTTTTAATGATTTTTATGCACAAAGATAATTGCTTGCTTCTATTATCACCCTAAAATTTTAATCTAATTTAGCTCGCCAGTCTCCAAGTCTACCACTACAGCCAATAAATAAACTGAACACAGAAAATTGATGATAAAAAAAATTAGGGTTGAGCCATAAAACTACAAAACAACAAATTCTAGTTAAGGCTGCATAGCATTACTAAAGCCACTTATAGCACATATGGTTAGTCCTCCATCAGAGTCCCACAGCACAGAGTGGGGTTACATATCCTGGGTGCATCATTAGCAACAAATTGCTGGGCTTATAGTACCAAGTGGTGCAGAAAATCACTTTACAGTGTGGTCATTATTTAAAAATCAGCATTTACTGCCAATTATCACACGGTGCTATCTGAGACTATAACTGAGTGAGACAGGAGCCACCAGTACATGTTGACTTTTTAGCAGCAGACACTGTATCTATCTACATACTAACACCAGAGGGGTAAAATAAATATTTCTCCCCCAGTATCTGCCTTGTGATCCCTCAATAAAGAAATATAGAATATAAATAAAGGACTGGCTTCAAGGGTAATAGCAGTAAATTACTTCCCTCCGGGGAAAAATATATTTCCCATGATATAATTCCCCTCCAGGGCATTATTTTCTCCAAAGAGCAATACACCTTACTGCTTTTTCCTTTTGGATTAACTCCATACTAGTTTTATGTTGGGGACTGTGGTTTCAAACCCCTGGAGTTAATTATCATTTCTTCCTTCTCCTTTCTGCTGACTCTGTCTTCTTTTCCTGGTTCTTGCTGTTTAACCATTCTGCTTCCCAGCCTCTGACTGTCTCTCCCACCCTTTTACTGTGGCTTTGACTTATTATCTCTGCTGCAGACCTGTGCTGGCTTCTCTGACAAGCCAACACAAGGTCTCTCTCTAAGTGGTGATAATGATATTTTATAGGGGCTTATTTTGCATCTGTGTTCTCCCCAGTGAAAAGTCTGAATTCCAGCAGCCAAGTGCCAACTTTGGTCAAAGGCTGGATTGGCTCTCTCCTCTCCCCAAGGGCCAGCTCCATGAATGGCTGGAGCTATAGAGGAAGCAAATGCTATAGTGTATTGCTAATGCCAAATATGCATTGTTTCCCTGTACAAGGACTATTCCCCTTTGCCTGAGGAAAATAACTATTTGTCACAGTGGTTCTCAAAGCAAGCCTCTGAGTGTGACCCTCCTTATAAATTAAAAACATTTTTTATATTTAACACTATTATAAATGCTGGAGGTGAAGTGGGGCTTCGGGGTGGGGGCTGACAGCTCACGACCCCCATGCAATAACTTCACAACCCCCTGAGGGGTCATGACCCCCGTTTGAGAATTGTTGATGTCATGTGACCACAGTTAACTAGTAGAATCTTAAATAAAATTCTAAAGGTTTTATATAGGTATAGATATACACATGCACTACATATGTGCAGGGGCACCAGGTTTGTATGATTTTTGGTGGTGCCCAGAATGGGTCTAAGTCCCGCCCCTTCCCCCCCCCACACACACACACACACCTGCCTTGTAAGCCAATATATATTTTTTAAATTAATGTAAAAATGGACCAGAAACAGTAAACGTTTAACAGTTTCCCTATATTGCACAATGTGGGAGGGTGGGGGGAAGAGGGCTCTGGCTGGGGGTGAGGGCTCTGAGGTGGGGCTGGGGATGAAGGATTTGGAGTGTGGTAGGGGCTCAGGACTAGGGCAGAGGGTTGGGGTGTGGGGGTGAGGGGTTCAGGGTGCAGGAGGCGGCTCAGGGCTGGGGCAGAGGGTTGGAGTGTGGGGGTGAGGGCTCTCTCTGGGGGTGTGAGCTCTGGGGTGGTGCTGGGGATGAGGAGTTTGGGGTGCAGCCAGGCTACCCTGGGCTGGGGCCAGAGGAGGACTCCCCTCAGCCCTCTCCCCACCAGCAGCAGCGAGCTCTGGCAGAGGGGCCCCTCTTTCCACACCAGCCAGGCCCGCCGACGGTGGGGTGTAAAGGGGAAAAGCATCGCTTGATTCATAGATGCTTTTGATATGCCCCATGCAGGTTCCGGGGCAGCTGAGGCAGTGGAGTAGCAAATACTTTTCCCCAGAACAGGTTGGGTCGACACAGCACGGCTGCGACTGCCCTGAGGCTCCTCTGGGCAGGTGGGGCAGGGTGCACTCGGGGCTTCTTCGGGTGGCCCTGGCCAAGGGAGGGGGTGGGGCGTGGCAGCTAGCCGTTGCCAAGGGCACAGGGACGCTCCAGGGGAGGCACACAGGGGCGGCAGGTGGGGCCGGAGCAGAGGCCCGACCCCAAACATTGGTGGAGCCGGACCCCCGTGCTCTGAATATTGGTGGAGCATGGGCACCACAGGTCCATATAAATCACCGCCTATTCAAATGTGGAGTTGATATCCAGGGGATAACTGAATTTATCACCTCTCTGCCTCCTCCCTCTGCCACTGATCCATGTCCATGGGACTTATTGCAAACCACTGAGAGCTGTACCATTTTGTTTTTACTCACATCCATGCTGGTACATAAACAAGAGCTTTATTTCAGTGGTGAGAATCCAAGAATTTTAGACCTAGAAGCTCTTGATATATCAAACTTTAAAGTTGTTAGCTTTCTGTACTTAAACATTTATTTTAGGTCATTTCTAGAGGTTTTTATGGCTCACTCTGAGCACTGTACAGTTAGGTTCATGGCAATTATAGCGCTTCTGGCTTTACAGGGGAAGAGAGATGAAAAATAGTCCCAATCAAATGTTTCAATTCTCTCTTGGACAGTTTCTATCACATATGCAGAATATACATGTTGTGTGTGCTTAACAAATAATTAGTAATAAAAAAACTGACTTTCAACCTTCAGAGTTTGGTTAAATGCCACTTGTGGAGTTGTACAATGAGACCTGTCTCTAACATTTAAAGAAAGCCCAAGACTACAGCTTACACCCTGCAGCACTATATAAAATATATAGAGATCTGTAGTTTTTGCAGACTATATCTGGGATTAATATGAGAATTGAAAGGTGGGTAAGGAACTGGTTAAATGGGAGACTATAACCAATCAAACTGAAAGGTGAACTGTCAGCCTGGAAGAAGTTACTAGTGGAGTTCCTCAGTGATTGGTTTTGGAGCCAATTATATTTAACATATTTATTACTGACCTTGGCACAAAAAGTGGGAATGTGCTCATAAAATTTGTGGATGACACAAAGTAGGTAGGTATTTCTAATATGGAGGAGGACTGAAATATCACAGAAGAAGATCTGGATGACCTTGTAAACTGGAGTAATAGAAATGGTCTGAAATGTAATAGTGCAAAGTGCAAGGTCATGCATTTAGGGACTAACAATAAGATTTTTTGCTATAAGATTGGGACGTATCAGTTGGAAGTGACAGAGGAGGAGAAAGACCTGGGTATATTGGTTGATCACAGGATGACTATGAGCCACCAGTGTGATGTGGCTGTGAAAAAGGCTAATGCATTTCTAGGCTGCATCAGGCAAGGTATTTCCAGTAGAGACCGGGAAGTGTTAGTACCATTATACAGGGCACTGGTGAGACTTCATCTGGGATACTGTGTGCAGTTCTGGTCTCCCAGGTTTAAGAAAGATGAATTGAAGCTGGAACAGGTGCACAGAAAGGCTACTAGCTTGATCCGAGGAATGGCAAACTTACCTTATGAGTAGGGCCCTACCAAATTCATGGCCATGAAAACACGTCACGGACCATGAAATCTGGTCTCCTCCTGTGAAATCTTGTCTTTTGTGTGCTTTTACCCTATACTACACAGATTTCACGGGGGAGACCAGCATTTCTCAAATTGGGGGTCCTGAGCCAAAAGGGAGTTGCAGGGGGGTTGTGGTATTGCCACCCTTTCTTCTGTGTTGCCCTCAGAGCTGGGTGGCCAGAGAGCAGAGGCTGTTGGCCAGGTGCCCAGCTCTGAAGAGTGCAGCAGCAGAGAAGTAAGAGTGGCAATACCATACTATGCCTCCCTTACTTCTGCGCTGCTGCCTTCAGAGCTGGGTGGCTGGAGAGTGGCGGTTGCTGACTGAGGACCCAGCCCTGCAGGCAGCAGCGCAGAAGTAAGGCTGGCAATACCATACCATGCCATCCTTACATCTGCACTGCTACTGGTAGCAGCTCTGCCATCAGTGCTGGGCTCCCGACAAGCAGTCACTGCTCTCCAGCTGCCCAGCTCTGAAGTCAGCACCGCCACCAGCATCAGTGCAGAATTAAGGGTAGTGGTACTGCAACCCCTCTCCCACAACTCCTTTTTTGGGTCAGGATCCCTACAATTACAACACTGTTACATTTCAGATTTAAATAGCTGAAATCATGAAATTTATGATTTTTTAAATCTTATGACAGTGAAAATGACCAAAACGGACTGTGAATTTGGTAGGACCATACTTATGAGAGGAGACTCAAAGAATTTGACTTGTTTAGCCTAATCAAAAGCAGGCTGAGGGAAGATATGATTGCTCTCTATAAATACATCAGAGGGATAAATACCAGAGAGGAAGAGGACTTATTTAAGTTAAGCGCCACTCAAGAACAAATGGATATGAACTGGCCATCAACAAGTTTAGGCTAGAAATTAGACAAAGGTTTCTAATCCTCAGAGGAGTAAAGCTCTGGAACAGCCTTCCAAGGGAAGGAGAGGGGGCAAAAAACTATCTGGCTTCAAGACTGAGCTTGATAAATTTATGGAGGCATAGGTACTGGAATTAGAGGTGCTGGGGGTACTGCTGAACCCCCAGTCTTGAAATGGCTTCCATCATATAGAGAGTTTACAGTTTGTTTCAATGGCTCTCAGCACCCCCACTATACAATTGTTCCAGCACCCCGGTATGGAGGGGATGGTATTATGAGACTGGCTACATGCCATTGTAGGCAATCTGTGACTGCTAGCAGCAGATAACTCCAATGGCTGGTGATGAGACACTAGATGGGGAGGGCTCTGAATTATTACAGAGAATTTTTTCCCAGGTGTCTGGCTTGTGGGTCTTGCCCACATGCTCAGGGTCACTCTAACTGATCACCATATATGGGGTCGGGAAGGAATTTTCCCTCGAGTCAAATTGCCAGAGACCGTGGGAGTTTTTCGCCTTCCTCTACAGCATGGGGCACTGGTCACTTGCAGTTTAAACTAGTGTAAATGGTGGATTCTCTGTAACTTGAAGTCTTTAAATCATGATCTGAGGACTTCAGTAACTCAGTCAGAGGTAGGGGGTCTATTACAGGAGTGGGTGGGTGAGGTTATGTGGTCTACAATGTACATGAGGTCAGACTAGATGATCATGATGGTTCCTTCTGATCTTAAAGTCTGAGTCTATACTAAAGATGCCCCATGTTATGTGAATGGGGCGAAGCTCTTGTTTGGATAGAATTTGCACACAGATGTGGTCAGTGATGAAAATCCTGGATGATAAACATAACAACAACACCAATGTAAAGTTGATAAAGTATGCTAAAGCAGTCACATAGACAACTCAAGTTCAGGTCTTAAACTCCCAGCCAGAAGCTTAGGTCAGCAATAATAGGCTCCAGAGAAATTGTATTCTATCCCCTGCAGCAAATGGATGGACAGTCAACACCTTTTCTCACCGTAAGACTCATGCTGTAAGAGATACCATCCTGAACTCCACCACCACTGAATAATTTTAAAGCATGCCCTCACTCATGCCTAAGCCCTAGCAGGATTCTCAAATGAGGTGTTCCCAGGCCTATCTCCGCAGCAGACCCTCTCTGGTAGGCATGCTCAGAGAATGCCTACCAGTTGAGGTGAGACTTTTGGGGCAGGTAGGCAGGTAAACAGACTGAGGACCGCCCTGGAATGCCCAGTAGCCCAGTGTGTGGGGCCCTAGTCTACAATATAGAAGTTGCAGGGCTGAATCCCTGTGCTACCCAATTTGATGCAAGGGCATGAATCCAAGTCTCCACCTCCTTGGTGAGTCTCCTGGCAATGAGATATTTTAGGCTTTTCTCCTGTTGAAGCTGTTCCACTTTGTATAAATAATAAAATAGCTATTGGAGCAGGGACTTGAACATAATTCTTCTGCATCTCAGGAGAGTGCCCTGACCACCAGGCTATAGAGTCAATTGCTCTCACTCTCTGGCCCAATGAATGTTTAATTTTTTTTACAAAGTGAAACCACTCCAATAGACGAGATTGAGAACAGCCCATCCAAGAATACCCAGTAGCCTTGTGATTAGGTCATTCCCCTATGAGAGGAGAGACCTATGTTCAGATCCCTGTTTAGATCAGGATTTTGAATCTAGGTCTCCCACATCCCAAGTGGGCGTCTTTACCACTGGGCTATTGGCTATAGACTGGGGAGGAGAGGGTCTCTGCATTTGTGTGTGTGTGAGAAAGGGCAGACCTGGCTTAGACACCTAGCTCTAGGAGAGGGTTCACTGCTGAGAACTCTACCTCCCTCCAGCCCATCAGGCACCTAAGTCCTTTGTGAATCTTGGCCCTAAGCCCCGCCCCTTTTCTGTGCATTTCACGCTTAGCTAGTTTAGGCACTTTCTCAGCTTGCTGGCTTCTAAGGATCCCTTCCTTAGATACCTAACAGTCTCCATGCATTGTATGAGGCACCTGGACACATAACTCGAGGCTGAGGATTTCAACAGGCAGCAGGGAGCCAAGGGCTTAGGGATTGCAATGACTGAGTCCCTTCAAGCATCTGGGCCTTAGTCTCTCAGGACCAGATCCACAAAGGTATTTAGGCTCTTAAAAACTTTTGCAGATCTGGGTCTAAGTGAGCTGCTCAGGGTGGCACAGAAAGTCTGGGGTAGAGCTGAAATTGAACCTGTGTCTCAACTCCTAGTCTAGCACTGTAATCACTGGACCCCCATTCCTCTCCTCTTCTGTTTACTTCCTTATGCATGAATCTCTGCACCAAACTTTGAGCCTGTCAACCTCATTTGCGATTTGTATCAGATCTGAAAACTAATGTGTTGAAGTGGGTTTTAATATCTATTTTCTCTTTTTATAAAGTGTTTACATTTCTTTGTACACAATCTAATTCTTTTTATTATGTAGTGCAGGTTATTTTTATTGTACATTGATTGTACAAGGTTTTATGCTCTCTTTGATGGAAGATGCTCTATAAATAAAATTGAATTGGATTGGATTAAACTTCCTCTTAATACAGAGTCTCTGCAAAAAGTGCTTCATCTCAGACTTTGAGACGTGCCAGAATAGCATGTCGTGAAGTCAGCAGGAACCAATGCTTTTCTTGTCTGAAGAAAAGACATGTCATTGTTATAACTCCCCAGTTGGTCTGTGGAATTCAATTCAGTTTTAACTGTGTAAAATACTATTGTTTGGAGAATGCAGCAGCTGTCTTGCAAGCAATGTTTTCTTCTAATATTGCCTACAATTTTTTCCTCATCAAAACTAGGATTATAAATATGCACAAGAGTAAATTTGTAATTGTGTTTAATTTGGTACAGCAGTTTCTCTTTTAATCCCACAGGAGCTGTCTGCTGAAAGCTCAGAAAAAACCAATCACTTTAGCTTGACTCATTGCTTTCTTTTTATTTTTCAATTTTTCCCCTTAAAAACATCAATTTTCATTCGAATTAAGCTAATTTGGACAAAATGCTCTAAGCACAGCTTCAGAATTGCCTAAATGTTCTGCTATCACCTTTAATCAATAAGGAAGCATTAAGTTACATGCAGTGCAGAATTGTCTTCTGCAGTAAATAGTTTAGCTTGTATTGTTTTTCAGCACTGTACTGTGGGGTTTCATAGCCATCTGAAGGTGTTTTTTAAATTTTCTGAAAATTTTCTAGTTTAAAATATAGAAAATATTTATTAAATGTTTCATGTTTTGAACAATGTGGGCCCATTTCTCCATTGTCCTACACCTTTTGTAGTGCCAAGTGGGTGTTGACTGTTAGTCAGAATGATATGCTTTCCATTTATTTTGTACTCCCTTTGTAGATGACCACACAAAATGCAGGGTGACAGAGAATCAGGACTCATTGCTTTTAACATGTTTTTAATTTTGTTTCTTCTATTCAGCATGGCACATCTAACACAGGAACTGTATTCTTTGAACTGTCTCATTTGGTGGTGACGAGGGACTTCAACTACTCAGACATCTGCTGGGAAAATAACACAGCAAGGCACAGATTATCCCACAAATTTTTGGAATGTATTGGAGACAAATTTTTATTTCAGAAGATGGAGAAAGCTACTATGGGAGAGTCTGTTCTAGATTTTATTTTGACAAATAGGGAGGAACTGGTTGAGAATTTGAAAGTAGAAGGCAGCTTGGGTGAAAGTGATCATGATATGGTAGAGTTCATGATTTTAAGGAATGGTAGGAGGGAGAACAGAAAAATAAAGACAATGAATTTCAAGAAGGCAGACTTTAGCAAACTCAGGTTGTTGGTAGGTAAGATCCCATGGGAAGCAAGTCTAAGGTGAAAAACAATTGAAGATGGCAGTTTTTCAAAGAGACATTATTAAGGGCACAAGAGCAAACTATCCCACTGTGTAGGAAAGATAGGAAGTGTGGCAAGAGACCACTTTGGCTTAACCAGGAGATCTTCAATGATCTAAAAATCAAAAAAGAGTCCTGCAAAAAGTGGAAACTAAGTCAAATTACAAAGGATGAATATAAACAAATAACACAAGTATGTAGGGACAAAATTAGAAAGGCCAAGGCACAAAACGAGATCAAGCTAGCTAGAGATATAAAGGGTAACAAGAAAACATTCTACAAATACATTAGAAGCAAGAGGAAGACCAAGGACAGGGCAGGCCCATTACTCAATATTACTCAATGGTGTGTGTGGGGGGGGAATAATAACAGAAAATGTGGAAATGGCAGAGGCGCTTAATAACCTCTTTGTTTCTGTTTTCACAAAGAAGGTTGGTGGTGATTGGATGTCTAACATAGTGAATGTCAGTGAAAATGAGGTAGGATGGGCTAAAATGGGGAAAGAACAAGTTAAAAATTACTTAGACAAGTTAGATGTCTTCAAGTCACCAGGGCCTGATGAAATGCATCCTAGAATATGCAAGGAGCTGACTGAGGAGATATCTGAGCCATTAGCGATTATCTTTGAAAAGTCATGGAAGACGGGAGAGATTCCAGATGACTGGAAAAGGGCAAATATATTGCCCATATATAAAAAGGGAAATAAGGACAACCTGGGGAATTACACACAAGTCAGCTTAACTTCTGTACCCGGAAAGATAATGGAGCAAATAATTAAGCAATCAATTTGCAAACATCTAGAAGATAATAAGGTGATAAGTAACAGTCAGCATGGATTAGTGAAGAACAAATCTTGTCAAACCAACCTGATAACTTTATTTGACAGGGTAACAAACCTTGTGGATAGGGGGGAAGCAGTAGACGTGGTATATCTTGACTTTAGTAAAGCTTTTGATACCGTCTCACATGACCTTCTCATAAACAAACTAGGGAAATGTAATCTAGATGGAGCTACTATAAGGTGGGTGCAAAACTGGTTGGAAAATTGTTCCCAGAGAGTAGTTATCAGTGGTTCACAGTCATGTTGGAAGGGCATAACGAGTGGAGTCCCACAGGGATCAGTTCAGGGTCCCATTCTGTTCAATGTCTTCATCAATGATTTAGATAATGGTATAGAGCGTACACTTATAAAGTTTGTGGGTGACACCAAGCTGGGAAGGGTTTCAAGTGCTTTGGAGGATAGGATTAATATTCAAAATGATCTGGACAAACTGGAGAAACGGTCTGAAATAAATAGGATGAAATTCAATAAGAACAAATGCAAATTATTTCATTTAGGAAGGAACAATCAGTTGCACACATACAAAATGGGAAATGACTACCTAGGAAGGAATCTGCGGAAAGGGATCTGGGGGTCATAGTGGACCACAAGCTAAATATGAGTCAACAGTGTAACACTGTTTCAAAAAAAGCTAACATCATTCTGGGATGTATTAGGAGGAGTGTTGTAAGCAAGACACAAGAAGTAATTATTCCGCTCTACTCCGTGCTGATTAAGTCTCAACTGGATTATTGTGTCCAGTCTGGGTGCCACATTTCAGGAAAGATGTGGACAAACTGGCGAAAGTCCAGAGAAGAGCAATNAACCCAAAGAGGATGAGAGCACACTGAAATGGACTTGTCAAAAAACGTTCCTAATTTCATGTTTACTTTTTTAAAACTGCTAAGCTGCAACTATATGTTTTTTATATTAAAGTGGGCTACGTTTTATTTTAATTTTACACAACTACGGGAAGGACTCAAAAAGGCCTGCATAGTTCAGTGTTTAATTTATTTCAAAGTAGGCCTACACATGCACACTGCACTTCTGTTTGTTGTATTCTGTTGTTGTAACAGGTAAAATTAAAAAAAGATTAAAACTTTTAAAAGTTTATAAGCAGTGTTATGTTTTGCGGCTCCAGACTATTTTTCTTTAGTGGAAGAGGGGGCAAAATGGCTCTTTTGATAGTAAAGGTTGCTGACCCCTGGGTTAGACGAACACTTAGTCCTGCCATGATTTCAGGGGACTGGAGTAGATGACCTCTCAAGGTCCCTTCCAGGCCTATGATTATATGATTCTCTAAATAGCTATTAACAGCGCTATTGAATACCCAATGAACGATCTGAGAATACTTGCACAAAATTTTGAATGAATTTGCTTTGGCCATGTTCACAATTCTTTTGCATTAGTTTTCCATAAACACTTATATTGTTTTGATGGAGGCTGGGTAAAACCTTGTGCAAGCTGATGGGTGTGACAGCCACCCTTCATTCAAAATAAATGTAAGAAGCAGTTTAAGCTTATTTTTGGAGTAAAGATAGCTGAAACAATAGGAGCCAACACCCACAACAGAGACCACATGCAAGGCCGATCAGAAACTTAACTATATGAATGAAGGGGTTTTGCTGGATATTATTTGATGATGTGTGTCTGGGAGCAGAAGCAGCCAGAGAACTAGCAGAGAGAAGCAGACAAAAAGCCATACAGACAGCAAAAGGACTGGAAACATGAGCCTGAGTTTTTAGCCAGAGTGCTGTCTGGAAAGCGGCTTAGAACTTTAAGCAAAGAAACTGTCTCTAGTTGGTTGATTCCTACTGTGTTCTGAGAAACAGTACTTTATGTACATTCTTTGTAAATAAACAGGACTGAACCAAAGAAATAACTGCATCCAAGATTTCAAATATTGGCTAACAGCTCAGGTCAAAAGGGATAACAATATAATTAGACTTTACTGGAGCAAATATGCTTAGCAAGCACATTTCAAAGCATACACACACATTCACAAACCCAAAGTATAGCATGGCAGTTGTGAGTATTCATGCCAGAAGTACTTGCACATATATCCAGAGAAAAATACCATGTGCCTTTTCTGAACTATCAAATGCTTGCATAGAATTTTTCATGATGAATCCATAGAGTTAAATAATTTGGGGGGAAATGTTGAATCAGTCTAAATAATGAATAAAGGTAAGGAAATCACAGTACCATTCAAAATTATATTCCATAAGCAGAAAGAGGCTACATTTGTTGGAAACATTGTTTGGTGCAAATTATTTACTCTGCTCTAGTTTTGAGGTTAAACCTGTTTCACGGGAGTGGCTTTGCATTTCAATAAAACTCTGCACTGCTTAGAAACTCAGTTACGCAATAAGTAAATGTAAATTTGTAACATGTAGCTCCCACTGTCAGATTGTGGTTTTACTGTTTTATAAAGAAAAATTAAATTTCTAATTGCAAGTTGTAACCACTGTGCTGTGAAAATGCTGGTCTGACTATCTTGCCTGCCCTGCAAAAACAGGAAGAGTTTCTCAGCCTTCAGCTGAGGTGATTGATCTGTCATTAAAATTCCAATAAGTCTGCTAGAGTAGAGAGCTTTTAGCAGTGGAGAAAGTAGAACAATAATGTGAGTTGATGTTTTCAAATAAGATTTTTCAGCGGTTTTAATTCAAAATGTTCATTCCTCAGTGTATTCAGTTTATATTTCAACTTTAAGTTAAACAGTTGCTTCCTCATGGTGGCTATGGTAATGTGACACCATCTATCCAAAAGCCTCAAAAACAAAAAAACAACCCACATGTATTTGTTTTTGTATAGCTCATGGGGGGACTGCTTTATGTTTTTTGAACATTTGGGGTTGGCAACACTGCTGAGGCAAGTGTGGTTTGTCAACTGCATGAAGAGTGAGGCTCCCCAGAGAAGGAGCTAGAGAGCTAGGACAGAATTGGTCCTGGAGAGAAACTATCGTGACAGCTATCTTAGGGAGGAAGGTAAGGCTGAGGATTCTGTCATGTTGGGTTGGAGTTACCAGAAAAGCCAAGTATCAGAGGGGTAGCCGTGTTAGTCTGGATCTGTAAAAGCAGCAAAGAATCCTGTGGCACCTTATAGACTAACAGACGTTTTGCAGCATGAGCTTTCGTGGGTGAATACCCACTTCTTCGGATGCAAGTAGTGGAAATCTCCAGGGGCAGGTATATATATGCAAGCAAGAAGCAAGCTAGAGATAACGAGGTTAGTTCAATCAGGGAGGATGAGGCCCTGTTCTAGCAGTAGAGGTGTGAAAACCAAGGGAGGAGAAACTGGTTCTGTAGTTGGCAAGCCATTCACAGTCTTTGTTTAATCCTGAGCTGATGGTGTCAAATTTGCAGATGAACTGAAGCTCAGCAGTTTCTCTTTGAAGTCTGGTCCTGAAGTTTTTTTGCTGTAGGATGGCCACCTTAAGATCTGCTATTGTGTGGCCAGGGAGGTTGAAGTGTTCTCCTACAGGTTTTTGTATATTGCCATTCCTAATATCTGATTTGTGTCCATTTATCCTTTTCCTTAGAGACTGTCCAGTTTGGCCGATGTACATAGCAGAGGGGCATTGCTGGCATATGATGGCGTATATTACATTGGTGGATGTGCAGGTGAATGAACCAGTGATGGTGTGGCTGATCTGGTTAGGTCCTGTGATGGTGTCGCTGGTGTAGATATGTGGGCAGAGTTGGCATCGAGGTTTGTTGCATGGATTGGTTCCTGAGCTAGAGTTACTATGGTGCGGTGTGCAGTTACTGGTGAGAATGTGCTTCAGGTTGGCAGGTTGTCTGTGGGCGAGGACTGGCCTGCCACCCAAGGTTTGTGAAAGTGTGGGATCATTGTCCAGGATGGGTTGTAGATCCCTGATGATGCGTTGGAGGGGTTTTAGCTGGGGACTGTATGTGATGGCCAGTGGAGTCCTGTTGGTTTCTTTCTTGGGTTTGTCTTGCAGTAGGAGGCTTCTGGGTACACGTCTGGCTCTGTTGATCTGTTTCCTTATTTCCTCGTGCGGGTACTGTAGTTTTGAGAATGCTTGGTGGAGATTTTGTAGGTGTTGGTCTCTGTCTGAGGGGTTAGAGCAGATGCGGTATGGTTTATTTCACCATAAAAAATAAGGGAAAAGTGACCATATAAAGATTGTATATTTTAGGATTATTCTCTATATTATCAGTGCAATGTGTAAATGCAATATTGTCCCACTGAGTATGTGATTGAAATTGCCAAGAGGAAATTTTATTAGTAGTTTCATATCTTTTCCATTTAAAACTAATAAGATATCCTCAATGTCCTGTGTTGACTCCTATTGCCACATAAATAGTCTGTTTTTGTTCCATATAAGAGAAAATGCCTGCGACAGATTCTAAATATATATACTAGTTCTGTCTAGAGTTACGTCAATAGTAGGAAAAATGTTTTGTAAATGTTTGTAAATTCTGAGCACTGATTTCATCTCACCATGTTCATTCCCTTAACATATGCACATCCATCTTTGTTCATGCAAATATTGTCAGATACCATAAATTCAGCTTATTAGCAACCCCTCGGTAGCCAGCCAAAAGTTGCTATTATCTGGCACTTGCTAATAAGTGGAAGGCAAGTTTGCAAGGCAGCGGCCAAGGAAGGAAGCACTGGGATGTGCCTTCCCTGGCTGCAGCCCTGCAAACCCAGCAGCATAGAGGGGGACTGCAGCACGGATGCTGAGGCTTTCTACAAGGAGCAGGTGTTCTGGAGATCTGTGGGGCTTCCCCAATACCTGTCCCTGGGTTTTTGTTCTTAGACAACGGAAAATATCCAGCACTCGGGGCTGGATCTTGCAGGGTGTTGAACACCTGCTGAAAAGTGCCCAGAACTGACTTCACTAGGTGCTACCCCTGAAGCAGACAGCTTGTTACTTACCGGATCAGTGGTCGGGGTCACCAATGTTGTTAAGTGTCGAAGGCTGGAATGTTGTTGCCTCGGTAATGTTGCTCAGGCTGCTCAGTGCTTTTGTTCTTGGAGCTTTTAGTATTATCAGTAGGAGCAGATAATGCAGCCTGCTAATTTAGCAGACCTCGAGGTTACTCATAAAGAAAAACCACAGCCATCATTTGGTAACAAAGGCACTTGGCTAGGTTTATTGCCCTCAAGGCACAATACTAGCACCCTGGGTCTGTGGTTACAGGTACAGTTACAGGTTACAGTGGCTCAGTCCACAGTTGGAGTTTCTGCTCTTCCCTAGGCCACACAAAGAGTTAAGGCGAGGAGCCTAAACATTTATAAACTGAAACAAACAAACAACTTACATACCACCTTACATGTTTTATGACATTTGTTTGTTACCTTCTCTTGTTTTTAATATTTTGAACAAAATATCCCTGTTCATTGTTTTGTTAAATCATTTTATTTTGTGCTAGATTGGAATGTATTTTACTAGCTGAAATAGATTTACATACATATTTAGTGCCTAGCACACTAGCAACAACTTTGCCAAGTGCATGTATGGGACAGTGAACTTGTAAGCATCTGCTTTAATATGTGGCCTGACTTTGGTTCACAGCCTCTGGTTCAGACCTCAGACCTTGCACCAGGCCCAATGCTCCAGGCTCGCTCTCTCTACTACACAGTGTATGCTTAGCATGTCACAGATTTGGACCCAAAGGTATAAAGAATAAGAGAGAGAAAAATAACGTACCACCCCAGTGCATTAAAATAATACTAGACTGGATTCTCCTCTGATATCAACTGATGTAAATCAGGAAGTCATTGGAGTTAAAATGGTGCAAAGCTAATGTAAATGAAAAGGAAGTCAAACCTTAAGGACAGATTCTCAATCTCATTAAGACTGTTTAACTGATGATTTGGCCCATATTTATTTTAAAGAGAGCTTCAATTCTGCAGAATTTTAATCTGTCTAGAAGGTAGATTAATACATCAAATAGGCTTAATCCAGCCTGTGAGCTGGGATTTGGACACCCACAGCCTAGCAAGTAATGATGGAGAAAGAACCCAGTTGCTCCGAGGTTCACAAATATAGGAGCTGCACTAAGTAGGATGAAAAGAAAAGCAGATATAACAAAATGGAGAATGGTTATAAACCCATAAAGCATCAAACAATCTATGACTAGTGCACCCCTTATCCACAGCGAGTGCTAGTAGCCTCCATGATCCAAATAATTCAGGACAACCCGTCCCTTCCGAAGCAACTGTGAAAACAAGCCCTGGTACTTCAGCATAGTTAGGATGTCAGTTATGATTTATGAAATGAGATTTCAAGCCTTATTTCCTTTTTATTACTCAGTGAAAGTTTTTCAAATGCTTATTAAGATGACCTGAAAATCAGGAGGGAAACCAATGAATCACTCATGAAGAAGAAATGAAACTTTAAGAGAATCCTAATAAAGAAGCATTTATCATTCTTTCTTCTTCATTTATCTTAGCCTGAGCTTCAGTCTCATCACCTGTGTGACTGATGCTGACTTGGAACATCTTACACCCCCACCCCCTCTTTTTTGCTTTTTCAGGATAGTCGTGCTACCAGCCCAGAGAAGTGGATGAAATAAAGTCCCTTTAGAGGTGAAATGAAACATTTAAAATTTCTCTCTCTCTCTCTCTCTCCTTGTTATCCTTCATACTGCAGTCATTTAAGAGTCTGTACCCAAATAAATATTTAACTAGCTGAAAATGAGCAATCTAAGATTTTCAGTATTTCTTGCCATTAGAAAGTTTTTTCCAATTATTGCTTATTACGTTAGCTTTAAAACGAGAAGAGCTATTTCTTCCTGTGTGAGAAAGACAAAACTATGCATTCATAAGTCCACTCAAGCCATTCAGTTTGTTCCTGGAGTTCAGTCAGCATCATTCTTAGGTAACAGTTGCAAGCTGCAGAGCGTCAAGACATTTATTCATTACAGATGTTATTATATCCAGGTTCAGCTATTGCATGTGAGGTTGTTTAGTACCATGCTGATGCCTCTATGGGTGTTTGCATAGCAGGCCTGGTTGATTTCTACTCTAGTTAAAAGCTATTTATTTCCTAAGATCTTTCTTCCTTACCGTAGATGCTCTGTAACAGATTTGCTTGCCTGGTGTACTCATTTTCTCACAGACTGGTTTTCCAGCTCACAGCTACTTCTAAAGAAAGCTCGTGTCTGAGCTTCAATAACAAACTGAAAAGTTTGAGAGTGTTTCTGAAAAGCATTAATGTTCACTACACAGGTGTAAAATTGGATTAGCTCTGTTGCTGTCAGTAATTTGTCCAGATTTACACTGGTCTAACCAAGAGCAGAATTTCGCCCTGAATTTTGTGAGCTTTACAAACCAGAATTGTGGTAGGACTTCCCCAACTTCTAGTTGTCACGAGGAAAAAGAAATTAGTTAAAGCCTTTTAGCTGATATTTTATACCAAATGTTCTTTTGGGACAACATTTTCCAAGTAAGTGGGAGCTGGCAGTGCTCAATGTGAAAATCAGGCCACTTTTGTTTGGAACTATAGTGTTATGAAATTAAGAACTTAACTTTAGACACCCAGGTATGAATATTTTGGCCTCAATTTCTTCTGATAATGGTGTGACCGGGATTCTCGTGGGGAGCCATCTGTGGTCACTCAATTAGGGTGAACTGCAAAGAATGGGGCAGACAATCCCCAAAAAGCTGGTGGATATTCCAATACTTAGATTTACCAAGCCAGCATGAAATAGCTTCTTTATTACCTTACTGGTTACTCAGAAGTCCAAACAACACAGTTCCCTTAAAGTGATCCAGCCTCAGGCCTCCATCCAGGTACCAAGTCAAATACAATGATTTCTGAAAATCTTATTTCATCATATAAAAGAAAAGGTTCTACCAATCTCAAAGGATCGAACACATTACCTCCCAGGTTATTGAATGTTTCAGATCTTACCCAAATACATGCTACAGCCAATTCTTATTAACTAAACTAAAATTTATTAAAAAACAAAAGAGAGAGAGTATGGTTAAAAGATCAATATACATACAGACATGAGTTCAATTCATTGAGGTTCAGATTCTTAGCAGAGATGGTGAGCTTTGTAGTTGCAAAGAGTTCTTTCAGAAATAGTTTATAGGTTATATTCCAATGTCCAAATCTCATATTCATATTCGCATAACTGGGACCTCACTCTTGCGACTCAGACTTCCCCTGATGAAGCTTAAGCAGATCTGAGATGACAGAATCAGGACCCAAGGATCTTTTATACAATTTCATGTCTTCTTTGACAAGTTGGGAGTTCCTCGGGGAACAAAAGGTAATTAGGATGACTTTGAAGGAGGTCCATCACCAGTACTTAGCTATATGAATTAAAATAATGCAATTTGCTTGTTCCTCCACCATTCACAGTACATTTCAAAGAGAGATGAATACTAAGATATCCCGTGTTTACAATACATTTAGATGCTAGGATGTTCTTTTGATCTCTGAACTATCAGAATACAGCATAGACAGGGACTGTTGACCCTATTCATACATATGTAAATACACACAAATACAAACATTATCTCCCCACATGTCTTTTGAGGGTTATTTATTTTGCAGGATGTTTAACCCTTTCTGGCCATGTGTCACAAATGACTATTTTGAAAACTACAAAAAGTCTAACACTTATTAATCTATATTTCTTCCCATTATAACTTTGGAGAGAGATGTATAAAAGACAAGTAAATCCCCTCTTGTTCTTTTAAGCTACAAACATTTTGAGAAACTTCATCTCTTTTCCCTCTTCTTGGGATGGGGTGGACTCCCCACACTAGCCCTTCTGGAGCTGAATTAGGCCAGCTGGGCCCAATCAGCTAATTAGGCTGCAAGCAGGGGAGATTTAGACTGGAGGCAGCTAATTAAGGACAGGCTTACCTGTGCAGGAACAAGCAGGACCTGTATAAAGCAAGGTCGCTGGCTGTAGAGAGAGGGGCTGCTGGTGCAGGGAAAGATTGCAGGGAAGTAGACTGCAGACATTCCCTGAGGGCTTGTCTTCACTACCAGGGTAAAAACAATGAGGAGTCCTTGTGGCACCTTAGAGACTAACAAATTTATTTGGGCATAAGCTTTTGTGGGCTAGAACCCACTTCATCAGATGCATGGAGTGGAAAATACAGGAGCAGGTATAAATACATGAACAGATGTGAGTTGCCTTACCAAGTGTGAGGTCAGTCTAACGAGACTAAATAAAGACTGGGAGTGGGTGGGTCATTACAAAACCTAAACCTAATTTCCCAAATACTAATTTTCCCCTACTGTTACTCACACCTTGTCAACTGTCTGAAATGGGCCACTCTCATTACCACTTCAAAAGTTATTTTTCCTCCCTTCAATAACAAACTGAAAAGTTTAGGAGTGTTTCTGAAAAGCATTAATATTCACTACACAGGTGTAAAATTGGATTAGCTCTGTTGCTGTCAGTAATTTGTCCAAATTTACACTGGTCTAACCAAGAGCAGAATTTCCTCCTGTTAATTGAATTGTCTCATTAGACTGACCTCACACTTGGTAAGGCAACTCACATCTGTTCATGTATTTATACCTGCTCCTGTATTTTCCACTCCATGCATCTGATGAAGTGGGTTCTAGCCCACGAAAGCTTATGCCCAAATAAATTTATTAGTCTCTGAGGTGCCACAAGGACTCCTCGTTGTTTTTGCAGATACAGACTAACACGGCTACCACTCTGAAACCTACTACCAGGGTAACTTGACCTAAGTTACGCTACTCTGGCTTCGTGAATAACATAGCTGGAATCACCATAGCTTAAGTTGACTTACCTCGGTGTCTTCACTGCGCTGCATCAATGGGAGAAACTCTCCCGTCGACTTACCTTACTCTTCTTGGGGAGCTGGAGTACCGGGGTTGACCGGAGAGTGCTCTAACATCGATTTAGTGGGCCTTCACTAGACCCGCTAAATCGATCCCTGCTGCATCGATTGCAGCAGTGTCGATCTCTCTGGTAGTGAAGACAAGCCCTGAGTGGAGGGAGCTGGAGGTTGGAGGCTGGCAAACCCAGAGTTGGGGAAGCCAGATATGTAGGAAGAAACCCAGGGAAACAGCAGCAACAGGTAGGACTGTGCAGGGGAATTAGCAGCTTGTTATATGTATATTATTTTAACTGAATTGGGTTGATGGGGAGTACTGTAGTTTAAAAAAAAATTCTCCCTCCTTTCCCACTTCTACTTCCCTTCTGGGCAGTATCCCTCTCCTTTTACCCAAGCCCTTCTTATATCATCATTCCATTCCTCTTTTCTTCATCCCCAGTGAGTGCCTTCTCTCCATCTCCAAAAAATAATCCAATGTCAAAATATCCAAAAGTGGCCCCTAAATTCTGAGTGCCCAACTTGAGACTCCTTTTCCAGAAGCGCTGATCACCCACAGCTCCAGTGGAAGTCAAGGAGAACTGAGAGTGTTCAGCATCTTTAAAACTCAGACCCCTCTAATGTGTCTCAAGTTGGGCACCCAAAATGGAGCCACTTGTAATCATTAGCAACTTCCAACTTTTGGCGGTGTTGCTTTATAATATAAATGATGACAAATTAAATGTGTATATATAAATAGTTTCATTTTTTAAAAATGTGTTAACACATGCCAATTATCACCCTGACCACATTACTGGTAGGTTGTATCCTTTTCCTTCATCCTTTGTCTGTTGTAAGATCATTGGGGAACCACTGTCTTCCTACATGTTTATTCAGAGCCAAGCACATAGCGGGCACTCTAATACTAAAGTTCAAACACAAGAAATTCTAATTTTAATCTTGAATCAACAAAGAATTTTCAAATCTGTTCAATTTGGTCAGCACTAAAGGGGAAAATCAATCTAGAGATTACAGATTATGGCTGTGGTGTGGGAATCTCAAGAAGAGAAGTGAGTTTTGAGGACATTCTATACAAAGAGTTAGTGCGTGGCAAGCTGGGGTGTTAAATCTACAGTGCTCTAACTGCCTGTGTGGAATCCGCTGCCGTGGACTAAAAGTTCTGTAGTGCATTTTGATCTACTGTTGTTTCAAAGGATGGAGTTCTACCTCCCTGCCTGAGGGAGCTTCACTGGTAGAGTTGTGAAGACAAGCCTGCTAACCAGAACAGCCATGGGGGAGGAACAGCAATACCCCAAGGAGCAAGCAACACTCAAAACAGAGATTGTTTGAGAACCAAACCTGAAGGAAGGGGCTGGAATACCCCCCTCTCAGAAGACTGGGGAATATCCCAGTTTGCTTTTTTGTTGTAGAACATTTTGAGACTGAGCCCATCAGCCCGACCCAGAAGGGGATAAGACTTAAGGGACAATTATCTGGTGGGCCAGAGCCCGCTTTAGTGGACACCGGAGATAGATTCCTTCCTTCCCACACTTCTGCCGGGAAGATCCAAAGCCACATCAGGGCACCCAGAAGGGCCAGAAGGAGGTGCAGATCCAGACACACCACTTCAAATTTGGTGGCAAATACAGGCATGAGCTAGTTCCTTCAGGAGGGAGCCAGTCAAACGTTTAAAAAAAAAGGGGGGGGGAGGGTGATGATTCCTTAAAGCAAATGTTGGATGGGCTTCCTCTGAGTTGGATGAATATGGATCAGGTGCTAAAATGGATGGCCATGTACCAAAATATCATGTGCAATACCAAAAACAACAGCAACTCTTCCAGCAAATGGCAAACCAGGAGCACCAGATAATCCACAACCTAGCGGCCAAGCAGCAGCAACAACCTCAGCAACTGATACAACTGGTGGGCCCCATAATATAGCTGCCCATTACAGCAGGGCCAGTGAGCCTTAGTCCAGCAGTGGCCCCTATTTCTGTCAGGCTTACAAAGATGGGGCCTGATGATGACGACCCCGAGGCCTTCCTCAAAACCTTCAAGCGAGTGGCCACAGCAGCCTGGAGGCCCCTTGAACAACTGGCAGTTTCGATGGGCCTGTGCTGTACCAGGATGGTGCAAACAGCTTATCACACAGACACTGTTACTGCCTGAGATTATGCTCAAGTCAAAGTGGCCATGATCGTTGACGCTCTGGACATCTCAGAGACAATGTTTCTGAGAGGGGCAGTATCCTCTGGCAGTGCAGCCCCACCACATCACCCAAAAGCCATGAGACTCATGTTGGATATGGCTGAGACCTGAGATGAAGAAAGGAGCTCAGATAGCAGAGAGGATTTTACTTTAACTGTTCACCCAGATACTCCCCCCATGGGAGAAAGGACTGAATCCTATGACACCGACCGAAGATCATGGCTGATGTTGTTGGCCTCAGGGAAAACTATTTGGCAGCTAGGCCCCTGTGATGACACCCTGAAAGGGACAAGGGGTCAACATAGGCAAATGACAAAACTGGCCACAGAGGCAGATGTTTTGAAGGGCCCCACCCTGCTGCCCCCTCACCAAGACTCAGGCTCGCCCATGGTAGTGGGTGCCATGGATAACCCAACCATTGACCTGGGCACCAGATCCAGTGTAAGCAGGCTCTGAATGAGCTCTCTCCTGACATCTAGTGACAAGCTGGGGAAGAGGACTTCAGTAGCTGATCTTGTTTGCATGGGCACACTCACCCTGCCTAGGTGCTCAGCATAATGGGACTGCTTTGCTCAAATGATCACTTTTGGCTGGTGTTGGATCCCCAATCTTTGTTATTGGAGCAGGGGTAATAAAGGGTTGTTATCCTTGCTGTGTGAATCAAGGGCAGCAGAAGTGTGTTTGGCATACCCTGATTGAGGGACTCACTCTCACTAAATTATACTTGCTAGGCAGGGGATGTGGGTGCCAAAAGCCAGTGAGTTGAAAAAGGGTGGGGACAGGTACTTGTACCTGGTGGTGTGGGTGCTGTCTAAGGGCCTTAGACACCATTTGATCCTCCTTTTTTCCCCACTGTGTAATAACAGAGCTGATTAAGACTCAATTGAGAGTCTTTTGTTGCTGATCAATAGAGCTACAATCACTAATAACCAGGTCTGAACATTAGACCTCCTTTGGGACAGTGTCTCTGATGCAAGAGATTGCCCAATGTGCATTAGCAGTGAGGCTCCCCTGCTAACAGCTGAAATCAGTGAGAGCTGTGTTAAGTGGTGGGACCTGAAGACATCGCAGCCAGTGGAGAGGAGTGGCTGGCAGGGCAGCCAGCAGAGAGGAGCAGTGGGCAAGTGTCTTGACAGCGGAGCAAGCAAGGTGCCTTCTTACCCACCCCCAGAACTAGGATGGGAGGTGAACTCTGCAAATGCACCTCTGAACTCTGGACCTGCACTGACCAAGGACAACAATTGTGAGTGGAGTGCAGAGAATGGAGGGGCATGTTAAAGGAACTTTTGGTTGCTGGATTTAAGAACCCAAGGCAAAAAGACACTGCCCAACCTACTCTGAGGTGGGGCTTTTGCTCATGGTTTTTGTCGTGGCCCTATGCCCTGTCATGGTGTCTGTATGGCCAATTGTCGGTCAGAAGGTCACATCGGTGTCGTGTGCAGAGTCCCAGCGTGTCGTGTGCAACACATTAGTGCCGTGTGACCATTCTTGAACCTTCCACCTGGTCAACTTCAGGCCATATTGGTACCGTGTGCAGACCATATTGGTGCCGTGTGCTACAGTACCGGCGTGCCGTGTGCATAACCCCAGTGTGCCGTGTGCAGTATCTGTTACGTAGGGGGCACCAGCTCGGAACCTGGTTGGTGCAGGAGCGGGGAACCAATTGAATGCTGGCTTCGAATAAAACTATGTCCCTCGCCTGAATCAGCAGGAGTGTCCGCGTGTTAGCTGGAAGGCCTGATCACCCTTTCAGCCAGGATCTCCTCCGGATTCAGCCAGGCTCGTGTCGTGTTACCTTGAGTTACAACATCTCATCATGTCTCTGGTGTGTGTGCTGCTGGTCAGCTGCGCCTGGAGTGTGGTATGTGTAGTGTAAATTTTGTAAATTGTTCAGCTCTTGTATGTTTGTTTGGCCTCTGGTGTAAATTGTTCAGCTCTTTGTGGTTTTATATTACTGTTCTGAAGATATTTTTGATGAATCATTGGTTTCTGTTTTCAATTCGAGTTGTATTGTTAATTGGTAGAAGTGCTCCTCCCCAGCCCAAGTTGTGATTTATTCCCCATTAATAAATAGCCACCTGTTTTTTGACCTATAATCTGCCTCTGTCTCTGCTTCCCTCCTCCACTCAATCCTTCGAACCTGTATTGGTCCCGGACAGTTTTATGTTTACGAATCCTGTTTGCGACGTTTCCCAAATTAATGTCGGGTGACTTCCTTCCTTTTATTTTGTTTCTTTTTTACACTCAGACTCTGTGTTTGAAAGAGGGGAAGTATTGCCTCAGAGCTGCCCAGGGATGGTGTGTAATTGTCCTAGGTTACTGGGTGGGGGTTCGAGCCAGTTTTGTGTTGTATTGTTGAAGAGGAACCCCTTAATATTGAACCTGGCCCTTGTTGCTACCAACTCCAACAGGCAGAAGAGTTACACCAGAAACTGCCAATCTACCTCATCTTAAGAAGGGAACAACCACTGAAAACAAACTAGGGTGGCCACTGGCAGACATTAGCTTCTTGTGTGGCCACCCTGGACAAACTCCAATAAATTTTAAAGCCATGGTAAGCTTGAGAGAGCCTGTTTATAGCCCCCTACTTACCATAGCCTGAATTGGGTACAGTCTAGGGAGGAGCATGGTACGCTTCTTGATAGATAGGTCTTAGCCCTCCAAACATAGAATCATAGACTATCAGGGTTGGAAGGGACCTCAGGAGGTCATCTAGTCCAACCCCCTGCTCAAAGCAGGACCTAATCCCAACTAAATCATCACAGCCAGGGCTTTGTCAAGCCTGACCTTAAAAACCTCTAAGGAAGGAGATTCCACCACCTCCCTAGGTAACCCATTCCAGTGCTTCACCACCCTCCTAGTGAAAAAGTTTTTCCTAATATCCAAGCTAAACTTCCCCCACTGCAGCTTGAGACCATTACTCCTTGTTCTGTCATCTGGTACCACTGTGAACAGTTTAGATCCATCCTCCTTGGAACCCCCTTTCAGGTAGTTGACAGCAGCTATCAAATCCCTCCTCATTCTTCTCTTCTGCAGACTAAACAATCCCAGTTTCCTCAGCCTCTCCTCATAACTCATGTGCTCCAGCCCCCTAATCATTTTTGTTGCCCTCCGCTGGACTCTTTCCAATTTTTCCATATCCTTCTTGTACTGTGGGGCCCAAAACTGGACACAGTACTCCAGGTGAGGCCTCACCAATGTTGAATAGAGGGGAACGATCACGTCCCTCGATCTGCTGGCAATGCCCCGACTTATACAGCCCAAAATGCCGTTAGCCTTCTTGGCAACAAGGGCACGCTGTTGACTCATATCCAGCTTCTCGTCCACCGTAACCCCTAGGTCCTTTTCTGCAGAACATGCACCAAGCCAACCTCAAATAAACAGGTACTCCACCTCTGAGAACTGGCTGGGTACTATTGATGGTTTATTCCTGGCTTCTCAACCATTGCTGCCCCTCTAACCGTTCTACTTGAAAACAATAGCCCAAAGAAGATCTAGGGGACCATGGTTGTGAAGAGGCCTTCCAAACCCTTAAGGCCAACTTCTGCTGAGAACTAGTCTTGTATAGCCCTGACTTCACCAGTGAATTCCTTCTGAAGATTGATGCCTCTGATGCAGGATTAAGAGCTGTGTTAGAACTTGCAAGACTGGAAGTTGGAACCATGGGATTTAGGGCTGCTGATGTCTCTGCATTGCCATAAGAGGCTTAGGTTGGGCTCCTGCACGAGGACCATGTGAGGCTAGGCTCGGCAGGATGCACAACCCAGTAGGACCAGAGTGGCAGCTTCAGACAGCTCCCTAATTGGCCAATCCCAGTATATAAACCAGGAAGCCATGAAGGGGAGCTGTCTGAGCAACAACATAGACTTTCTGCCTGTCTCTGCTCCAGACCCTGCTCATGAGAGACACTCTGGCTTCTGACCCTGCCTGTTTCCTGACTCTCGGTTTGCCTTCTGACCTCCCAGTAACCTGACCCTGCCTGCTTCCTGACACCTGACTCTCTGTTAGCCCTCTGCCTATCCTGGACTCTGACCTCCTAGTACCTGACTTGGCCGGACTTCTGCTCCAACCGTTAGGTCTGACCATTCATGTCCTGGTTATGACAGGCTGTCTTGTCCCAGGTGGTAGAAATGTGAAGACTCCATCCTCTATCTTAGTAGAAAATTATTCCCAATGGAGAAGGCCTACTCTGTAATTGAAAAAGTAGTGTTGGCAGTGAAGTGGTCAATGGACTCATTCTGATAGTATCTTCTTGTCAATCATTTCATCTTAGGCCACGTCTACATTACCCGCCGGATCGACGGGTAACAATCGATATATCGGGGATCGATATATCGCGTCTCGTCTAGACGCGATATATCGATCCCCGAATGCGCTCCCATTGATTCTGGAACTCCACCAGGGCGAGCGGCGGTAGCGGAGTCGACGGGGGAGCCGCGGCCGTCGATCCCGCGCCGTGAGGACGGGAGGTAAGTCGAAATAAGATACTTCGACTTCAGCTACGCTATTCCTGTAGCTGAAGTTGCGTATCTTACGTCGACACCCCCCCAGTGTAGACCAGCCCTTAGTCACCCACCATGCCCTGTCCCATGCCATGAAGGACACCAACCCTGGAATTATGAGGTGATACCTATCCCTCAAGCCCTTCTTCCATGTCCAACACAAGTTCAGATGAATCCACCTGAATGGTGTGGTTTTGTTTCCTCAGGAAGGGGAAGAGCCAAATTGGGAGGGGCATACCCCAAATGGGGTCCTGGGGGGGATGTGCGATGGGGCAGAGAGGTCTCATATCAGCAGAGAAGGGTTTAAAGAGAGCTTGTGGGCCCAGCTAGTCCCACCCTGCTATAATTGCAGTGAATGCCAAACATGGAGGGGGAGTAAAAGGAGAAAGCCTGGCTCAGTTAAGGGCTGACTTGCCAGGAAGGAGGATGGAGCACTGTCCCTCTGCATGAAGGAAGCTTCTGGAGCAGCCACTGGGGAGAAACAGCGAGATCTCAAGGAGTGAGCAACACTCAGAACAGACTGTTTGGGAACTAAGCCCAAAAGAGAGAACTCGAATGCCCCCACCCCCAACCAGAAGACTTGAGGATGGCCCAGTATTGAGTTCCATTTGCTTTTCGTTGGTGTTGTAGAACATTTTTGGGTTGAGCCTCTGAACCCTGCCCAGAAGGAGATATCAAGAGACAACTAGCCAGTGGGCCAGAACCTGCCTCGGTGGACGCCGGAGATAGATTCCTCCCCCAGCCCAGTGGGGAGACTCACAGCACCCACAAGGTCCACAAGAGGGTGCTGCTCCTGCCATATCACTACAGATACCAATTGTTTTTCCCTTTTGAAGTGAAAGGTTAGCCAATTTTCAGGGCACATTGTTTCAGACAGGAGGAGAAATTGATGGAGTCAGATATTTCTTCAATGCAAACCTGTTTATTTACAAAGAATGTCACCAAGTCCTGTTTCCTTGAACACAGCAGGAATCAAACAGCAGGAGACAGTTTTTGCTCACAGTTCAAAGCCTCTTTCTCTCCAGCACTCTGCCCAAAAGCTCACTTGTTTACCTTTTTCTCAGGGTCACTCTATCAGTGCTTCTGTCACTGTGTCTTTGATTTGCTTCTGCTTCTCTCTCTCACAGTTCCACCAATATGTGCCCTACCCCTGGCATAGGCTAGATCAGTCCCCAGAGACACCCCTGGGATCACATAGTTCAGCTTCTATTCAAGCCTTGCCATGTGTCTGTGTTTTTGGGCTGTGCTCCTCTTGTTTCAGCTACCTGGCTCAATAAAGGAGCTCATTTGATTGTTACGTTTATCTCATGGGGGTCCTTAGGTCTAGTACCTGGTTGCCTCTCTTATTCCATTCTTCTACTAAAAGGGAATTAGGTATTGGTCTGTGGGTCCAAATGGCCAATACTTGGTCACTTCTCCTGGTCAATCGCATCCTCTGTGGTTTCAGTGGGGACCCCTCCACACTGTCCTGTTATCAGATGTGGCAGTTGTCTAGTGTTTTCTGCTATCAGACTGCTTCATATGTGGTCAACACACCCTACTCTACAGTCCCTGTTTTAAGTATACCTAACGCCTACCTTTTATAAGCTCGCAGCCCTTTCCCTTTGGGTCCAAAACCTCGTTGGATCACACACTTTCCGTTTACTAATCCCGTGTATTGGGGACACCATGTCTACAACTGCTTACTTGAAGTTATAGGCTGCTGTTGTAATAATTGGGCCTACCAATGTACCATAATTGTGAGCTCAACTGCAAAAAAAGAGTACATGAAAGATCATAAGATGACACAATAATCTATAAGAACTAATGTTGATGGGAAAAGATAGTAAAAGGGAACAGATGAATTAGTCCAAATAAAATGACCTCCTGATCTAACTTAAAGAGTATGCTAAGATCATGTGTGGTAAACAAGAAAGGCATGGAACTAGAAATCAGTGAAACCAAAATTGGCATATCAGAAACTAGGCCTAATTGGTGGACAAAATAATAAGGATGGGCTATTCCACCCACCATCCCTTTGTGGGTCATTAAAGAAAGACTTTGGGGAGAAAAATGGGCTACTGAAGCAAGTTTCACCATCATGGCTCCCACCCCCACCATCTCCTGAAACCCTAGGCCTTCATGGTCCTACTCCTGAGTTATCCAGACCAGGCCAGAGAGAGGGACCTAGATGACCTTACTACCGCCAGTAGGTCCATATGAAACCCAAACTCCAATGGGGATGAAATGGGATCAAACTTTATCAACAACAGCAGCAACAGCTCCAGCCCATCTCAACTAACTTCTCTTTTCCCCCCAAATGGATCGTTATTATCTTCTTTGTTTCCGTCTAAGAGACTGTCAAACAAGGAGCTTTTTCCTTCTAAAAACTCTCTGCAGTTAAATGCAAAGGGAACAAGGGTTGTTGTTTAAATGAAAGTAATACTTAACATTTCAAATGCTTTAACTGCGTTTCCTTCTTTACTGTATCTTTAATTAAAAAAAGGTGTTTAATGCTATATTTGCCATAGTACTAAGCAGGCAAGCTTTATGTATAGGAGGTGTGTGTGTGTGTGTATAGATGTCTAACATTGGACAGTGATTGGATTATGCCAGCAACTTTGGCCCATGTATTCCATCTACATTAATACAACAGTGCTACCTCAGTGCATTAGAGAGTTCCTTTCAGACCTCTCTAGGCTGCCTACTGCTGCTGCTGGATCTCCTAGTATCCTCCTCCAGCTTCTGCCATTGCTTCTGTAGGCCCTGTGCTGACAACAACCTGGTTCCCTGCGCATCTTCCCAGGCCTAGCACTCCGGTTGACTGCTACATGATCACACTGCTGCAACCAGCACCCAGACTACTGTGCTCTAGCTTGCTGCTTACCCTCACTCATGGCCTTCTGGCTCTCTCTCTCAAACTGGTCATAAATTCACTATTCAAGATGTCATTTCCTTTACATGTCCACTAAGCATCACAGAATCTTCTAATGGCCAGATGTTGAATTGCTCCTTCCAGTTAAACTGTGACCCAAAGCTTTTGGGGTTCTGGAGTGAGGGAGAAGCAGGAGACAGGTGTTCCTAGTAATGAGTCAATAGGTGCATTACAGGATGTAAGTTCACCTGCACTTTGTAAGTCTGTCTGCTGTTCTGAAGCCATGAGATGTTAGCTGCAATACTGACCAATGGACCTCAGAACATGGACTATGTGAAAATATTGAACTTCATTCTGCAGGTTTGATCAGAAGCTTTTTTGCCAAAAGGCGGGAGGGAATCACATTAAAGACATTTCAACAAGATTGGCATAAAAGAATAAACAAATGTTTGTAATCAAGAGCTGATGTCTGTTCTTGTGAAATTCACTCTGTTCCATGCAGTAGAAATAACTTTATTTCATTCTTTGGTTGATTGGATAAAGGATGTTAAAGAAACAATGCCCTGGGGGAAAAACACTATTAAAATAGTAATGCAAAGGGACAACAAGCAGCTTTTGAGTGCTTCTGGAATCTATTTGGACCAATCACTTCAAGCAAATATTGGGCTCCTGTATAGGTTTTTTTTTATTGGAACCCCATCTGAAAGGCCCAAATTCAGTATGAAACCTCCCATCGACCTCACTCCATATGGTCCAAACTGCCATGCCACGGCAACCATGGTGTGTTTCAGGTTTCACTCCAACAAGCTGAAGTGGGGATAGGGAATGTGTCTTGGTAAGAAATGTGCATATTTATGGAGTCCATTAACAAAAGAATGGATAGAGGTGTAAGGACGTGAAACAGTGAATAGGTGAACTTACCTCAAGTAAAATGGTAAGGGCCAATGTGTATTTAAGGGATTATATATATGTATCACCAGCGGCGGCACCAGCACTCCAAGCGCGTGCCTGGGGCGGGAATCCGCGGGGGCACCCTGCTGGTCCCTGCAAGGGCGGCAGTCACGCCGCCTTCGGCGGCTTGCCTGCGGGAGGTCTGCTGGTCCCACGGATTCGGCAGCAATTCAGCGGCGGGTACGCTGAAGCCGCGGGACCAGCGGACCTCCCGCAGGCATGCCGCCAAATCCGCGGGACCAAGGACCTCCCGCAGGCAAGCCACCGAAGGCAGCCTGCCTGCCGTGCTTGGGGCGGCAAAAAAGCTAGAGCCGCCCCTGTATATCACATTAGTTAGTAATACATGTATAAGCAAGTACATCATTGATTTAGTTTGGTTCATCAGTCCTGCCTCAGTTGATCACTGGGGGTGTGGCACTCTGTACCTATGCTGAAATAAACTTGTTTCTTTGATCTGAACTCTGGAGTTAGCCATGATTTTGTCAGTTACAGCAAGCAGTGGTTGTCTGCTTTGCTAGGTTCATAAGGTAACCTGCATGCCTGGTTGGTGGTCCTGAAAATATCCTTACATTTTGGCTTGTCCAGGATCCTAGACAGTTAAATTTCATGGAGGAATCGCAATCTACATGTAACAGTGCATACGTAAATAATGGCTGAGGCGATCAATCAGTGGATCACTAATTATGTGAGCAAAACTTGGGGTCCATTTAATTTTAAAGAGGAGTTACATAAAGAATTGGATTTAACTCAACATCTGCAAAATGGCATAATAAACAATAAGAAATTAAAATTGGGCCCGTATCAAGTGTCAGCAAACCAATGGCTTTGGCTATTAGCCCATGATTTGAATGCTAAATTAAGTAAATGTAGAGCTGAAAAATAAATTGTAATAGAAGAGAAAAGGAAGTTAAGAGAGCAAATGAAAATGCTGGAGACAGAAGATATGAAGGAGTTAAAGAAAAATGTATGTGAATTAAGGGCAAATTCTCTTTTCAAAGGGAAAATTTATAGCTGTTAGGAGGAAGAGAAGAGGGAAATTTTCTGATTTAGAGAGACAAATATAAGAAATGGGAGGACACATTAATGGATTGTTGCAACTACAGAGCACAAGTCAGTTAATCATGTTTCCTCCTTTTTAGGCAAGGAGGCAATGCTAACAGAATTACCACTCCATGCTGAGGAAACCGGGGGTATCCGTAAATTATATCCCTGGAAGGATCTGTTGAAAGTATTCTCTGTGCTTTTAATAATTAAAAGCAAAATAATTATTTAAGTAACTTGTAAAAGTTTAAGTTTAAAGGTATTATTAATTGTTGTTAATTTGTAATGTTTGCATGATTTTTTAGTCAACGCTAACAAAAGACAATACAACGTTATTTAAAACTGTTTGGCAAGCAGCCAATATGTTGTTGTGCAAAAGGGTAAGTGGCTAGCCTGGAAGTTTTGTCTGTGTTGGTAAAAAGTTGTTAAAGGCATTCAATTTAATAACCTTTAAATATGTCAGTAATTTATACAATTCACTATCTCTTTAAATAAGACTGCGTTTAATGTAAATATGAAACGTAAATTAGTGAGTAAAAGTACCGCACAGGAGAGAAAATAGAAAAAGGAGCAAAGGTAAAACCCTTAAGTAAAATTAGCATATTAAATATGTGTATATATTGTTCCGTTACTTGCATGACCATATTGGCCAGACTGACAGCCACAAAACTTGTTGGGTTCAAATTTTTGTGAATGAACATATTTTTAATCTAATTAATCGTTTGCTGTGTGTTATCTCAAAGGTGTAAAGTTAGTTATGGTTCCAGCCACACCACCATGATCATAGTAAGGAAAACCAGCAATGTGTAAGTTTTCTGCTTTATACAGAAACCATTATTTAAAGGAAGTACTGAAGCCTCTAACAAAAGAAAATGTGGCAGCCTCTTCTACTCACAAAATAGCACTCATAAGAACATAAGAACGGCCGTACCGGGTCAGACCAAAGGTCCATCTAGCCCAGTATCCTGTCTACCGACAGTGACCAATGCCAGGTGCCCCAGAGGGAGTGAACCTAACAGGCAATGATCAAGTGATCTCTTTCCTGCCATCCATCTCCACCCTCTGACAAACAGGCTAAGGACACCATTCCTTACCCATCCTGGCTAATAGCCATTAATGGACTTAACCACCATGAATTTATCCAGTTCTCTCTTAAACGCTGTTATAGTCCTAGCCTTCACAACCTCCTCAGGTAAGGAGTTCCACAAGTTGACTATGCGCTGCGTGAAGAAGAACTTCCTTTTATTTGTTTTAAACCTGCTGCCTATTAATTTCATTTGGTGACCCCTAGTTCTTGTATTATGGGAATAAGTAAATAACTTTTCCTTATCCACTTTCTCAACATCACTCATGATTTTATATACCTCTATCATGTCCCCCCTTAGTCTTCTCTTTTCCAAGCTGAAGAGTCC
>QXTE01000020.1:7237533-7331575 GCA_003942145.1 Platysternon megacephalum | reverse complement strand
ATCATCAAGGGGCCCCACTGGTTGTTTAGCAGGCTTCCTGCTTCTGATGTACTTAAAAAACATTTTGTTATTACCTTTGGAGTTTTTGGCTAGCCGTTCTTCAAACTCCTCTTTGGCTTTTCTTATTACATTCTTGCACTTAATTTGGCAGTGTTTATGCTCCTTTCTATTTGCCTCACTAGGATTTGACTTCCACTTTTTAAAGGAAGTCTTTTTATCTCTCACTGCTTCTTTTACATGGTTGTTAAGCCACGGTGGCTCTTTTTTAGTTCTTTTACTGTGTTTCTTAATTTGGGGTATACATTGAAGTTGGGCCTCTATTATGGTGATAAACCCTCATGGGATCCACTCATGGGATAATTAATTCATCACCTCTGTGAAAGTGTCTAAACTTTTTGCAAGCTCTTGTAATTTCCCTTTTTATTTTCCCTAGATAAAATGTGTTAATATTGTTTTCTAAAGCATTTGTTTTTGCTTCCAGTATACAAATATTCAAGGAAAAATACCTTTTGCTCCTAACTAAATTGTTTAATTCCTTTCAGCATGCAAAATTGAAGTCTAAGTTAGTTAAAAGGAAGTTGTTAACTCAATTAGGATTTTTTCCATTTCATTCTCATTAGAAATGAACAAATTTCCAGTGCCCGTCTGCCTTATTAGTCAATGCTAATATAACTAAGTCAAGGGTAATTGATAATTTTAACCCTTAGGTTTCCTGGACCTGCCCTAAACAGCAACGTCTAATCCTCTGTTCAGTGGTTTGTTGTCTATGTTTAACTCTTTGGAGTTTTTCTTCAAAGTTTTATTTTATATATAACAATGTTGGAATTATTTGTCCCTTGGTTATATGTTTTATGTCATGTAACTGTTATTAGGTTTTTAATTTGGGGAGTTTTGTTGTAGGGGGGAAAAAATCATTTTTGCATGCGCAAAGGTATAAAAATATTAAAACATTTTTGTGGTACCACCCTTTCAATATTATAATTAAACTATAATCACCATTGGTTTATTATTATAATGCACTAATGGTGGTTCATTTCTTTTGCAAATGTCAGTCATAAATACAGGTATATGTGCCTCAATATATAATGTAATTATAAACAATTTTTTGTTAATTTTTATTTGGGATTTGTTAAACAATGTGATCAGTTGTTTGGCAAGACCCACGTTAAAATTCATAAGTTCATTTTAAAAAACACTGCTATATTAATGTAATATTAATAGCTATATCATATCTGCAATGTTTTGAAATGTAACAAAATATATTGTTTGGTTATCTGTATTATAAATTATGAAATATATTCAAAATAATAAAAAATAAAAAATCAGGTCCCAGCTAAGAAATATAGTATTAGGGTAATTATCGAAATTATCACCCCAACAAAGGGGGACAACAGGGTATGCACCCTGGACCTGATCTTTAAAAATCCCCCTTAAATCAGCTTGTAGTCGATATGCTAAGGTGCCTGGGTTTATTAATTATACGTTGATTCAGCTAATGAGAAGCCACAACTTTAATTAAGGGCCATATTTTGCACAATAAGTTCTGTACAATACACTAAATTCATGGAAGTGGGTTGTGTAATGGAATTTTGTGGTGCATCCTCAGTTAATTGAATGTTAACCGGGGAGAAAAAAAATCTGATGTGCCCCATGCAGGGATGTGATAAATGGAGAAATCCTGATTCCCCAAGGGGCTGAAGTTATTACCACTACAGAGTCCTTAGTCAATGCAAACCACTTCATGCTCCACTCCACATAGCACTGAAGTTTAAGCACCAAATTAGCATGCACTAAGTATTATGTATTTGTGATGACCATCTAAAATATCCAAGCATAATACATAGGGGTCATATAATCCTATCATTTATCTCAGTTACTTCCACTGAATTCCACTTTGTGTGCACAGTGAACATTTTTATTGTGCATGCTCATCAGACCAATTCTGCTTTCAGTTACATCAGTGTAAACCCATCTAATGGGTTGTATCAGTGCAACTGACAAAAAATTTCCTTTAAAATTTTGAATAGACCTCTGAGAAGGCAGTACGTCCATATTTCCCTCACTCCTACTGCAGCAGAAAGCAGCCGCTCCTTTCCATAAAGTGATTTTTTTTCCCCTGGTTGGCTCAGACATTACACACAACACAGTCATTCCATCTGAGAAAATGGGTCAAAATGCTTGGTAACTCATCAAACCACATGCTTACTCAGTCAGTTAGGGAACCAGAACTAATACTATTTGACTTGTGAGGAATCAAAACAAGCCAATTCTGCTCTAAACGCTGAAGAACCAATAGTCTTATTTTAATTCCTGTGTCCTAACAGAATTAGGGTGACCAGATAGCAAGTGTGAAAAATCGGGACAGGGGGTGGGGGGTAATAGGTGCCTATATAAGAAAAGGCCTCAAATATCAGGACTGTCCCTATAAAATCCGGACATCTGGTCACCCTAAACAGAATGCCCCCCTACACACACACACACACACACACACAGCATTTGGAATGAGTTTTAGTGAGAACTTCATTTTTTGTGTAACTGCCTTCTGTTTTCATGCACATTTTGTGAATTCAAAAAACATGCACATTTCAAAGAAAAAAACAGTGCTCATTGCTATTAATATTTTGCCCAGCTCTGCAACATAACAAGCAAGCAGTAAATATTCAGTTCCATATCCCATATGGGGTTTTGTTTACCTAATGTTCCTGGTTAATAAGATTTTTCCTAGCTTGCACCACTGAAGTGCTAAAGAGGCAGCAGCTCTACCAATACAGTACAATATGAGCTAAAAGGAAGCCAGTTCTTCTCAAATTACTAGTACCTGTGCTAAATTCTTGACAGGTAGGGTTATTCTTAATTTATTTTCGATTTGTGTATGTTAGTTATTCAGTCTGGGATAAAATATGTCTCAGAAAGTTATATTTTTATTATTAATAATGGATCATTTGCCCAAAAAGCAAAACACAAATGAGCTTCAGTGTCTCTGAAATTATTACATATGCTAATTATATTAGTTCCACTAAACCAAATAACATTTATTTCAATTTTTGTACAATACAGTTATTCATTTACTTTAATAATTTACAATTTGCCTATCGCTGCGGTCCTTGAGTGCTTCATACATTGCAGTAAATGTTGTGGTAAACAAACAAGTGAGGAGGAAATCAAAGTCAGAAATCAGATGCAGGCTTGGCTGGAAAAAAAATCTTAAAAATAAAGTGTGATATTTATGCTTTGAAGCCCAACAAACTCAAGCTCTGGCAGACTAGACGTGTCATGATCTTCTGTACCAGATATGGACTGGCTACAGAGCTTGCTTATAGACAACAGATATGTTCTTCATAAGAGCCTTTAATGATCTGTCAGCTATGGCTGAGGTTCGTTTAAATAGGTATTTTACACACAGTGCCACCTAGTGGCTGAACCACAATACACTTTAGCATTCCATTAATCCCCTCCTTTAAGTTCTACATTCCTACCATTTACTATATTTACTCTCATGCTGTCTTTGAAGTTCTGTATGTATCAGTCTGTTAAGTGTCTCTGAATTGTACTGGCTTTCTATTTACATGATCCAAATGCATAACATGTAGGTCATCTGGCTATCCATTAGTTGCAATGACTGGCTGTGGTCAGTCCAGAATTCTTGAGTTGTCTTCTTGTTCTGCATCTGTCATCTGTAGAGTTTGTCCTGTTGATTGTTCTCTCTAGGAACAAACTGCAGATGTCAACAGTTTCTGTTGAACTCTCCACAGTTGGTCTCAATCACATATGATCTGGGCACTGAATTATTTTTCTTTGTGACAGCTGAAGTTGGCCATTCTTTTGCTCCATCCAATTTGATGTGAACATGGTCACTAGGTTCTAGACCTGGCAGTTCTCTGAGTGACATCTGGTATAAAAGTGTTCATAAACTCTTTTAGCCTTTATCTGATTTGTCTACTCTTTTCTTGTCTGGCCACTTTAGAGAGAGCTTTTTTTCCAAAGTTGGAAGAGTAGTTCTGAGTTGTCTTCCCATCAGGAGTTGTGCTAGATTATATCCAGTAGCCACTGTTGAACTGTAACTCAGAACAGCAAGGAATGGATCTTCCTGCTGTAGGATTTTCTTGGCTTCTACAACTCTCTCAGCTTCTCCATTCACTTGTGGGTAATGTGGACTGCTAGTAATCTGATCAAAATAATGTTTTGTGCGGAATGAGAAATTCTGCTGCAGTGAATTGTGGTCTGTTGTCCATTACTAGTTGTTTTGGAATACCAAAGTGAGCAAAAGTGCACTTCAGTTTCTCGATACCACTATGACGTTATGTCTTTCAAATACATAATCGCTACATAGCTGGGAAAATAGTCCACAATGGAATTTGCATAAATTTGCAGCTAGTCTGGTAGAGGTGTTGTTATTAAAGGTTCTTTTTGCTGTGTTGGTCTGTTAGTTCTGAAATGTTCACATGCAGATATTTTATTCTTAGTGTCCTTGCAGATGCCCGGCAACCACACTGACAAGTTGGCCCATTCACAGCATTTAGTTAATCCTTGATGTCCTTCATGGATGAGGTTTAGGATTTCTCTTCTCATTTCATTTGGAATTACAATGCCATTGTACAATGCAATTTAATTATGAGTCCATTTGACTAGCTTAATTGTCCATGCACCACAAAGTAGTCTCTTGTCACTTCCTTAGTGTCCTTTAGATACTTGGGCCAACCACCCCTGATGTAACTTAAAAATTCCTGAAGTAGCATGTCCTGAAGTAGCTTGCTTGTTGTAGCTGGAGTAGTCACTTTTCTGACACTGGTCTGTCTGTATGTGTCCACAGCATCCTCGTATGCCTTTACATCATATTTGAGGTCAAGGGTAGGTGAGTGCAATGTTGGACTACATGACATTATCTGCTACTACCAGATGTTTCCCAGGAACATATTTAGCAATTGGGTTAAATCACATTAACCTTAGCAGTAGATGTTGGCAGATCAAGCACCGCTGAGACAGGTCTTTTCCACTGATGAGGGTTACAAGAGGTTTATGGTTTGTCAACGGTGTAAATTAATCCAGTCCACACAGATATCTCTAAAAGTTCTCACGTGCCCATACGCTTGCCAGGAACCCCTTTTCAATCTGTGTATTTTGTTTTTCTGCTTCTCTGAGTGTGTGAGAGCCAAATGCAAGTGGCTTCCACTCATAGCTATGTTGTTGCAACAATACACCACGTAGGCCAGAGCTGCTTGCACCCACACTAACCACTGTTCACATCGTAGTACTTGAGAACTAGAGCTGTTGAGATAATTTCTTTTACCTTTTTGAAGGTAATTTCTTGATTTGGCCTCCAAAGCCCAAATGTGTTGGACTTTCACAGTTCATTCAGTGGTTTTGTCTTGTACGTATCGACCATGATAATTTACCATCCCAAGTATATGTCTCATTTCTGGTATATTAGTTGGTGCATTCAAGTCTCAAATTGCTTTTATTTTCTCAGGGCTGGGACTGATTCCATCTTTGTTTATTGTCTGTCCCAAAAACTCGATTTGGGGCAGGCAGAAAATGCATTTCTCCTTGTTTAGCTTCAGTCCAAACTGCAAGTTTTGTTGTGCTCTCCATATATCAGAATATCATTAATGAAAACTACATCTCCATGTGTGTTCATTAAGAGTTCTGCCATCTTTCTTTGGAAAATTTCCGGTGCACTGGTTATCCTGTAAATAGGGTCTGAATGAGCTCTCCCCTGACATCTTGTGATGAGCTGGGGGAGAAAACTTCAGGAAATCACCTTGTTTGAATAGACACACCCACTCTGCCTAGGTGCGCAGCATGATGGAGCTGCTTTGCCCAAATGATCCCTTTTGGCTGAGGTCAGATTGCAAGTCACTTTGTTACTGGGTGCAGGGGTAATAAAGCGGTGTTATCCCTGTTGTGTGAATCAAGGGGAGCAGAACTGTGCTTGGCATGCCCTGATTGAGGGGTTCACTCTCAACTGAACTGTGCTCGCTAAGCCTGGGGGCAGGGGTGCCAAAGCCCAGTGGAAAGGAGAGTGGATGGGGACAGGTGTTTGTACCTGGTGGTGTGGGCTCTGCCTACAGATCCTAGACACCGTTCGACCATCCCCCTCTCCACTGTGTAATGACAGAGCTGATTAAGACTCAATTGATAGTGTCTTGTTGCAGAGTGAGCGAAAGGCCAGTGGATCGAACAAGTGGCTGATGGTGGAGCAAGTGGCCAGCAGAGTGGATGGGCAATGGTGGAGCAAATGGACAGTGGAGCAAGTGGCCAGGAGATGACAGAGTGGGCGACAGCCAAGCAGCAGCTGAGGTATTGCTCAGTGCACTCTCCCGCCCCCAGGTGAGAGGTGAACTCACGTCAATGCACCTCTGAACTCTGGGTCCTGGCTGAACAAGGACAACAACTGAGAGTGGGGTGTAGTGGAGGGAGAGGGGGGTGGCATATTGAAGGAATTTTTGTTTATTGGACTTTCTCACCACAAGGTGAGAACCTGAGGCAAAGGACACTGTCCAACGTATTCTGCTTATGGTTGTATGCTTCTGAATCATGCTTGCAGCATTTTCCCAAATTAATGCTGGGTTACTTTCCCCTTTTTATTAAGGTTTTTTTTCTGCACACAGACTCCATGCTTGCGAGAGGGGAAGCATTGCCTCTTAGAGGTGCTCAGGGATGGTGTGTAAATTTTCCCAGGATACTGGGTGGAGGCTTGAGCCAGTTCTGTGTTGTATTGTTAAAAAGGAACCCCTAGTTATTGAACCCAGTCCTTGTTGCTGCTGACTCCACCTGGCAGAAGGGTTACATTTTGGGGAAGGGGAGGCTCTGTGTCAGTAACCCACACAAGCACAGCTTGAATAAACCATTAATTTGGGGAAACAATTTTGTTATATTTTGGGGAAAACATGATTAGTATAATGAGTGTACACATGTTAGGGTCAATATTCATCCCCTTGCACCAATCCTCTAAGAACTACTTTCTAGTAACTGGGATACTTGAGGCATTAGATGAGGGCTCAGTTGAATCCACTTTACAGGCAGTTACAGAATGCCTGAGCAAGTGCAGAATGCATGGGTGTGTTTTTATGAGGGACAATGATACCTTTACAGCACTGTGTGAGCTGCCAGAGGCAGCAGAAACCCTACAAGTTCCAAGGGAGATAGCAGTTGTAGGCAGCATGTGGAAGCTGGTAGGCTGTGGAAGACACCCCCGCTACCCTCAGCCTCAGCTACAGAGTTGTTAAAGAAGATATCAGCCTTCTTAGGGAAAGACCCTGACTGATACGCCAAGTTTTCTGGGCCTTGACCTAGCAGCCCCAAGCCTGGGGGTTGCAGCTTTGCCTGATGAGTGGTCAAAGGCATCGGGGCAAGCATTGGAAAAGTTTGTGCTGTCCCATTCCAAGTCAAGCTCCTACTGTAAGAGAGCTTCAGAGAGCTGTCAAGAGGGGAGCAGTGACCAGACTGGACTGAGCAGATGGATCAGACCAGAGACTCAAATTGTAAGAGGAACTCAATATCAGAACCTAATTCTACTTCATTTTTGGTTAAGAAAGTGACAGGAAAGTCCACTGAGTTACTCCCAGCTGATAAAAAGGTCCCTTAGCTAAGGGTATAGAGCAGACTCATTAATCTCTAAGTAGTCTCAGTGCCACTAGAAACACCAGAACACCACACTCAGGAGGTGTGTGGGTTACATATGTCATTGTGTAACATTTGTGTGGGCTAGAGTTCACGTCATTGCTCTTCTCCAGTGCCTAAAAAAGAAACCCAACTCCCAGCTTGAGACCCAGAGTTCAGTCTCTAAGGATTTTCAGGAAGGATTGCACAGGGTCAGCCTCCACACATTCATTCAAGTCCCAAAAGGAACTAAAGAAATGAATTTAGTTAAATAACTTTATAAAATCTTTATAAAAACAAATAATCTAATTTTTACAGCATAACATGGCTATTTTATAATCCAAACATTATCTTCAGTTATACATAAACATAAAGAAAGAAAACAAATTAAAATCTGAACAGTTCAGTTCCCACAGAAACACAGTGAGAAGAAACTGCGGGTTCCCAAAAACTTATGTTTAGTTCACCTAAGTCTCAGTTAGTCTTTGATCACCAAATCTATACAGTTTGCTGAGTCTAAAACAACATCTTCCCTCCACTTGCTTGTAGGAATCTTCAGTTGGAATCCATGCAGACTCTTCCTCTGCTGAAAGGACTGCTAGCCAGTCAGCTAACTGATTAACCAATCACTCAGTTATGTCACAAGTGTACAGATTTAAAGAAAACCCTGTTACAAGAAAATACAAAACTGAGAATAGCAAAATATAAAAATGAATCTTTCCCCATTACTACATTTAAAGAAAAGTTGATGCATCATAGTAGCAGAGACAATTTAACTAGAACAGTTTGGCTAGAATCAAAACATTCAAAGCATACAATTAAAATAGAAGAAATTATTTTCCCTCCCAATTTCCCCTTGCTATAATTAGCATTGCCCATGCTTCCCTGTTAGAGGGTTAACAATATCACTAACCTGCTGCAAAATGCTTCAGAGTTCGGAAGAACAGCCTGCTTTCTCCTCCTGCTTTCAGCTTCTCCAAACTCGCACAGGACACATGGCCCTTTGTAAAGCAGCTGCCCTGACTGCTTGCCCTCTGGGAGTCTGACCCCAGCAACAGGAAACCTATTGGAGCACATCCAAAAACTACCACACCCAATTCCAGAAGCTTCTGGATGTGGAATTTCCAGAGGAGGTTATGAGGGTAAGAGAAGAGGTGGACACACCTGCATTAAAATGCCCTGACCCTAAAGGAGTCTCTGATATGTCTGTGCTACTAGGGACCAACTGCAGTCTTTTCAAAGGTACTCACTGGTTACTAAAGACAACAAGCTGGAAACCAATACCTAATCACCCTGACGATCCATACGGTTTGTGCTGAAGCCTATAGAAAAAACGAGAATGCTAAAAAGTGAATGTCAGATCTCTCAATAGCAGCATTAGGGCAGGCGGACAAGACACTATTAGCAGTACCTGCAATGACACTATAGGTCTGAGTACTTGTGGCAGGGTGGACTAGGTCCGGATGCTCCCTGCTGGAGGCCTCATGGCCCTGCATCAAACTGCCCCATAATAGAGCAGTGAGAAGTCCTCCAGGCAGCCTAGAGTGGCTGCAGAAGAGCAGCCAATCAGAGGGGCTGATGGAGCGACCAATCCGGGGCCAGAAGGGCCCGATATAAGACAGGCAGCGGAGCAGTGAAGTTCAGTTGCTGTGTGGAGCTCGAGACGTGAAGACTGGGTGACTGAATGAGCAGCAGTACCACAGACAGCTCACTATGGAGAGCTCACTGCAGACAGGACTGAAGCCCAGGGAAGTTTGCTGAAGATGGAGTGCCTGGCTGGCGGGAAGAGCAGCAGGACCAGCAGAAGGTCAATTGCTTCCTTTAAAATTGCTCATCTGCTCACAAAGAAGAAAAAACCCTTTCAAGATGGTGAATTGTTGAAGGAAGCATTTTTGACTGGTGCTGATTGCCTGTTTCAAGGATTTCCTAACAAGGGTGAGATTTTGTCAGCAATACAAGACTTGCAGTTATCAGACAACACAGTTACGAGGAGGATACATGCAATTTCAAGCGACATGCAAACTCAGCTAAAGGATGACTTGGAAACGTGGGACTGGTTTTCACTGCAATTCGATGAGTCGACAGATATATCAGATACAGCGCAGTTGGCAGTTATGGTGAGGATGGTATTTAGTGACTTCACCATAAAAGAGTTACTAAAAGTATTGCCTATGAAAGGGCAAACAAAGGGTGAGGACATCTATAATGTATTCAAATCATACGCAACATCAATTAATATGCCACTATACAAGCTGTCTGCGATCACCACTGATGGGGCACCAGCAATGATGGGCAGCGCCAGTGGATTCATTGCACTCTGTAAGAAGAACTAATCCTTTCCGAACTTTGTCTTATCATTGCATTATCCACCAGGAAGCTTTGTGCATCAAAGTTCTTTCTTTTCAACATGTCATGAATGTCATTATTAAAATAATTAACTCTGTTCGAGCGAAACCTTTGCAACACTGACTTTTTAAGGCCCTGTTGGAAGATGTTGATGATAAACAATCTGATCTTATCTTGCACACAGGAGTACGATGGCTGAGCAAAGGTAAAGTTCTTGCACGTTTTTTAAGCCTAATTGAAGAGATCAAATAATTTCTGAGGTCCACAAATCAGAACTTCGAGCAACTAGAAGACTCCAGCTGGTTAATGGACTTGGCTTTTCTTGCCGACATCACTGGCAAATTGAACATTTTCAATCTTGAGCTCCAGGGAAAAGACAAACATGTGGCTCAAATGATAGGTTCTGTAAAATCATTCAAAGCAAAACAGATCTTGTGGATGTTGTCTGTTACAGCTGTCCCCCTGCTGCATTCCTTTCCCCCCCCCCTCCTTTCTGTTTGTGCTGAGTGGCCGCCCCTCCCAGCCATTGTGCTAACTAGAGTCACAGCCTGGCCCTGCTCATGGAAATGGCTTGTGCAGACTGATTGGGGCCATTGGCTCTGCCTGGGGAGGAGGCTTCTTGCTTCTTCCTTTGGTTCCTTTGTTCAGACCCAGGCTCGGTGTAGGGGGCGCTGCCCAGATATGCAAGACCTAAAGTGGCCACATAGCTGAGCATATGAGTCATACCTGTGACTTAGAACTTGCCCAGACATGCCTGTGCTCACCTGCAGTTTTCCCTGCCTTTTCTCCTCCCCTGTATCAAGAGGAGCCAATCAAAAGTACTGGTGGGAAACTGCCTAAGTTTGCCTTTAAAACCAGACATTTTCTGATCAGACCCTTGAAGAAGGTCCTTGCTTTGCCACCTGGTCTGATCAGCTAGGGGTCTTTGGGGGGCCCTCTTCCCGCTCTCGTTTGTTTTTGAGCGTACCCCCGTTTTTGAACTCCCCTCCCACGAACAACGAATTTGTGCCTGAAGATCTCCTGATTATTGTAAGCTAATTGAGTCTTCTCTGCGTCCTCTGATGCTGAAACTGCTGTTCCTGCTGCTGCTTTGGGGATTGGTAAGAAAAACCTCTTGCAAACACCCTTGTTCTAACTGCTGGCTTTTCTTTTCCCAGCGGGCAGACCCAAGCTAATTCCTTGGTCTGTATCTGTAATCTGCTTCTAGCTCTACAGCGTCTTTGTTGCTAGAAATAAGCCTGCTTGCAGCCACCACTAGTTAACCCCTCCACCCCCTTGGAGCTGCATCCTGGGCACACACCACTCTGCCCTCTGGAACTACCAGTATAAGGTGCACCCATTAGGTTAAGTTCAGCCTTTAGTCTAGATAACTTGTAATTTCATTTTGCATAGCTGTGGTTAAGTTAGGTTTAGAAAACTGCTTGCATTGTACTCTGTAAGTTAGGCTTAAAGAATTGTTGCATTGTGTTTTGTTACTTGCTAATTTGTGTAGTCTTGGTTAAGTTAGATCATAGATAAGATTTTGCTGTGTTCTGTATAATTGTGATTAAGTCTGTCTTCCCCCATCCTCCAACCTCATTCCTCTGCCACGTTGCTCTCTCCCTCTCTCTCTCTGCTGGCTAAACTTACAGCTGCTGCTCTCTGTGTCTCCCTGAGTTTAAATCTCCCTCTGCCTTTGGTCTCTGTTCCCCCACGTGCTCACCACGCGCANTATGAAGAAAATGGTATGTGACAGTGATTTTAACCCATCACCATTTGTTATCCACATTCAAACACTTCTGGAACAATTTGAAAAAAAGAGATTTCAACAGTTCACCATCATTGAGCCTGTAGTTGCCTTTCTTGTGAATCCTTTTACTTGCCAAATAGAGGTAACAGAAATGGCTACATCAATTGTGAGTCTCAGTCAAGTAAGAACAGAAGACGTGGAACTGGAGATTTTGGACCTTCAAAATGATATTGTTCTAAAATTCTGCGCAACAGATAAAAACTTTTGGAATCTGGTTGACCGAAAAAAGTTTCCTGCCTTAAAAAATGTAGCATACAAAATAAAATCTTATTTCGGTTCCACTTATCTATGAAGTTCTGTTTTCAACAATGAACATCATAAAATCAAAATGCAGATCTCGGCTTACAGATGCCCATCTTGACGATTGCTTACGAACGGGAATATCATCCTACTCTCCCAACTATGAAAAATTGGCTGAAGAAATGCAGTGCCAAAAAATCACACTGACTTTATTAGAAAAACCACGTGAATTAATTATACCTATTTTCCATTAAGTGCTAATGAGCCCGTATGATTAACTTGTGTTTAACTTTTTTTCATATTTATTTGTTTATTGAAATCCAGATACAAGTAACAATACAAAGAATATTTTTTAATTAACCATAACTGGCTATGTTAAAGTAAGAATAATAAATATATTTGGACCAGCAGTTCAATGTTTTACTTTTTTAAAATAAATAAGATGAAAACTGTTTGACATTTATTTTGTAAAAACTCCTTAATTTTCTTACAGATCGATTAAAAAAAGAGCAAATTCACATGGTAAGGTGAAAGAGTAATTGCCAAATAATTTAATTAATACCTTTTACATGTAAAGTTACCTTTATCTTATGGATTCATATATTATGTAATATTAAATATGATGTTTTTCGTATTATTTAATGTACATATACAAAATAAGCCTTGAAAAATTGTTGGCGCCCGCCACACTCTTCTGAAAACATGAATGTGCTACTGGCCACAAAAAGGTTGGGGACCACTGAACTACAGTATCCTAAACAGGCACGGTGTAGTTGACTAGTACACCATGCCTCGAGTACAAGATGCTTTGGACTGTTTGCTCGGGAGCCAGTGGTTCTCAGTATTGGATCTCATAAGTGGATACTACCAGATCCCTCTAGAAGCAGAAGATAAGGAGAAGACAGTCTTCATTTGTCCATTAGGGTTTTTATCAGCTTGCCCCCACGGATTTCTGGAGCAACTGCTACGTTTCAACATCCTAAGGGGAAAGTTGTGGGAGACATGAACTATTGCAAGTTTTAGTTTATTTGGATGACCTGACTGTGTTTGAGAGAACCTTGGAGAAACATGAAGAAAGACTTCTTAAAGTTCTAGACCTCTTGGAAGCCTATGGACTGAAGCTTTCAATTGATAAATGCCAGTTCTGCGGAACCTCAGTGAAGTTCATGAGTCACATTATGTCCCAAGAGGATGCGAGTACTGATCCAGATCAAATAGAAGCACTCACTACATGGCCATGCTCACATAATTGCAGAGAGCTCAAGACCTCTCTCTCTGATTTAGCAGCTACTACTGCAGATTTGTGAAGAATTATTCTACCATCGTAAAGCCCCTTAATGATCTTACCAGGGGATACCAGTCCAGCAAGAACAAATCTAAGAACAAGAGTAAGGAGGGGTGGTCCCCAAAGCCTCCCAATCAGAGACACTATGGCCCCTTAGAAACCCAATGGGATGATAGATGTGAAAGGGCTTTTCAAGAAATCATTAATTGCCTAATCATGCCCCAGTCCTAGTCTTTACTCATCCAAGCAAGCCATTTATCCTACATACTGATGCCAGTTTGGAGGGCTTGGGAGCAGTCCTACACTGGGAAGTGGAAGACAAATGTAAACCTCTGGTTTTTGCCGACAGAGAACTGTCTGATAGCAAGACTCACTACTCCATTCACTAGCTGGAGTACTTGGCCTTGAAATGGGCCATCACCGAGAAGTTTTGAGACTACTTGTATAATGCTCAGTTTCAAGTGTGGACAGACAACAATCCACTGACTTACTTTTTAACGAGGGCCCAGCTGAATGCTACAGGAAGCTTATTGCATAGCTACGTCTGCAGTTCACAAGAACTCAGACAGTAACAAGCAACTTACCGTTCGCATGAGCTCCAGCCAGGGGACAGTTCTGTGGTGAAATTTGGGTTTTGCTGGCAAACACAAAATAGCTGCCAGATGGAAGGCATTGCCTTTCCGGGTGATGTGAAAAACTGGGAGAGCTGCTGGTCTACAAGATTAAACCTGAAATGGGGCCAGGGCAAGTAGAGACAGTACACAGAAACCTCTTACTACCTGTGGGGGAATTGGTAGGTGCCCCTTATGAAATGGACCATGATATGGGACCTGGGTGGCAAAAGGGTGCTGGACCAAAGCCCCTGCCCAACACAGGTAGTGGACATCCTGGGGCTAACCCACCCCTACTGAGAACATCTGAGAGTGAGTCTGAAGAGGAAACTACCATGGTGTATAATAGAATGGGGACCATATTCTGGTCTCTATCAGCTAAACCCGGTGAGAGCTCCACCTCTTTGGCCCTTAAATCCATGGCGGAAGCATTTAGGCCCATTTCTGGCACACCCATACCACAAATGAGACTGGCCTGGGATGATGAGTCCTCCCCACAAACATTCCCAGACCTCCTTGAAGAAAGGCAGGCCTGTGATGACTCATCTAGGTTGTTGGACAGTGGGGACATACAGGTGGAAGGTGTCACTGATGCCCTGAACCAGCCACTACTAGAACAAGAGATGCAGGGACCTATGCCAGTAGCTGAAGGACCCTCAAAGGAACCCTCACCATCCCTAGCCCAAGAAGAAATCCCCCCTGACCCTGCAAGGACCACTCTCAATAGGCATGACAGAGTTATAAGGCCAGTAACCAGATTAACTTATGATGCACCTGGGGGGTTAGTGAAGAAACAATACACTTAGCTCACAGGCTTGTGGCAACCATAGTAGGTTTCCTTATACCCTTTAGGAGGAACTACTGGACTTGGTACAATATGGAATGTGATTTGTGTAGATAACAAATTGTTGGCTGGGGGAGTATGTAAGCAGGTCTGAATGAGCTCTCCCCTGACATCTAATGATGAGCTGGTGGAGAAGACTTCAGGAACTGACCTTTTTTACATAGACACATCCACTCTGCTTAAGTGTGCAGCATGATAGAGCTGCTTTGCCCAAATGATCACTTTTGGCTGGGGTCAGATTGCAAGTCACTTTGTTATTGGGTGCAGGGGCAATAAAGCGGTGTTATCCCTGTTGTGTGAATCAAGGGGAGTAGAACTGTGCTTAGAATGCCCTGATTGAGGTGTTTATCCTCAACTGAACTGTGCTCACTAAGCCAGCAGGCAGGGGTGCCAAAGCCCAGTGGAAAGGAGAGAGTGTGGAGACAGGTATCTGTACCCGGGGGTGTGAGCTCTGCCTAAGGGACCTATACACCATTTGACCCTCCCCTCTCCACTCTGTAATGACAGAGCTGATTAAGACTCAATTGAGAGTCTTTTGTTGCTGATCAATAGAGCTGAAATCACTGATAACCAGTGTAACATTCAGCACCCCATATTTACCATGGTGATGTAATTATGATAGGCTTGTAATATTTTGATTAATTATGACAAACACAAAAATACAATACTTACTAATACAAAAGAGTTTAGATATACAGGAGAGAGAAAGGAGATTAAAGGTATAATTCAGGGGTGGCCAAACTATGACTCGCGAGCCACACACGGCTCTTTTTCCATTAAAGTGCAGCTTGGAAGCCCCCCGCCAGAACCCACCCATTCTCCACCTACCAGACTGGGGGGCGGAGCTCAGGACCTCTGCCTTGCAGTGGGGTTGGGACTTCTGTCCAGAAGGGAGGGGGGTCTTGGGGCTTCAGCTGAAGCCCCAAGCCCCGGCAGGTGTGCCCCGACTCTTGGACTTCTGAAGATTGTCGTATGCTGCTCTGAGGGCCAATAAGTTTGGCCACCCCGGTATAATTTATAAGAGATCATATTACTAATCTTACTTTTTTGAAGATAATGGCATAAATTCATCTTCCAGAAAAAGAGGGGGGAAAACACCAACTCTTTACATCATCTCTGAAATACAAATTGGAGAGAATTACTTGTGAGTTCTCTCTTTCTAAAATGTGTAATGGATTTTGGAGGACTAATCAATATTATAATGGCAATGTAGGTTTTCTTTATGTAACACAGAAATGGCTGAGGTAAGTTTATTGACAACTCCTAGATATGCCACCATGGGAGCTGAAGGCATGACATTGTCAGAGGAAGGCCTCCAAATGTAGAACTTTGCCTCTCGTGCAGACTGTAATGGCATGCTAAACTGTATTTAACTGTTCAGCCACAAGCTGGCAGTGTGTGTAAAATACCTTATTTAAATGAACCTCTGCCAGGTAACGCTGAGCATGAATAATCTGGTGTGTTTAAGCAAGCTCTGTAGCCAGTCCCTATCTGGTATAGGAGAACATGACATGGTGTCAGGAGTAAATTAAGAACAGAAACCGAAGGAACAGCAACAAAGATTACAGGATCTCATCAACATGCCACTCTTCCATGCCCCAGAGAATCTCAGCTTTGACAAATCTCCACAATGGACCGGCAGCAGTATTTTGCAAGATTTCAAATTGCAAACTCCCCAAAGCTACTCTCAGCCAACAGTTAAGCCACTATGCCTTTGAGAAGAGAGGGACTGACGCCTGCAGTCCTTGTGCATCCTAAACTATTTAAATCAACAGGAATTTTCCCTGCTGGTAAACTGTCTCACAGGTTCCTTCTCAGATGTCTTTAACATGAGTACCACCTAGATTAAGATCAGGCTGGAAGCTGGAGCCTGGTCCAAGTAAGAGCGGCCCAGGGAGCCTGGGCAGTGGTGAGGAGCCACGGACCCTCCACCAGGGTGGGGGGGGGGTCCTCAGAGCAGCCCCCAGCCTGTGACCCCACACCCTCACCCAGGGCAGATGAAGGGTCTGCAGCTCCCCACAGCTGCCCAGGTGGCTCTTACTATGGCCCGGCTGCAGCTCTTCGGCCCTTGAGGCCCTGGCCAGGCTGGAAGTCAGAGTTGGCTTGGGGTAAAAACCACACGGGCAGCTGCGGGAAGCCACGGACCCTCCACCTGGCCTAGCACAGGTCCTAGGGGCAGGGACACGGGCTGGGGGCTGCTCTTGGGGCCCCCCCCCCCCCTCAGCAGGTGAAGGGTCCCTGGCCCGGCGGGCAGGGCCTCAGGTGGAAGAGGAGGGGCAGGGGTGGAGCCACAGAGGGGGGTGGGGTCTCATGCTCCCCCCCTTTCAGGGTGCCAGGTTTTGAAAGGTCCTGAGTCAGAACCTGGTGAAGTAGTGTGGGCCTGGGTATTGTCCCTCCCTCCCCCCTCCCCCCCCACACACACACACACTTGCTACTGGGCAATACTGCTGCCCTTTTGGACTCTCGCCGCCCCCCTGACAGATGCCCAATGGCACTATACATGTTAAATATTTTACAATACCAAAGCAGCATTCATATTGCACCCAATTCCACTGCTAGGAGTTTTGATATTTTATATTTCAGGGACCTCCCCATGTTGAAACTTGAAAGCCAGTATTCTCACCAGAAGCAAATGAGCAATTCATTTTCAGTCTTGGTAAACAGAAATATCAGACAGAGAAATCATTGCTTCCTAAGAATTAAGGGGAGACAAAAAATACAGAGTATCCATTCAGAGCAAATAAATAAATAAATACTGTTATTTTCTAGCAGCTTTTCTACAATTAATCATTTGTTTTCTGAAAGGCACAGAGGTGCAACTACTCTTGCTGAGTTGTGCTCAACCATTGATTTTTTTTGTACAGCTGAAAAGCCTCAGGTCATGGTGTTCAGATTTGGAGTCACCTATTGAAATAATTGATGTGCTGAGTATTGGGTCTTATAAATCCAAACTCAGAATTTTGCCCTGGTTAGCATTTTTTTAAATGCTGTATCTCTGATTTTGGTGTGCTTGATTTCAGTGCACCATTTCCACTTTGCATTGACTCTGTCTGAGACACCCCGAAGTGCTAACCTTGAAGGACACTATGGAAACGAAAGATAGGGTTGTATTGATTATATCATTTTATTACTGTGCTCCCATAAAATTACAAACATTCATCAAAAAATGAAACACATGATTGAGCATAGTATAGCCCTTAGATGAGTGGCAGTGCTGCAGTGACTTAAAAGTAAGTTGTGCATAACTATCTGAGAGGAGAATTTGGCCCATAGCAACAGACTGCATGTTATTAAATTAACTTTCAGTCACTACGGAACTGAGGCAAACTCAAATCGGTGATCTACAGGTGAAATAGTTCTCCCTCCCTCCCCCCCTCCAAAGCCATTATCAATCTTCAGAGCCATGAGCCATCCAGTCTCCCATTATTTGATTGCTTCGAAGGTATTGCATCCACATCAGCCTCTGCTGAATAATCACACTCTAGGAACTCTCGGTAGTTCTACTGCCACAGGTGCAAGTCAAGGAGCAAAGTAATAAAATGAGCAGAGTCACAGTGGCAGAGGGAAGAAAGAGGGGTCTGAGTGAATTCAGGTCAATGACTTGAATATGGCTCTGTCCTTTTGAAAAAGATGCTACAGAAAAGCCCCAGGCAATTTGGAAACAAAGACCCCATTGATTTTTCTTGTTGCTTTGCAGACCAAGTATTACAGTTAACGGTTTTAAATGCTCTCATGGGTAAAACGAAATGAACTGACTAAAGTTATTTATATTTTTAGCAGTAACTAGGGGAAAATCCTGTTCCGTCCTCTCTGGGAGCAAAGGACCCTGGTGCTCTGGAGCCAATTCAATGGTGTGTGTGCGCGCAAAATTTGGGGTGGCTGTGCAGGTCATGTGCACTCCTGCACAGTGAGGAGGCTAAATAATGGGGAGAAGCGGCTGGTCAGGGCCAGAGGATCTTTTATTAAGCGGTCTTTTTGTTCAGTGTTTGTACAGCACAGAGCACAATGTGGTGTCCTTGTCCATGACTGGGGCTCCTGGGTGCTATGGTAATACAAAAAATAAAAAAGCAGATCCTTTGGTCTCTCCCCTTCTTTGGGGGCATGGGTACTAGGCTGTGGAGGTTACTCCATTCACTAGGCTGGAGTTGCCTCTGCAGAGCAGCTTCAGTGCCCTTCTTATTTCTCAGAGATTGCAGTATTGAATTACTCAGACTGGACATTGGGGAAAGGGTTTGCCCCTCCATGGGCACACGGCACCCTCTGTCCAAGGGCTACCAACTGACTCGCTGATAGTGAAAGTATTTTGTTGTTTCCAGCTTAGCCAGTTCCTGCTTGTACCCAATGTTTAAAGTTAGGATGACTAGAAGAAAAGGGGGTTAAAGTATTAGCTTGAGATCGATTAGTAAATCACTTTTTGCTCCATGGCTTTGCATTGTATTTTCCCAAAGTCTGCTTTTTGAAAGTGCTATTTTCTAAAGGGGCACCCAGACAGCTCTAGCATACACATCATAAATCAGGGTCTTCACCTGGTGCTAATCAGTTCAAAAGTTCATGCATTTTCATAGCCTATGCCCTGTAGGTTTACATTCTAGCTCCCTATAGAAAAGTAGCAATCACTGGATGTGATTTGTTTTCGAATATATCGCTGCACTGGTAAACACTAGTGGCCTGAGTTTTCAATGTGCTGAGCACTCAACTCCATAGCTGCCAAGTTTCACGCAGTTCAATGTGACATTTTATGCAAATTATTTAAGGACCTAATTTGCCTGTTTGCATATGACCATAAACTTTAGCTTATGGCCAATACACCTTTCTCCACACAATGGCAGGGATAGGACAGGGAGATGCACACAATGTAGCAGCTAAGAGGCTGTGAAATGTAGATGAGGTGGGGGAAGGTGTCTGGGAGCAATGGGTGCTGGTGTGGGAGGGCAATGGTAGGTGCTTGTGTTGGTGTATGCTGGAGGGTATCTGGGTGCAGTCTAGGAAGTAACTGGGTGCTGTGAGAGGGTGGCTGGGTTAGGTGGGTGGCAGCAATGGATACTGCTGGGGTTGGATGGGTTCTGGGATGTCTGGGAGTACTAAGGTAGTTGGCTGGGCCCTGTCTGGTGGTTTGGTAGCTGAGAAACCAGTGGCTGAAGTCTCTCTCAAGGACAGAGGTCTGGGCTCTAGTTGGGGTCTCTGCATGGCAGCAGCTTGGGCTCTGGCTGGTGGTCTGACTGAGGCCAGTCCTCTCTGGGGCAAGGGTCCAGCTGGGGACTTTGGGGAGAAGGGGTCTATCTGATACAGGAGTGTGGCAACTGGCTGGGAAGTAGGGCCTGGGGTTGGTCTGGGGCACAGAGGACAGTCAGGGGGAGCCTGGGCCTAGTACTGGACCTCCTCACCTTCTGTCCCCACCAACCATTGCTGCTGCCCCTCTACTGCCTGCTGTTGCAACTCTGCCACTGGGATCCAGCAGGAGCACCCAGAGGGGTAGTGTGGGCCATGGTATTGTTTCTGCTCCCCAATTGGATGACAATCTTCTTTTTAAAATGCAATAATGAACAACAAATGGCAAATACAGGTATTCATATACAGAAAATACATTCCTCAGATATTAGTGCAAACAATTGTTCACTTGGATTTTTAATAATCATTGTGACGGGGCAGCCCCAACAGCATCAGACCAGTAGCTCTGATGGTGGAAGTCCCACCCCAGCCGTACTGGGCATGCTCCAAGTGCTCTGGGAGTATAAAAGCAGGGAACTCAGCTCAGTCTGGGTGGGCAGCTGCAGGGGAAGGACCTAACTGGGAAGTGCCTGTGGAGGACCAGCCACCACCCTTGAAGTTGCCAGGAACTGAAGCTTCTCTTGGCTGGCATGAAGCCCTACTATGGGAGGAGCCCGAGGAGGCGATGAACCTGGAGACCTGCAGAGACCGTAGGGACTCGTGGGAGACCCCAACTCTCAAGCCGGTAGGAAGTGACCTGGGGGGGTGATGGACTGGTACCTTGCCCCGGTAAGCCTCAGCGTGTTTCGGTAGGACCCCACCCCCACTGAGCCAGTGGCAAGGTCCTATGTTGCTGTTAGGGCTGTGGGCCGGGGCACAGCGGAGTGGGAGAGACTCTGGCCACTAGGCCGTGCTACCCTGCAACCAGGGGTGATGCTATGGACTCTGGCCACTAGGCTGTGCTGCCCTGCAACCAGGGGTGATTCTATGGACGCTGGCCACTAGGCTGTGCTGCCCTGTTACTAGGGGCGTTAACCCTCACAATCATGAAAACAAGGGTGTGAGCAGTTGTTTGTAGTTCTAATAAATGTTCACACACGTTGTCTGTGTAATATTAAAACAGCTCTAATATCAAGCCTCCTAAATTACAGTTGTAATATTAGCATATGCACCTGTTTCTGTGTGTAACACGCTGGCAAAGTGTATCTTAAGTTTCCCTGGAGCATCTGGTATAGTAAAGGTTAACAGACTACTATTGCTAACAACTAACAGTTATTTTTTTTTATCTGAGGGGGCAGATAAAAGTGCTGTGTTTCTGAAGGTCACAAGTTCAAAATCTGCTGATGACCTATGCAGGAGGCTATTACACATGGATAGAAACAGGTACCAAGGATCATAGTGGATTCTCCATCACTGGTAATTTTTAAATCCAGACTGTATGTTTTTCTTTTCAAACTGCGGGTCGTGACCCAGTACTGGGTTGCGGAATGTAAGGCACTGGGTCGCAGCAGCTCTGGTCAGCACTGCTGACTGGGCCATTAAAAGTCCCATCAGCGGTGCTGCCCGGCTAAGGCAGGCTAGTCCCTACCTGTTCTGACACCGTGCTGCGCCCTGAAAGTGGCCAGCAGCTGGTCTGGCTCCTAGGCGGTGGGGCCACAGGGCTCCACGCGCTGCCCCCGCCCCAAGCACTGGCTCTGCACTCCCATTGGCCAGTTCCCAGCCAATGGGAGCTGGCGGGGGGGATGGTGCCTGGGGGCAAGAGCCACGCGGAGCCGCTTGCGTGCCTCCGCCTAAGAGCCGGACCTGCTGGCCACTTCCGGGGCACAGCACGGTCCGTGGTGCCAAGACAGGCAGGAAGCCTGCCTTAGCACCCCGCTGCGCCACTGACCGGGAGCTGCCTGAGGTAAACCCCTGCCCCAACCCTGTGCCCCAATCCCCTGCCCCAGCCCTGAGCACCCCCAACCCAAAGCCCCTTCCTCAGGGGTGAAAGTAACTTAAAGGACTTACCGGTATGCTGGAGCCCTGAGCAGGGGACGTGGCCTCAACCGGAAGAGGTGGGGCCTTTAAATACCCGGGCCCTTAAATCAAGATTTAAAGGCCCAGGGGCTCCGGCTGCAGCGGGAGCCCCTGGCCCTTTAAATCAACACCAGAGCCCTGCCGCCCCTACCCCGGGGCTCCGGCAGCAGGGCTCGGGAGGCAATTTAAAGGGTCCGAGGCTCCGGCCACTGCAGGGAGCCCCGGGCCCTTTAAATCGCCAGCCTGGGGAAGCCAGTCCGGTCCGGCACGGTGTACTGGCTCTTGCTTATTTTCACCTCTGCCCTTCCTGCACCCTAAACCCCTCATCCCCAACCCCACCCCAGAGCCTGCACCCCCAGCCCAGATCCCTGACCTCCTCCTGCACCCCAAACCCCTCATCCCTGGCCCCACCCCAGAGCCTGCACCCCCCAACCCCCATCCCAGAGCCCCCTCCCACACCCTGAACCCCTCATTCCTGGCCCCACCCCGCAGCCCTCACCCCCACACCTCAACCCTCTGCCCCAGCCCTGAGCCCCTCCCACACCCCAAATCCCTCATCCCCCAGCTCTGTTGCATCGTGGGCATCAACAATTTTCTTCAACTGGGTTGCCAGAAAAAAAGTTTGAAAACCACTGTTCTAAAAGAGATGCTCTAGGAATTATTTTGAGGAAGTTCTGTGTTATACCGTAGGTCACACTAGATGATCGCAATGGTCCCTTCTGGCCTTGGAATCTATGAATCTAAGTATTTGGATGCACGGATAGACATTTGTAGATGGAGTTTTTATTATTTGTTAAGACTGGTGATGTACTTAAGGCACACAATAACAGACACTGCCCTGAAGAGATTACAATCTAAGATTGCATTTCCGTTTGCAAATGCAGGTTTTCTAGAATCAGATATGTTGCTCTGCACATTTTGCATGTATAATTTAGAAGTCTTCTTTGAAATTTGATTAAGTGAATATTGTCAGTAACCTACCAGTTTGAATTATGCTGAATTACATTAATAATATTTTTCATTATCTTTTGTTCACATATACACATGAGAGTCCTCTTATTTTATTGCTCTTCTGATACCCCATTTAAATAGAGGAGGAAAACATGTTTTCAGAAGAAATTTTCTAAAATCCATAAGCTTCAAATGTTTTTGACATATTTGCAGCATTTTACAAGACTGAATTTAGAAATGATGACTAACTTTCCATTTTCTTTGTAGTGTGATTGACAAGTTCATTTTCACATTCAGGTATGTGCCCTTTGATTACCATTATGATACGAGAATGCTTCTTCCCACATTATGGCTGCACTTACACATGGGAATAACTGCTGTACTTTGCCTAAAGTACCAATAATTACACTGCAGCTACACGGTAAGCAATGTAAGTGCCTAATATAGCATTGCTGCTTCATGTTACTGAATAGTCACTTAAACGCTGTTATGTTTGACAACTGTATGGTATAATTATGTTACTTCAAAATCTTTCTCTTACAAAATGCCACTCCAAAACAAAACACTTTTATTTTAAAAGACTAAAACATCTCAGAAATAATGCCTGATCTGATCTGAATGCTGAATCAAAAACAAAACTGAATCTGTCACTGATCAAGTGAGTGTACAAAGCAAAAAATGAAAAATGTGACTAATTTAAAAAAATCTGTGGGACTAAACTTCGACAGTCACACTGATGCTCAATTATTCCTGTAACCAAACTATAATAGGAGAAACAGAAAATTAGTAATAGGCAGCAAGTTCTGTAGGAATATACCGAGGATTGGAGTCACAAGATCCTGTGTGCTAATCCTGGCTCTTCCATTGATTCACTTTGTGACTTTTAGACAAGTTATATCTCCTGTCTTCCTCAGCTCCCCTGACTGTAAAAGGGGAATAGTGATCCCTCCCTCCTAAGTGTGTTATGAGGAACAACATCTATAAAGTCCTAATCTAGTAGGCATACTGAGCATCCCTGCGCCTAAGTTTCTTTGTGAATCTTAGCCCTGCATCTGGAACCCACAAATACACTAATAAAAAATAGAGTCCGATATTTAATCGGTAGAAAAGTCAGCTCAAACAATTCAGGATAATAAACTGTATAAACTTTTAAGAAATCAAGTTAAGTGACAGCACCTTATCCTGTTATACACCCTACTAGAGATTAACACCAGAGCTATATCTTTTTAGAAAAAGAAGACAAATGTACTAGGTTTGTTACAGAATAGTGAGAAGTATATCTGACAGATCTCAACTAGATTAGCCTGTTGGTGATGTTGATAATGCTTATAACATGTATTCATCAAAGGTCTTTATTAACATTGCTTAATTAATCCAAACAATGCTTCAGTGAGGAAACTAAGTGTTTATTTTGTTATCTTTCTAGCAAAATTGCTTTTAACATGGATGCATTGGGGGGGAATAAAAAAACATACACATGCTGTTATATTAGTTAACATTCTCCACATCATGAAGGGAGCCCATGGGTGAGCAGGAGCTGAAGGCCCCAGACTGCCCCCACCCCATGGTCAGGATGCAGATGGAGACAAGGCAGAGTTCAGCCACACAGGGGGAAATGAGCTTCAGTAAATTACTTCCACCCCACTAGCCTGCCTGGAGCAAGTAAGGACTTGTAATTTTGAGTCACAGTTCCTTCCTAGGGCTCCCTCTGGAGTGAAGCAGCTGTGTACACACACACACTTATACAGGAGATTGAGAAAAAGTTCAGGCTAGCCCAAAGTATGCCCCCGATGTAGTCAGTGTCAGAGCCAGGAATAGCAATAACTTCCAGGGTAAAATACAAAGCATTATTTAGAAATTATAACTATTCTTGGGTTTTTAGATACAAAAACTTGTCATATATTTATAAAAAGAGATTGTGGTGTTCATTCATATTAATGCAGAATGACATATGAGCACAGTAGACAAGAGTCTGTTTCATTTTTCTTGAGAGGATGGTGCAGGAATAAGTAGTTTTTGGGGAGGGGAAGAGGTGGGAATTTGGGGAGGTAAAGGGAGGGAGGTTGATGGCAAGGCAAAGGCTGACCTTGCATAGAATTAGTTATAAGAGTTCATGTGTGTACACATGAATATATATTCACGTTTTCAACTGTGTGTGTGTGTATATGTATATATACACACATTAGATATCAGCCAAGTGACCCTGCAGCATTAGAGAATTTCCAAAAGCACAACCAGACAAATATAATAGATATTGTCTTAAGCTGTCAGCATTTTAGAATATTGAGAGAGGGGAATTCTAGCTAATTTGCTGAGCAAAAAAACCCAAGAAGCCATCACAGAACATGTTATCAGCACATTTGACAATATTTCTAGATCTCCGATTCATTTAGTTAGGGTATCTGACGTGAGCATGACAGAAAGCAGATGAGTCTCCTGTGACGGGTTGGATCACAGAAACCAGCTTGGGAGCTGCCAACTGATGTGCAAAGGCTACCTCTGTTCCTGTTTTCTCTGCCAGCTCAGTGGCTTCAGCACCCTGTCTTGCTGAAGCCAGACATACCCGTCTGCTCCAACACAGACCCAGGGTCTGAATTACCTGCCCCAAAGCTGCAGGTTTACCTGAAAACAGCTCACAGAAGTGTGCTTGTCTTTAGCACTCAGATGCCCAACTCCCAATGGGGTCTAAACCCAGATAAATCCGTTTTGCCCTNAGCATTTCGGGGGCGGGACCTTCCGCCGCCTAGGGCGCCGAAAAGGCTGGCGGCGCTCGTGGGTACAGCTCTTGTTCCAGCTTAGGTGGTAGCTAGGGGATTCTTCATGATGGCTCCTCCCTCCCTCTGTTCTCTTCCACCCCTTTATATATCTTCCTCATGAGGCGGGAATCCTTTGTCCCTCTGGGTTTCCACCCCTGCCTCACTGGAAAAGCACCAGGTTAAAGATGGATTCCAGTTCAGGTGACATGATCGCATGTCACAGTAAGACTTCATTACCCACTTGCCAGCACACACATATACAGGAAGACTCACAGGTAAATACAGCCATCTGCAGACAATGGTCCTAGTTAATGGGAGTCATCAAGATTCCAAACCACCATTAATGGCCCACACTTTGTATAATTACAGTAGGCCCTTAGAGTTATATTTTATATTTCTAGTTTTAGATACAAGAGTGGTACATTTATACAAATAGGATGATCACTCAGTAGATTATAAGCTTTGTAATGATACCTTACAAGAGACCTTTTGCATGAAGCATATTTCAGTTACATTATATTCACTTATCATGTTTTTATAAAACCATATAGACTGCACAACATCACATCTCCATGAACAGATTTCAAGATTAAAGGAGAGTCCCTTGCCTCTCCTCTTACTTTTAATGAGGAGGGATAATGATAAATGTAACCCTTATGTTCTGTAAAGCAGTCATAGACTCTTGCTGTTGACAGGATTGTGCTGAAAATAAAACTGAGAGGTAGGTAGGTATCCAAAGTAAATTAAATTATACTTTAAAAAAAAAAATACACAGCTACAGTCAAACAACATAAGAACAGAAGAACGGCCATACTGGGTCAGACCAAAGGTCCATCTAGCCCAGTATCCTGTCTTCTGACAGTGGCCAATGCCAGGTGCCCCAGAGGGAATGAACAGAACAGGTGATCCATCCCCTGTCACCCATTCCCAGCTTCTGGCAAACAGAGGTTAGTGACACCATCTCTGCCCATCCTGGCTAATAGCCATTGATGGACCTATCCTCCATGAACTTATCTAGTTCTTTTTTTAACCCTGTTATAGACTTGGCCTTCATAACATGCTCTGGCAAGGAGTTCCACAGGTTGACTGTGTTGTGTGAAAACAATACTTCCTTTTGTTTGTTTTTAAATCTGCCCCTTATTAATTTCATTTAGTGCTCCTTAGTTCTTGTGTTATAAGAAGGAGTAAATCACTTCCTTATTTACTTTCTCCACACCGGTCATGATTTCATAGACCTCTATCATATCCCCCCCTTAGTCTCCTCTTTTCCAAGCTGAAAAGTCCCAGTCTTATTAATCTCTCCTCCTATGGCAGCCATTCCGTACCCCTAATCATTTTTGTTGCCCTTTTCTGAACCTTTTCCAAGTCCCATATCTTTTTTGAGATGGCGTGACCCCATCTGTATGCAGTATTCAAGATGTGGGCGTACCATAGATTTATATAGAGGCAATATGATATTTTCTGTCTTATTATCTATCCCTTTCTTATTGATTCCCAACATTCTGGTCGCTTTTTTGACTGTCACTGCAAATTAAGTGGATGTTTTCAGAGAACTATCCACAATGACTCCAAGATCTTTCTTGAGTGGTAACAGCTAATTTAGACCCCATAATTTATATATATATATAGTAGGGATTGTTTTCCAATGTGCATTACTTTTCATTTATCAACTTTGAATTTCATCTGCCGTTTTGTTGCCCAGTCACTCAGTTTTGAGAGAACCTTTTGTAGTTCTTCACAGTGTGCCTGGGACTTAACTATCTTGAGTAGTTTTGTATCATCTGCAAATTTTGCCACCTCACTGTTTGCCCCTTTTTCCAGATAATTTTAAATATGTTGAATAGGACTGGTCCCAGTACAGACCCCTGGGGGCCACCACTATTTACCTCTCTCCATTCTGAAAACTGACCATTTATTCCTAACCTTTGTTTCCTATCTTTTAACCAGTTACCAATCCATGAGAAGACCACCTCTCTTATCCCATGACAGCTTACTTTGCTTAAGAGCCTTTGGTGAGGGACCTTGTCAAAGGCTTTCTGAAAATCTAAGTATCTTATATCCACTGGATCCCCCTTGTCCACATGCTTGTTGACCCTCTCAAAGAATTCTAGTAGATTGATGAGGCATGATTTCCCTTTACAAAAACCATATGGACTCTTCCCCAACAAATTATGTTCATCTATGTGTCTGACAATTTTGTTCTTTACTATAGTTTCAACCAGTTTTCCTGGTACTGAAGTCAGGCTAACCGGCCTATAATTGCCGGGATCACCTCTGGAGCCCTTTTTAAAAATTGGCATCACATTAGCTCTCCTCTAGTCATTTGGTACAGAATCTGATTTAAATGATAGGTTACAGACTGCAGTTATTATTTATGCAATTTCACATTTGAGTTCCTTCAGAACTCTTGGGTGAATACCATCTGGACCTGGTGACTTATTGGTTCCAAAACCTCCTTTAATGACACTTCAATCTGGGACAGTTCCTCAGATTTGTCACACAAAAAAATGGCTCAGGTTTGGGAATCTCCCTCACATCCTCAGCTGTGAAAAAATGCAAATAATTCATTTAGTTTCTCCACAATGCCTTATTGTCCTTGAGGGCTCCTTTAGCATCTCGATCATCCAGTGGCCACACTGGTTGTTTAGCAGGCTTCCTGCTTCTGATGCATTTAAAAAAAATTGCTATTACTTTTTGAGTTTTTGGCTAACTGTTCTTGAAATTCTTTTTTGGCCTTCCTAATTATATTTTTACACTTCATTTGCCAGAGTTCATGCTCCTTTTTATTTTCCTCACTAGGATTTAGCTTCCACTTTTTTAAAGGATGCCTTTTTGCCTCTCACTGCTTCTTTTACTTTGGTTAGCCACCGTGGCATTTTTTTAGTTCTGTTACTATGTTTTTATTTGGGGTTTTCATTTAAGTTGAGCCTCTATTTTGGTGTCTTTAAAAAGTTTCCATGCAGCTTGCAGTGATTTCAGTTTATGCGCTGTACCTTTTAATTTCTGTTTAACTAACTTCCTCATTTTTGTGTGGTCCTCCTTTCTGAAATTAAATGCTACAATGTTGGGCTGCTGTGGTGTTTTCCCTGCCACAGGGATGTTAAATTTAATTATATTATGGTCACTATTACCAAGTGGTCCAGCTATATTCACCTCTTGGACCAGGTCCTGTGCTCCACTTAGGACTAAATCAAGAATTGCCTCTCCTCTGGTGGGTTCCAGGACCAGCTGCTCCAAGAAGCAGTCATTAAGGTGTCAAGAAACTTTCTCTGCCTCCTGTCCTGAGGTGACATGTACCCGGTTAATATGGGGATAGTTGAAATCCCACATTATTATTGAGTTTTTTTTATTTTTATAGCCTCTGTAATCTCCCGGAGCATTTCAGTCACTATAACCATACTGGTCAGGTGGTCGGTAATATATTCCAACTGCTATATTCTTATTATTAGAGCAGGGATCGGCAACCTTTGGCATGTGGCTCGCCAGGTTAAGCACCCTGGCGGGCCGGGCCGGTTTGTTTACCTGCTGCGTCCGCAGGTTCGGCCGATCGCAGCTCCCACTGGCCGTGGTTCGCCGCTCCAAGCCAATGGGGGCTGCGGGAAGCAGCACGGGGCCGAGGGATTTGCTGGCCACCGCTTCCCGCAGCCCCCATTGGCCTGGAGCGGCGAACGGTGGCCTGTGGGAGCCGTGATCGGCTGAACCTGCGGACGTGGCAGGTAAACAAACCGGCCCGGCCCGCCAGGGTGCTTACCCTGGTGAGCCGCGTGCCAAAGGTTGCCAATCCCTGTATTAGAGCATGTAATTATTATCCATAGAGATTCTATGGTACAGTTTGGTTCATTTAAGATTTTTACTTCATTTGATTCTATGCTTTCTTTCACATATAATAGTGCCACTCCCCCACCAGCACAACCTATTCTGTCCTTCCGATATATTTTGTACCTTGGTATTACTGAGTCCCAAGGTGAATAAAAATCAAAAATCTGATTTTTTTTTTAATTTAAATTGGAATTTTTTATTTAAATCAGATTTTTTTGATAAAATGCTTTTTGAGGAAAAACTTATCTAAAGATAGTTTTAATTAAGATACACTATAGCTCAAAGGGTACGTCTACACTACGGGATTAGTCCGAATTTACGGAATTCGATTTTATGAAACCGATTGTATAAATTCGATTGTACGCGGCCACAGTAAGCGGATTAATTCGGCGGTGCGCGTCCATGTACAAAGACTAGCGTCGAATTCCGGAGCGTTGCACTGTGGGTAGCTATCCCATAGCTATCCCAGAGTTCCCGCAGTCCCCCCCGCCCATTGGAATTCTGGGTCGAGATCCCAATGCCTGATGGGACAAAAAATATTGTCGTGGGCGGTTCTGGGAACATCTTCCCCCTCCCTCCGTGAAAACAACGGCAGACAACCATTTCGCGCCTTTTTTCCTTGTTGAACTGAGCGGACGCCATACCTCGGCAAGGATGGATCCCGCTCAGCTCAAGTTTGCAGTCATGAACATTGTAAACACCACGCGCATTATAGTGCAGTTTATGCTCAACCAGGACCAGAAAAGCCAGGCGAGGAGGAGGCGGCTACGGCAGCGCGGCGACGAGACTGATGCGGACATGGACATGGACACAGAATTGTCTCGCGCCACGGGCCCCGGCGCTTTGGAGATCATGTTGGCAATGGGGCAGCTTCTCGCTGTGGAACGCCGATTCTGGGCCCGGGAAACAAGCACTGACTGGTGGGACCGCATAGTGCTGCAGGTGTGGGACGATTCCCAGTGGCTGCGAAACTTTCGCATGCGTAAGGGCACTTTCCTGGAACTTTGTGACTTGCTTTCCCCTGCCCTGACGCGCCAGAACACCAAGATGAGAGCAGCCCTCACAGTTGAGAAGCGAGTGGCGATAGCCCTGTGGAAGCTTGCAACACCGGACAGCTACCGGTCAGTCGGTAATCAGTTCGGAGTGGGAAAATCTACCGTGGGGGCTGCTGTCATGCAAGTAGCCAAAGCAATCGTTGAGCTGCTGCTAAAAAAGGTAGTGACGCTGGGAAATGTGCAGCTCATTGTGGATGGCTTTGCTGCAATGGGATTCCCTAACTGTGGTGGGGCGATAGATGGAACCCATATCCCGATCTTGGCACCGGAGCACCAGGGCAGCCAGTACATAAACCGCAAGGGGTACTTTTCTATGGTGCTGCAAGCAATGGTGGATCACAAGGGACGTTTCACCAACATCAACGTGGGATGGCCGGGAAGGGTTCATGACGCCCGCGTCTTCAGGAACACTAGTCTGTTTAAACGGCTGCAACAAGGGATTTACTTTCCAGACCGGAAAATTACCATTGGGGATGTTGAGATGCCCATCGTTATCCTTGGGGACCCAGCCTACCCCTTAATGCCGTGGCTCATGAAGCCATACACAGGCAGCCTGGACAGTAGTCAGGAGCGGTTCAACTACAGGCTGAGCAAGTGCAGGATGGTGGTAGAGTGTGCCTTTGGACGTTTAAAAGGTCGCTGGCGCTCGTTACTGACTCGCTCGGACCTCAGCCAAACCAACATCCCCATTGCTATTGCAGCTTGCTGTGTGCTCCACAATCTCTGTGAGAGCAAGGGGGAGACCTTTATGGCGGGGTGGGAGGCTGAGGCAAACCGCCTGGCCGCTGATTACGCGCAGCCAGACACCAGGGCGATTAGAAGAGCACACCAGGAAGCGGTGCGCATCAGAGAAGCTCTGAAAACAAGTTTCAGTGCTGCCCAGGCTCCTGTGTGAAAGTTCTGTTTGTTTGTCCCTGTTGAAAACCCGCCCACTTGATTCACTCATTCCCTGTAAGCAACCCACCCTTCCCCCTTCCCCCTTCGATCCCAGTTTTATTTAAAAAAAAATAAAGTCAGTGTCGTTTTCAAATTACAAATCAAGAACTTTTTATTAACGGGGGGTAATGAACATAGGGAGAGAAATAACCAGGTAGTCCGGGTGGGGTTTGGGAGGAGGGTAGGAGTGAAGGAACAGGGCAGGAACAACATTCAAAATAATGAGAGCCTTTTGCTCGGGCTCTCTAATGGGGTGGACTGGCAGGTTGCACGGAGCTTCCCCCCCCGCGTTCTTACACGTCGGGGTGAGGAGGCTACGGGACTTGGGGAGGGGGGAGGGCGGTTATAGAGGGGCTGCAGCGGCACCCGGTAATCCGGCAGCTGCCGTTCCTGGAGCTCCACCAGACGCCGGAGCATGTCTGTCTGATCACGCAGCAGCCCCAGCGTTGCATCCCGCCACTTCTCCTCTCGGGCGTCCCTCCTCTCCTCGCGTTCGTCCCTTCTCTCCTCACGTTCATCCCTTTTCTCCTCCCGTTGGTCCCTCATGTCCTCCCGCTGGTCCCTCTTCTCCTCACGGTCACTGGCCTCTTGACGGAATTTCAATACAGTCTCCTTCCAATCGTTAAAATTAGCTCTCTCATCCCGGGTCGACTGCATTATTTCCGAGAACATATCGTCTCGGGTGCGCCTCTTTCGCCTCCTTATCTGGGAGAGCCTTCGTGCTGGGGGCGGGAGGATGGAAGAATTTGCAGCTGCAGTAGGAGGGAAAAAAAGGAGAGAAGTATGTAAAAAGATACATTTTATAGAACAATGCTTATACTCTTTCACGGTGAACACTTTTCACATTACATAGCAATGTACAAGGTCGCTTTTTGCATCTTATATTGAGTGCCCGCGGCTTTGGTGTTAGAGATCACAGCAGACGCAGGGCCGGGCAACAGATTTCGGCTTGTATGCAGCCATGGTAAGCCATTGTCCTGCTGCTTCTGCATTAAATCAGCGCCCTCCTTTCCCATAGCAAGCAAAGCCCTTTACGTGCTGCGGTTTCCCTGTTACCGTGCAGCATCAGATAACATAACAACCACCCCCCACCCACCCATTCAATTCTGTGGGATGACCCCCTCCCCCCACCACGTGGCTGGTACCATGGAAGATCCATGCAGATCGCAAACTAGCCCCCCCATCCACTTCTGTGGGATGATCGCGTTACCCCTCCCCCCACCACGTGGCTGGTATCAGGGAAGACCCCTGCTAGCCAAACGCGAAAAACTCAGCGACATTATCCACCCCCTCCCCCCCGCCCGCTTGGCTAACTGCAGGGAAAGATTTCTTTTCAGCTACAGGCAAACAGCCCAGTAGGAACGGGGCCACCTCTGTCCCCCTAATTACATTCCCATATCTCAAACAGGTTACCCTGAACGATATCACTCTCCTGAGGATAACACAGCAAGATAAAGAGCGGATGTTGCTTGAATGCCAGCAAACACCGGGACCATACGCTGCCAAGCTTTGTCAAGCAATGATACCGGATTACTTGCTGCTAGCATGGCGCGGTCAAGTGTCCTACCATGGAGGACGGAATAAGGCTGCCCTGCCCAGAAACCTTCTGGAAAAGCTTTTGGAGTACCTCCAGGAGAGTTTCATGGAGATGTCCCTGGAGGATTTCAACTCCATCCCCAGACACGTTAACAGACTTTTCCAGTAGCTGTACTGGCCGCGAATGCATCCCAAGTCCCCAGGGCAAATTAATCATTAAACAAATACTTGTTTTAAACCATGTTTGATATATTTGAAAAGGTACACTCACCAGAGGTCCCTTCCAGGGGGTCTGCGATGCCGCCTTGGGAGGGTTCGGAGGGCACTTCGGTCAGGGTCAGAAACAGCTCCTGGCTGTCGGGGAGAATGGAGTGCTGTGTGCTCTCCACAAGTTCGTCCTCCTCCTCCTCCTCCTCTTCCCCGTCCGCAGATTCGTCATGCAACGATGACATTAACCCCTCCTCGGAGTCCACGCTCAGGGGTGGGGTAGTGGTGGCGGCCCCTCCGAGAATTGCATGCAGCTCATCGTAAAAGCGGCATGTCTGCGGCTCTGCCCCGGACCGTCCGTTGGCCTCCTTCGTCTTCTGATAGGCCTGTCGGAGCTCCTTCACCTTTATACGGCACTGAATGGAGTCCCGATTGTGGCCTCTCTCCATCATCCCCTTGGAGATCTTGTCAAAGATCTTTGCATTCCGTCTCTTGGAACGCAGTTCTGCGAGCACTGAATCCTCTCCCCATATGGCGATCAGATCCAGTATCTCGCGTGTGGTCCATGCTGGTGCTCGTTTGCGGTTGTCGGCCTGCATCGCTACCTGTGCTGCTCAGCTCTGTGTGGTCACCTGTGCTCACCAGGCTGGGCAGACAGGAAATGAAATTCAAAAGTTCGCGGGGCTTTTCCTGTCCAACTGCCCAGAGCATCCGAGTTTAGATTGCTGTCCAGAGCGGTCACAATGGTGCACTGTGGGATACCTCCCGGAGGCCAATACCTTCGAATTCCGTCCACACTAACCCTAATTCGAACCGGCAATGTCGATTTCAGCGCTACTCCCCTCGTCGGAGAGGAGTACAGAAACCGATTTTAAGAGCACTTTAAATCGAATTAAATGGCCTCGTTGTGTGGACGGGTACAAGGTTAATTCGCTATAACGCTGCTAAATTCGAACTAAAATCGTAGTGTAGACCAGGCCAAAGATATCTCATCATGGAATAGGGATTATTAATTCTATAGAATGAGGCAATATATTCATGTAATGTTTAAGAAAAGTTTTGTAAACGAGTTCCAATAGTTCATGGATTTAGGGACCCAATCTTATGAGGTTCCAGGGGCTTCTGTATAGATTATTTAGGTTAATCTTTCTATCTACCCATTGGGACTCAGTGCTCAGTCTAGAAGATACCATCAGAGATGCTTAGTTTTGCAGGTTTCAAACTGTGGATTTGTGTCTCCAGAGGTAACATGCTTGTTAACAGCAGAAATGTTTTAAAATAAATAAATAATATATAGAGGTGAGAAATAACAGACCTCAACTCTATTGTCCCTCTGCAAATTTGTGTACACAGAGTCAATCCCTTACTTCTCTCTAAAAGTGCAAAGTTTCAAAAAGTTCAATGAGTAGAAGATTGTTGGGGGTGGAATAGATCTGGACAAGGAGGAGAAGTCTGGAGATAAATGTGAGAAGCAAGGGACATATGCTTGTTTTGTTAAAATATTATATGTTTGCTGTTGAAGAAGAAAATCCAGAATACTTAACGTTGTTGTTTTAGTTAAATAAAACAATTTAAATGTCTGTCTGGTGATGTTCTCCTCCTAATACAGCATGGAAAGAAAATCCTCCAAATATTAATGATTAACCTATTGAATTGGAGATAGTTCACCTCCCAATGACTTCATAAATATCTGCTTCATTCCACCAAGTTTCTGTGATGCCTATTATATAAATATCCTCATATAATACAAGGTACTGTAGTTCTCCCATCTTATTATTTAGACTTCCTGCATTTGCATATAAGCACTTAAACTTGTCCCTTTTTAGCTGTCTGCCATTACATTATGTAACTGAATGGGACTTTTTTCATTTGACTTTTCCTCTTCAGATCCTACCTGTATTTTATCATCCATCCTCTCCTCCTTACTAGAATATAGTGAATCTCCATTAATGCCTTCCCTTAAGGGATGTCTCTGTCTGAACCACATGCTCTTCCGCACCTGTCGGCTTTCCCCCAGCCTGAGTTTAAAAACTGCTCTACAAACTTTTTAATTTTAAGTGCCAGCAATCTGGTTCCATTTTGGTTTAGGTGGAGCCCATCCTTCCTGTATAGGCTCCCTCTTTCCCAAACATTTCCCCAGTTCCTAATAAATCTAAACCCCTCCTCCCTACACCATCGTCTCATTCACACATTGAAACTCTGCAGTTCTGCCTGTCTAACTGGCCTTGCACATGGAAGCATATTCGAGAATGCTACAATGGAGGTCCTGGACTTCAATCTCTTACCTAACAGCTTAAATTTGGCCTCCAGGTACTCTCTCCTATCCTTTCCTATGTCACTGGTACCTACATGTACCATGAGCACTGGCTCCTCCCCAGCATTACACATAAGTCTATCTTGTGGTTCTCCCATGTGGTTCTCCCAGTCATCACAAACCCAGCTATCTATGTTTCTAATGATTGAATCGCTCATTACTAATACCTGTCTCTTCCTAGTGACTGGAGTTCCCTCCCCTGGAGAGGTATCCTCAGTGCGAGAGGATACTATAATATCGTCTAGAAGGAGGGTCCCAACTATGACATTGTTTACCTCTGCTCCAGTTGGATGGTCTCCTTCCCTGAGACTTTCACCCTCCAGAGGCTGTGTCCCGGAAAGTCTCATCTATGTACCTCTGTCTCCCTGAGCTCCACACTGGTCTCCTAAGCCTGTACATGGCCTCTGAGGGCCATAAGCTCCTGGCACCAAATGTACACATATGCCACTTGCCCATAGGGTAGGTAATCATACATGCTGCATTGGGTGCAATAAACTGGATAGCCCCCATTCTGTTGCTGGACTTCTGCCTGCATTCTCTTTTTACTCCTGAAGCGTGTTCCTTTGTTGTTGGTTTGTTTTTATCAGGGGATGTTTTTGGCTTTAAGTTTAAAGAATGTTGAGTGTATCTAGCCCCCACCTCACACTCCCCCTGTAAACTCCCTCTCAAAACACTCTTGTTCTCTAGCTCCTCTGGTCACTTAGGAGCAGGCTTTTTAAAGCCCTGGTCTTCCTGAGTAGCGCCGCCTCCCCTCCCCGCCCCCATGGTTAAGGGTTGATGGGTGCTAAAGGGCTTAGGGATCAAAGCCTCATTAAGAAGCTCTCAGCCTTGTCTATGTACATTTTTTTGGCTATCTATTTGTCATCTGGTATGAAATTTCTCTACTGGTTCACATCAGGAATTTTGTCCATCTTTATTTTACTGAGAGAAAAGTAGTGGTGTGGGGTGGTGAGCCACAAAATGTTGATCTATTCCGGGATTTCATACCTCCTGGAAGTTCAGAAATTTGGGGTTCAGGGTTTTTGTTCCACCCATTAAACATATGGGCCAGGCTTGAAATTCAGATATGGAAATCTAGTGACAGGTTCCCCAGTACATTCTGAACGCTCTGACACAAAGCGTCCTGTTTAGCAGGCCAATTACACCAGGTTTACACCCACTTTACTCTGCTGGAGGGCAAAGCAAACAGAATGCACTAGTGAATCTGATCCCTGAATGACTCCTTCTCCTCAAAATTTGGGACTGTACATAACCCCACTTTTGTTTCTTGTCTATCACAGTATACACTGGGCTGGGTTATATAGACTGATTATTTCCTGAATTTGGTTTTGTTTGACACAGCAGCCACTCCTGACATTCTGTTGGAACATGAGTTAATTTAGGAGAAGAGGAAAGAGTTAGTTGCTTCTGGTTTGGCTTGGTTCCAATCCCACTACACTAAAGAGTATTCCAGAAGTGGTAAAGGTCAGGATGAGAACATTTCACTAGAGAATTTTATGACTCTTGTAAAATCAGGGGGAAACACAATAGCCTCTCCATAGAATGGGAGAGACACAAGTATTTTGATAAAAAGGAATTTCAGAAAATCAGTGTGTTTCACTATATTGCTGAAATTTGCCACAGGGTCAAGGCTCCACATTGGCATCCACTATAGTAACAATCAGCATGTTACTACTATCCCCACGAGTATTTATTTAGTTTTTAAATGAATTTACTTTGATCTGCTTATGCCTCTTATGTTGGCTTTCCTTGACTATTCCAGCAAACAAGATTTTCTAGCATGAATATACGCAAAAAGCAGATTTTGAACTCAACTATGCTTGAATTCTGGATAACATATTTTGCACCCACCTATGCAGCTTGCAATTTCTGCTATTGTTACTGGTTAGTTATACAATCAGGGAACAGAAATAATGCCACGTGACTTACATAACTAACCAACATAACACAAATGTCACATTTTGAATATTCACCAGGAATGGTCTCCAGACCAAGTCTGGCTCACTGAAGAAATTCACAAATAACTGAATAATGAATAAATTGGAGGAATTCACAATGTGTTCTTGGACCAAATCTTACTAAGAGAAAGAGACAAACATTGATGAATCAATTATTAGATACAAATTATTCACCTTGTTCTACCTATCAGTATTAATGGGCTATTTGATTTAAATTTACACATCAGGGTGAATGATACAAGCCTCAAATTTCAGACATTTGCCTGGCTGCCCCCTGAGCTATGTAAGCTCATCCAGTGAAAATTCAGCATAGATGACAAAAGAAATCCTACATTTATGACTTAAACCATCTTTAACTTAGAAACTGTTCAGCTTCCTATCCTCTTAGTCCTGGGAAATTTGACCATCAGATATCTACTGCTGCTCTATATCATCTCCTCTGTGATTTGAGAAATACCATGGCACAGGAACTGTCATCTGTCTTTCACTTCTATACTATATTATAGATGTTGTGTAATTAAAAACAGATCAAGTCGGTGAAATACTGTTTCATCTCCCTGAGGCTACAGATCATCCTTCTGTAAGTTGTTGTTGCTTTAAAACTATTCCTGCTGTTGGCCTTCTTCCTGCTCTTAAAATGTATTTTCCTAGTTGCTCAAATGAACAAACTTTCCTAATGCCTGTATGAAGATGTCTGCACTTTCCCCCTCACTACCAGAATGTGTGTGTGTGTGTGGAGGGGGTCTTCTTCTGATTACCTCTTTAATTGACTTGTTATGTTAGATACTATATTAGAAATTTTGCAAAATGCCCCATGAATTTGATGAGAAAGAAACATTTGTAAAATTTGCCCAGCTTTGGTTATGAACAATTAAGAAAGAATGTTCTTAAAATAAAGCTAAGGCATTTTAGTCCTATGACACTGCACATTTTAGAAGAAAGATTCTGAATGTATAAATATAGAGAAATAGAATGAGTAATAATGATTCTGATCTCACTTGATTTAGACGGGTAACTCCTCTGGAGACAATGCAGTTATACCAGTGCACAAACAGTATAAGTGAACTAGGCCCAATCTGCCTAAGCCTTTCTCACTGACATAAATTAGAGAAAGTCTAGGCGTGATCCGGCAGCCTTTAAATATGGGTAACTCTTACTGAAGTCAATAGGAATTTCCATTTTTAAAGATGTAGGACCAGCCCCTAGGGTCATATTTTCAAAACCTGGTCTGTGTCTGTGCATGCACGAAACTCTGTGAACACCAGTATTTTTCTGCACTGCAACTAGAAAATGCAGGTGATAGAAACTACATGTGCAAAATCTATTTGCCAGTGTATGTGCCCAATTGCATGCTCACAGATGGGTTGAGGTCTCTTTGAAAATTTGATGCTTAATGGCAAAGGGTCTGTTGGGTTTATTAGAGATATTTTACTTTTCCCAGTATTGTTTTTTTTTTAATCTACAATTGCTACTGAAATGTGAACATTTACTAACAATGTACATGTGATTTCTGAGATCCTGCATTTATTTAGTATTCTAAATGTACGGTAAATGTTAGATACAGACTAAAAAAAAACTATTTAAAAATTATTCTTAGATTTTGAGCTTAGGTAAACATTGTTTTCACATCAGGGAACATTTATTAAGTCTATAATAATAATATTGTGAAAGTTTTGGATGTGGGATATCACGGGAAATGTTATGGCCCATTAGATAGATTTGTTAGATGGCAAGTTGTCTTTATGATCTTAGAAATGTTTTACATTTATAGATTCCAAGGCCAGAATGATGTAGTCTGATCTCCTGTAACATACGCCATAGAATTCCCAAAAATAATTCCTTTTGAATTACAGCACATCTATAAAAAGAAATCCAACCTTGATTTTAAAATTGCCTATGATGGAGAATCCACCACAACCAGTGATAAATTGTTCCAGTGGTTAATTACTCTCTGTTAAAAAAAATCTATGTCTTATTTGTAGCCTGGGGAGATGTTTGTGTTTTTGTGTATTTACATATATATTGGTAGAAATCAACAATGTAATCAAACAGTCCCTGTCTATGCTGTATTCTGTTAATTCAGAGATCAAAAGAACATAACATTTAAATAAACTGTAAACCTCAGATATCACTATATTCATCTCTGAGGTGTGTAGCAAACCATGTACGAATGGTGGAAAAACAGGTAATTGCAGTGTGGATAATTACTGGCTATGCTTAGGAAATGGGTCCACTTCAAAGAGTGGCCAAAGAGTGAACAAGAGTGCCTATTGTTCAACTAACGACTCTGACCTGTCAAAGAAGGCCTGGAATTGTATAAAAGACCTTTGGGTCCCAATCCTTTTTATCACCGATCTGCTTAAGCTTCATCAGGGGAAGTTTGAGTCACAAGATTGAGATCCCAGTTCTGATTGGACTGCCCAGAATATAAATATTGGACGATAACCTATGAACTATTTCTAAATGAACTCTTTGCATCTACAAAGCTCTCTCTCTGCTATGAATCTGAATCTCAAGATTAACTCATGTCTGTAAGTATACTGTTCTTTTACCCAATTCTTTCTCCCTTTTCTTTTTTAATACATTTTAGTTTAGTTAATAATTGGCTGTAAGCATGTATTTGGGAAATGTCTGGAATAGTCATTAACCTGGGAGGTAATGGTTCTACCAATCCCAAAGGATTGGACACTTTTTTTATATGATTAAGATTTTCAGAAATCCTCATCATACCTGACTTGTGTGTCTAGGTGGAGGCCTGAGGCTGGGTTACTTTAAGGGAACTGTGTTGTTGGCTTCTGGGCAACCAGTGAGGTAATATAGAAGCTATTGTGCTGGTTTGGTAAATCTAAGTATTGGAATATCCACCAACTTTGGGGATTGTCTGCCCCATTCTTTGCAGTTCACCCTAATTGAGTGACCTCAGCTGGCTCCCCTGGGAATCCGGTCTCAACATGATCTCTGGTATCTAAGCTATCACTATCACTCTTTATCTGTCGAAACAAGATCTAATATAGGATTCCCCCTGTGCTGGATGCCACATTTTTTGAGTTAGGATATTGTCATCTACAATATTTAGAAATTCCATGGATGTTTTAGTATTAGCAGCATGAAACTTCTAGTGTTGTACTCTATTTATGTTTTCACCAAACTGGTACCCGGGAGCATCAAACTAGCAAGACAGAGATGCACATTATATCCTATATAAAAAAATAACTACTCTCTCTCAAAAAAAATAACTAACTGCTTCCACTATGTGATTTCATTCCAAGAACACTGCAATGGATAGAGAGAAGTAAAGTAACTTGCCCAAAATAACAAGGCAAGTCAGTGACAGAGAAGTGACTAGAACACAGTCTAGTATTTCACAATCCTGTGCTCAACCCACTGGACCACACAGGGCAACAGCCTTCTTCCCAGAAGGATTTTTAGATTTTTTTTTTTCCCAGATTTCTTTAAGCCTGAGCTAATAAGATTTACTGGTCATGTACTTCTCACTGATGTTTGTTTGTTTGTTTGTTACCTGAATAGGAAAGGCAGTTTCCTTTGCTTTTCACTTCAAAAGGTGCAAAATTAATGGGATGCATGTGGAAGTTTTAAATTGTTTTGAATTACTGTGAAGATGTGAATTTTTAGTTGTGTTCATTGGCAGTGAAAATATTTGGCTGTCTGCTTGTTCATTGTTTGTGATTCAGTTGTTTAGGGCCAGTTAATCAAACTATTGCCCTGGGCCAAAACTATAAATTATATCCCTTGTCCACTCCACCTGAGAGCAGAACGTCTAAAACTTGCCTTCATGGCCTATAGGCTGGCTAGAGTACTAGAATAGAAATACAAGAATACACTGGGTACACTGTCCAAGCGATCAGAGAGAACCAGCCAGCAGATCACAGCAGCACTTTCCTGAGTCAAATCAAATTGAAATATTTTAATAAAATCCCATCTGTGCATGCCTTTTCTCTCTCTTTTGACCTTTGGATGTTGTCTTTCATTTACAGCTACCCAAGTCCCTACTGTATCCAGCCCGGAGATGGAAGCATAACTGCCCAGAACTAGCATTTGTCCACATTGTGCAGCTATTGTTCCAGTTATATCAGATAATTCTGGTAAAGTGAAAGTCATGGGGCAACATTCTCAGCAATTATGCTTTGTCAAACATAAATGAAGCTGGTTGAAAATGAGCAGCTAACAAAGATGCAACCGCTTAGTGTGAATTAATCATATTTGGCGGCACAGCAGTAATGATGGCACAAGCAATGATTCAAGCTATTGCTATGGGCTTGAAAGATGGCGTGAATGTAGCAGGCGAGCAAATATTGGAAGTTGATGGAGCCTGATGCTGGCAACAATGACTTAATGTTTCACAAACAGAGAAAAAGCAATGAGAGGATATCATAATACATCAAGAATGTGGCTTTAAGCTACAGCCCGCATATCTGGGGTGAGGAGGAGCTGATCTGCTAAGCACCCTGTGACAGACAGGGTTAGATAAACTTTTTGTGGACCTTAGTGCCCCACCTCCCCAGTCTGCCCGTGCTGCACCCCAAGACCCCACCTCCATTCAGCCTCTTCCCCCCGAGGCCCCGCCTGCTGTTCGCAAGCAGGGGAGGGGGTGCAGAGGAGCAAGCAGGTGGTGAGGGAAGGCAGGGCAGAGAGGAGCAAGTGGGAGGGCAGGGCCTCAGGGGGAAGAGGCCAAGCGGGGGTGGAGCCTCAGGGTGGAGCACAGGCAGGGTGGGGGAGGGGCCACAATCCAAGTGCTGGGGCCTCTTTTGTGTGGGCCCAGAGCCACAGCACCATTGTAAACCCAGTTACTGGACACAGAGGCCCATTGGTGCCTGCTGTCAAAGGATTCACTGTTCTGTAACAGCAATTCCTAACAGGCCCGACACACTCACTACACCTCGTATACCGTTTTCATGGTATTTAGCCATAAATTATGTCATGTGAGGTCTCTAATAAAAGCTTGTCATACTGCTCCTCATAATCATTGTGTAGTGTATGTACAGATGATATTTAAGGAGTTGTGTACGTCTACTGAAAGTCTGTCACCAACCAAAGTAAAATGCAGGCTTCTTCCAGGCAGAAGGTAATGTGTATCTCTCTGTCAAATGTAAATTAAGCATTGTAAGCCAACACAATGGAAGTCCTATTTACATACAGAGTCAACAGGGAAGGAGCAAGGTGGGGAGGGGAGGGAAGCTACTGTCTGTGAGGACAGACAATGCAGGGAGCACTGTACCAATCACTCCTGCACTACATTCTACCCTTCCCCACCACCTTAGAAATGGTTAGCACTCAAGGAGGGTAATCCTGGAAGTAGTCATTGCTTTCTCACAATGCAAGGTTTGGGAGTATGACTTGCCTCTTCCTTTCCTAATGTATCCACAATCTGACCCATACTATAGAAGGGTTATTGTTAGTAAGATGCAGGGGTTAAAATTGGAATATTTTACACATGTATCATCAAGTGGAAACTATACAGAGAAGGGAAGGGGGCAAAATACTGTCTGATGGAAGAGGCCAAAGTGGATGAAAAAGGATGGCTGGGCAATATGAAAGGGATATCTGATTCTCACAAACAAGGGGTAACACTACCATCTGATAGGTGTGAAACAGAGTGGTATGTAGGTGTGGGAACCAAGAGTTCGGGGGGTGCTGCAGCAACCTAAGTTTTGTGTGGGGTCCCGGCCACTAACCCCGTGCCCAGGGTCCTGCCCACTGGTCCTGCGCCCAGGGTCCTAGCTGCCAGCCCCGCGTCCTGGCTGCCAGCCCGGGGGTCCCAGTTGCCAGCCCAGGGCTCCACTCCTGGCCCTGGCCCAGGGCTCTACACCCTCCCCCAGCTGTGGCCCCATCCTCAGTTGCCTTACCCCGTCCATGTCCTCCCCCTCCTGAAGCCACAGCCCTGCTCCTGGCCCCAGCTCTAGGGGGCAGTGAGGGGCACAGACAGGAGTAAGGGAGGGTGCAGCTCGGCACCCCCATTCTAAAGACTGTTCCAGTACCACTGGAGTGGTATGAAATACATGGTACGCAGTGGGCCCGGCCTGGCGTATATATTGGTAGAAAGCACAAGATGATTGAAGAGAAAATACCTGACTAAGGCAGACAGTTAATTGTTTAAAATTCCTACTTATGTTACTTACAGCTCCCAAACTGAAAGTGTTTTTAAAATTGAATTTGCTTTCCACTATTTATGGTGTTTCACACTTTTTGGATTTTTTCTCAGTTTGGACAGTCAGTAAGCTAAGCAGTTTCACTGCTCGTTGCAGTTCACTTCTAGTCACTTAGACTCTGCTTTTAAATTGGTAGCATAATGGCAGAGAACTGCAAACTATATGGGAATTTTTTTATAATTTAATTTTTTTCCCAGGGAAATACTTCTATTAGTTTTAGGTTTTGTAAAATCTTGGATTTTTACAATACCTATAATATTATGCTGCTCTGGCAGTGAAAAGCTGCTACCCATTTCATAGACCTCAGAGAATTCTCCCTGCCTTGAGGGATTCCTACATGTTCTGGAGCCAGCTTTTACATTAAATCGTTCCTGGTACATTGGGTGCGGTCAGGAAAAGGGGATGTCGCCAAGGCATTCCTACAGTTTGGCTGCCCCTGGCTGTCAGAATGACTTTTGAGATCATCAGCAGCCATAAGATTAAAGCTGCTCTAATATGTGCTGGGAACCAGCCTAAAGGCTTGTCAGCTCCATGTTTGAGGAAACACAAATGTGGTTTAAGGCTACTTTTGCACCTGCACTTCCTGGGTTGTGCTGGGCCACAGCTCAGGATCTGAGACAAACTATCCCAAATACTTTCTAAATATTTTGCCTTCTATATGCCATGGATAGTTTTCTTCTCAGCTTTGGTATGGTTCTTTTATTAAATAATGTTCACAACTGAATATGAATATTGCAGAGTTCCCAGTGTGGATACAAAGGGTTGTNCTGGTTGTACGTTCCTCCCATTCCTATCATCCCTTACAGTGCCCCGTAAGCCAGTCTGTATCCTCCCCGGGCCCAAAGTAGGAGCTGTCTCCATCGACTCCTCCCCTCTTAGTATCGGACTACACGCTCTTCTCTTTTTCCTCGCCCTCCCACCATCAGCTAGCGCCCGCTGTACCCCCTCTTCATTCTCCAAACCTTCAAATCTATTTCGCAGCTCTATTTCCCCATCACTAGCCCTCCTTTTTCCCTGTCTGCTTCTCACGGTCACATGCTTCCACTGACCATGATCCCCCCCCAGCATTCCTCCCTCAGAGGCCTTTGCCCCTGCTCCCAGCTGTATGCCTGAGCATTCCCCTTCAGCCACGCCTAGCCTTTGATCTATCAGCTGCTCGAAACCTGTTCTCTGCTGTATCAGGGTTTCTACCTGCATCTCTAAACCCCGGATCTTTTCCTCCATCAGCTCTATTAGGCGGCATTTCATGCACACATACCTCTGTTTAGGCTCCCCTGCAAGGACAATGTACATACCACAGCTCCCACATGCTCTCATCTGCATTGATTCCTCTGCTGCCTGGCTCCTGGCTACAGTTGTCTCAGCCTCCATCATCGTTATCACCTGGGGACTAAACGCACAGAGTGGTGCGCCCCCGCCCCCTTCCAACTCCCCTGTAAACTCCCACTCAAACTCCCCTGTTAGCAGCCCTGTTCGCCTGCTCCTGTGCCGCTGCTCGCAGGTTGTAATGTGTTCAATCCTTGGATCAAGAATCCATAAAACAGTTATCTGAAATTTTAACAGTGGTTATTTTAATACCGAATAGGTACAATTCAACAAAAAGAAACGCCATGTAAGGAACATGGAAATGACCTAGGCTTTGAGCCAATAAATGTGAAGGATGGGATACGGCTACTACTGTTCAGGGAACTACATCTTTCTTCATGACTTCACCTACATTGGGTCAAAGCATAGCACTTTTCCATGTTCATTGAACATTATTTTCTTATCCTTTTCTTGAATTTTACTAATTCAGTACTAAAAAAATGGCGTTGTTTAGACGTCCATGGATGTTCATGGATTCCTGATACAAGCTTTGAACACATTATCACCCAGTATTTCTGTTTATTTTACTTGGATCCATTATTATACCAATGCCTTACTCTTCTCCAGAATGCTTTAAGTGGACTTTGTGGTCCTCTCAGATGGTAGCATAAATCACTCAGGTAGGTTATGGAAAATGTTGGAATCTGATGGACTGGATAGATTAGATTAGTACTTAGATATTATGGGTATCAGAACTCACAGCCCAGAGGGAGGATTGAGACGAAGGTGGCTTTAAAACACCTTTGCAACCTCCTCTTTCTGGACTGTTCCAGGGGCTGGAGCATCCCCCAGAATAATTTAGACAGCCTAGCCGGGCAGCCTGAGTTATATCAGACTATCTCCACTCGAGCTGCCTCTGGGTACCACCATTGTCCAGAATCTCAGGAGTACAACATGCTGTGACTTCACCACCCAGCACACCGCTCCCACTCTAGGCCCACTTCCAGTATGCTCCTTATGCCAGGGCGTAAGAAGGAGGTCTTTAGAAGACAGCTTGCAGATGTCTTCCTCATGGCCAGTGGGTAAACCACAGGCTCAGGGAGGCTATCCCTGGCCCGGCCCTTCTGCCCGAGGCCCTGCCCCTCCCACCCACCTTCCCCTGCCGGAGCCCAGAGCCTGTCCCCACAGATGCCAGCCCCGCCCCACCCCACGGCCACCTGAGCACCTCCAGCCCTGGAGCGCAGGGCAGGCGGGCGGTGTGACCCACAGCGCCCACAGCCCTGGAGTGTCGGGCGGGCTGTGCAAGTGCCGGCACCAGCTGCTTGGAGTCCCTGGCCACAGGCTGGCCCCCACTAGCCTTGACCATGGGGAAAGAGCCGCAAAGTGCCAGGAGAAAACAGGCCAGGGCCAGGGGGTGGAGCATGGGCAGGGCCATGCCGGGCTCTTGGGAGAGGCTAAGCCTCCCCCGGTCTTTGATACCCACCACCCATGGTTTTCTTCATTTCCTGTGCTGGTGGACTTATCCCGGGTCAGAACCAGGCTTTTAGAGCCCTTATATTCTGCTATGGGCCTCTTTGGCCCCTTTATGCTGAATAAGAGGGAGTGCTTCTCTCATCTTATGTTACTGAGTGCTATATAAAAACTTTGTGTAGATAGGTGTGCCATGCAGCCTCATAAAGAAATACACAAAGTTCATGCATCTAAAATGGGCTAGAGTGTTGCTTTGCAATAAGCTCTGTGTATGGAGAGGCCTGGGGTTGCACTGCCTCCGGAGCAGCACAGGAAAGGAATTGTGCATCTGAGGTAGTTGGAACTGTGTCTCTGTATTTAAGCACTACATCATGCAGAAATACATAGTATGGTCAAATTCTGATGTCAGATACACCTGCAACTTCTTCTGGGTTACTCTAAATTTACCCCAGTGTGAATAGGGTCAGAATCTGGCTCACTGAGTGAACCTGCCAGTATACTGAAAGAAACAACTGTCCTAACTGAGACATTGGGTTGACTTTATTGTCATTATTATTTTTATTATTGTAATTTATCTATCCAACACAATAGCACCTAGAGGTCATCCAGATTGGGGGCCCTATTGTGCTAGCCCTGTAGGAACATATAAGGTGAAATCTGGGCTCCACTGAAGTCTATGGCAAAACTCTCATTGACTTAAATGGAGACAGGGTTTCACCCATAGTAATTAATAATTCTTACCCCGAGGAGCTTACAGTCCAAAAGCATTTTCATTTCAGCTTTAGTGTTTTATCTACCACTTTATCGGTGTAGTTCTTTTAGACCCTTACGTAATTTTACAATATCTACAGAGGCGGTATAATTAGCAGTGACTCTTCACATTGTAAAATTCACTGAGAATAATGACACGGCTTAAAATGTAACTTTCAAGGAAGAGACAAACTATTCAGAGTTTTACAGGTCTGAACATTTTCCTTAAAAAGAGATTTCTTTTGACAGACCATGGGATGTTGTTCCAGAAAGAAGGATTGCTAGGAAGAGATGGGATCCACCTAACGAAGAGAGGGAAGAGCATCTTTGCAGGCAGGCTTGCTAACCTAGTGAGGAGGGCTTTAAACTAGGTTCGCTGGGTATTGGAGACCTAAGCCCGGAGGTAAGTGGGGAAGTGGGATACTGGGAGGAAACACAAGGAGGAGGGTGCAACAGGGGAGGCCTCCTGATTCATACTGAGAAAGTAGGGCAATTGGCTAGTTATCTTAGGTGCCTGTACACGAACGCAAGAAGCCTTAGAAACAAGCAGGAAGAATTGGAAGTCCTGGCACAGTCAAGGAACTATGATGTGAGTAGAATAACAGACACTTGGTGGGGTAACTCACATGACTGGAGCACTATCATGGATGGGTATAAACTGTTCAGGAAGGAAAGGCAGGGGAGGAATGGTGGAGGAGTTGCACTGTATGTAAGAGCAGTATGATTGCTCAGAACTCCAGTATGAAACTGGAGAAAAGCCTGTTGAGAGTCTTTGGGTTAAGTTTAAAGGCGAGAGCAACAAGGGTGGTGTTGTGGTGAGTGTGTGCTATAGACCACCAGACCAGGAGGATGAGGTAGACGAGGCTTTCTTCGGACAACTAACAGAAGTTTCCAGATCACAGGCCTGGTTCTCATGGGGGACTTCAATCACCCTGACATCTGCTGGGAGAGCAATACACCAGTGCACAGACAATCCAGGACGTTTTTGAAGAGTGTTGGAGACAACGTTCCTGGTGCAAGTCCTGGAGGAACCAACTAGGGGCTGTGCTCCTCTTGACCTGCTGCTCACAAACAGGGAAGAATTGGTAGGGGAAGTAGAAGTAGGTGGCAAACTGAGCAGCAGTGAACAGGAGATGGTCGAGTTCAGGAGCCTGACAAAAGGAAGAAAGGAGAGCAGCAGAATACAGACCCTGTACTTCAGAAAAGCAGACTTTGACTCCCTCAGCGAACTGATGGGCATGATCCCCTGGGAGGCTAATATGAGGGGGAAAGGAGTCCAGGAGAACTGACTGTATTTTAAAGAAGCCTTATTGAGGGCACAGGAACAAACCATCCCGGTGTGCAGAAAGAATAGCAAATATAAGGCGACCAACTTGGCTTAATAGAGAAATCTTCGGTGAGCTTAAACACAAAAAGGAAGATTACAAGAAATGGATACTTGGACAGATGACTATGAAGGAGTATAAAACTATTGCTTGAGCATGCAGGGGTGTAATCAGGAAGGCCAAAGCACAATTGGAGTTGCAGCTAGCAAGGGATGTGAAGGGTAACAAGAAGGGTTTCTACAGATATGTTAGCAACAAGAAGGTCAGAGAAAGTGTGGGACGCTTACTGAATGGGGAAGGCAACCTAGTGACAGATGATGTGGAAAAAGATGAAGTATTCAATGCTTTTTTTGCCTCTGGCTTCACAGACAAGGTCAGCTCCCAGACTGCTGCACTGGGCAGCACAATATGGGGAGGAGGTGAGCAGCCCTCAGTGGTGAAAGAACAGGGTAAGGACTATTTAGAAAAGGTGGACATGCACAAGTCTATGGGGCCGGATGCAATGCATCCGAGGGTGCTGAGGGAGTTGGATGATGTGACTGCAAAGCCATTGGCCATTATCTTTGAAAATTTGTGGCAATCGGGGGAGGTCCCATACAATTGTAAAAAGGCAAATATAGTGCCCATCTTTAAAAAAGGGAAGAAGGAGAATCCAGGGAACTACAGCCTCACCTCAGTCCCCGAAAAAATCATGGAGCAGGTCTTCAAGGAAACCATTTTGAAACACTTGGAGGAGAGGAAGGTGATCAGGAACAATCAACATGGATTCACCAAGGGCAAGTCATGCCTGAATCAACCTGATTGAGATAACCGGCTCTGTGGATATGGGGAAAGCGGTGGATGTGATATACCTTGACTTTAGCAAAACTTTTGATAAGGTCTCCCACAGTATTCTTGCCAGCAAGTTAAAGAAGTATGGATTGGATGAATAAACTATAAGGTGGATAGAAAGCTGGCTAGATCATCAGGCTCAACAGGTAGTGATCAATGGCTCGATGTCTAGTTGGCAGCTGGTATCAAGCGGAGTGCTCCAGGGGTCGGTTCTAGGGACAGTTTTGTTCAACATCTTCATCAATTATCTGGATGATGGGATTAATTTCACCCTCAGCAAGTTCGCCGATGACACTAAACTGGGAGGAGTGGTAGATACACTGGAGGGTAGGGATAGGGTCCAGAGTGACCTAGACAAATTGGAGGTTTGGGCCAAAAGAAATCTGATGAGGTTCAACAAGGACAAGTGCAGAGTCCTGCAGTTAGGACAGAAGAATCCCATGCACTGCTACAGGCTGGGGACCGACTGGCTAAGCAGCAGTTCTGCAGAAAAGGACCTGGGGATTACAGTGGACGAGAAGCTGGATATGAGTCAACGGTGTGCCCTTGTTGCAAAGAAGGCTAATGGCATATTGGGCTGCATTAGTAGGATCATTGCCAGCAGATCGAGGGAAGTGATTATTCCCCTCTATTTGGCACTGTGTGCCGTCCCAGCTTTGCGCAGGTAGCTGACACAGCAGACTTCGATCGAACTGCCCAATAACCACAAGATCCAATTAAGTCGTGAAGGCATTCAATCACGTTTGTTGCTGACGAAGCATGGTGATAGCACCTGGCAGACTCTACAGGGATACCAAGGGAGGGTGGGGAATCGATCTAAGTTACGCAACTTCAGCTACATGAATAACGTAGCTGAAGTCGACGTACTTAGATCGACTTACCGTGGTGTCTTCACCGCAGTGAGTTTACTGCTGCCGCTCCTCCGTCGACTCTGCCTGCGCCTCTCGCAGAGCTGGAGTACAGGAGTCAACGGGAGAGCGCTCGGGGGTCGATTTATTGCGTCTAGACTAGACACAATAAATAGATTCCTGCTGGATTGATCGCTGCCCACCGATCCGGCCAGTAGTGAAGACATACCCTTAGGAATATGTAAAAGCAGCAAAGAATCCTGTGGCACCTTATAGACTAACAGACGTTTTGCAGCATGAGCTTTCGTGGGTGAATATCCACTTCTTTGGATGCAAGTAGTGGAAATCTCCAGGGGCAGGTATATATATGCAAGCAAGAAGCAAGCTAGAGATAACGAGTTTAGTTCAATCAGGGAGGATGAGGNCGCCCCAGCGCTGGGCTCCCCCCTCACCTACCCACCCACCCCCCTGCTGCCCCAGCCCTGGGCTCTCCCCCCCAACCTGCACCCTCCTGCTGTCCCAGCCCTGGGTCACTGGTAACTCGCTCCCAGGGCGGGTCATTCAGCAGGAATTTTGGATGTGCACAGAACACAGACAGGATTGGTTCCCATATAGTTACAGAACTGCAGTAAAGTGAAACAATTTTCAGCTTGTGTGATTGGAGGATATCTGGATGCATATTATAAGACAGTCCTACATAAATGAGGAACAGTTGAGGTGCCTTTATTATTCTTTTGCTCCACTCTTTGTTTCTATGGGGAATTTGCCAATGCAATATCACTGTCTTCCTTTTAAACAAATAAAACTAAAAAAAAAAAAAGCAATGGCTGTTGAAAATAGCAATTCCAGTCCTAATAACCACTGGGAAGCGTTTCTTGCTCAATTTTATCCTACTTTATCTACAGCAAGTTACAGTGGATCAGTATATTTGATTTGGGAGAAATGAAGTAACAGCTGCCCAAATTGAGCGTGAGCACTCCTGAATTTTGAGGGTGTTCAAATCTGGAGGGCAGGTGCTAGATTCCCTTTCTGAATATTAGCTAAATCTAGAAAGGAAAAGCCAATTTCTGCTTCCATGGTTCAGAAGTGGAAATCCTCCTACGTGCCTGGTACTGTATCTAAAGCTGCCCAAGTCCTCTAGTAGAGCTTCCCCTCTTTCAGTTTTCATTTTAAATTCTAGTGGGATCCACGTACCTCCCTTGCTAGGCTTCAGATACAGAGGTACATTGTCCATTTAGTCCACCCAGTTCCTTCTTTGGGGGCTGCAAGGTGAGGTTACACCAGTATCCCTAATCCAGTCTGGGGAAGTCTTCTGAAGGGGATCTCTGCACCAAAGCCGCCTACCCCTTGGGCTGGGCACACTTGTTCCCCATTCACAGGGCCACCCCTTTCAACTCACAGCAAGCTACAGCATGGCTCAGCTACGTCACTCCTTCCCCCTCCCTTTCCTGTTGATAGCGGCCAAGGGATTGCTGGGAAATGTAGTTCTTTCCCTGCTCCAGGGCTGGCTCTCTAGGCAGGGAGCTAGCCAAGGAACTACAGCTCCCAGGGTCCCGTGGGTTCTCAGCTCCCATGCTGGATCCCCAGCTGCTCCGTGGCTCCGCTTCTGCAGGGTTGTGAGAGGGGAATAAGTGAGTTAAAAAAACAAACAAACAAGGATGGCCTGAATGCCGCCCCCTGCAAATGTGCTGCCCCAAGCAGCTGCTTGGTTTGCTGGTGCCTAGAGCCGGCCCTGGGCATATGATGGCGTATATTACATTGGTGGATGTGCAGGTGAATGAACCAGTGATGGTGTGGCTGATCTGGTTAGGTCCTGGGATGGTGTCGCTGGTGTAGATGTGTGGGCAGAGTTGGCATCGAGGTTTGTTGCATGGATTGGTTCCTGAGTTAGAGTTACTATGGTGCGGTGTGCAGTTACTGGTGAGAATGTGCTTCAGGTTGTTTTTTGCAATCTCAGCCCTGTTTTTGCCAGGTTCTGGAAGCTTGCAAGCAGGCGTGTTTTATAGCAGGGCCTGCCTTCTGCTCACAGCCTGACTTTTGCTAACTTTGTTTTATATTAGCAAAGCTTGACCACTACTTTAGTTCAGGCCTCAGGCTGGGCTTCCTTATGTCTCAGGCTCTCTTTCTACTACAAGAGTGTTGGCCTCTTTTACATGTTTCTTTCTTTAAAGCGTTTTAAAAATCAGTGTAGTCAAAGCTTGAATCATTTGCATGCATGGCATAGTTGCTGTACAAAACTCACTGTGATTTCTTTCAAGGGTCATTTGATATTATTTATTGTTTGAACTGCTAACGACTAGGTCACAAGATTAGGGCAGCATTATATTTGGTGCTGTATAAGCACAGAGTAAAATGTGGTCTCTGTCCCAAAGAACTTAGTGCATTTTTTTCCAAAGTAGAATGTAAGTGAGTGTCATGAACAAAGGAAAGACTGGTGAGGGATCATGAAGACAACAATAATCATGAGGTGATATAAGTTAGCTGTGTGTCCAGCATAGTGGTTCTTAATTGTTAGAAAACATTTTAAGTAAACAAGTAATATAAGCTGTCCCTGACTGCAGCTAAACCTAGCAATCGTTATTTGGCTTATAGATGTCACAGCAGAAGTGGGCCTTGAGGAGAGGTTTGAAAGAGAAGGTTCACATCAGATCTTTATTAAAGGGTATTTTTTCCTCCTTTAAAGCTGTGGGAGTTCCCAGAGCTGGATCTATAATAATTATTGTTTCTGATGAAGTACAGAACTCCATCACATGGGGAGCTGAACAAAATGCTAACTTGAAAGATTTCCAGTACACTGTACAATACAAAAAGAAACAATAAAAAGCACACTATGCCAGAAGTTGCCTGGGATATTGTCTTGATAGCTTCTTAATGTTAATCTAGCAGCCTGTTCATGTATTCCTCCTGGGGATGTGATGGGATCATTGGACCATGCTGCACTCTGGCAATCCTCAGACAGCAGGATGGCCCCTACGGAGTTAGTGCTGCCAGCAGGGGTGAAAGTGGGCCGGTACGGGCTGGTACGGCATATCGGTAAGAAGTGACTGCCGGTACAGGCCTGTACGCAGCCGACGTTAAAGCTGTACAGGATAAAATTATACTGTTATGAAGGCATCATATATATGTAGGGGTGAGAAGGTAGTTGAGTCAAATCCTCTAATCCTATTAAATCATTAGCTTTTCTACCTAGATTGCAAATTTTGGTTAAAGATGGACCAAACAGCTAGCTTTGTTTGAAACAGGGTTAGTTGTGTTCTGGTTTTATTTTGGGTTTGGGGCCTAAATGAATATACCCCTTAATTATTGAAGTGTGGAGTAGGTTCTAAGTGGCATTTTCTTCACTCCTCCCAAGGGCAAAACCAGGAATAGTCTCCTCCAGCAGGAGAGATTCATGAACGTTTCTTTCACATCCATTTACCCCATTCACATGGGTGGAGGCGGCCATGGAATCCTTTTTCCCCACTCTGCCCCAATGGGACTCGGGAGGAGAGGCTGAATCTACTATTTCCACTCTGCTGAGTGAGCAGGTGCGATGGATTGTTTTCACTAGCCATGCTGCTAGCATAACTTATTCTGTACACCAGATGTGATTAATAATCCTCAACCTAGCCATGGGATCCATTTGGATTTAATCCTCAAAATTCAATCCCCTTAAAATTGGAGTCATTCAGAATTTTAGGGCCAGTTTTGTCCCACCTCTATATATGATGGTGTTGTGTTTTTAATACTTTGGGCACCTGCCCAGTAGAAAATAGACAGATGACAAACTCATTTCACATAGCCCATCAATCAGCCATCACTCACTTCTAATCCGAGCTGGATTTGAATCAGTTACCTAGATATGGAAGGCTCCACAACCTATTACTTGTTCGCTGAGCCAAGCGGCAGCACCCCTTTCACCCCCCTTCTCCATAGCTTTGAGATGAGCTGAATGAACACAATCTATTGACAGGAAGTGCAGAATGTGGCAGAGCACGTAATGCTGCAGCAGGAGAGGCAGATTAATAGCTGTAGGGAGTACAGCACGCCACTGAAAATAGTTCTAGACATCTTTCAGGTGTGTGTTAATGTTCTATGTGCATAGTCCAAAAATTTAGTGTAAATTTTAAAATAATCTTACTTCACATCCATGCACCACTGAGTTTTTATGATGTATTATATTAGTACTAAATATTATACATATTATCACCACTAATAGTTTCTTCGTAAGTGAAAACAGCACAGTTCTTTGCCCCGTTTGAATATAAGAGCTCAAGTTGTGAAAAGACAGTTATATAAATGGTTAACTCTTTAGCCCGTTTTCCATTTACTCTTGCAGTACTTGCTAGTGAACTTCAGAAGTTTTCTGAGAATCATTCAACTTGAGTCTTACTACCAAATGCATCACAGAAGCACTTAGGGATAAGCAATATTTATTACATCTATGACTTCTTTCTTCACACTCCTCACTTCACACTTCAGCAACAATATTCAAGATGTTTCTAACTCCGAAATGTCAGAGTTTTGTTTTCTTACAGGCAATAAAACTATTTTTATCAGTTTCGAGGAGCATTTTCCTCTCATGGGAATCTGCTTCTCCATCAGCGTTGGAACTACAGAGTTTTTACATCTTTTCCAAGTCTCAGAGGTTGAGTAAGAGATTCTTATATCTTTTTCCCCCCTTTTTCAATGCAGCTTGCCTCTTAATGTCCTCTGATGGCATGTTTGTAGCACTGCAGTCAAGTATCTCCCCATTGTTCTGCCTTCATACCCAGAGGCAGATGCTCTGAGTTCTCCTCAGATTCTTTTCCTTTTCAGGGAAACTGCTAGCTTTCTTTGTCCCACCAGCATGGCCTCTATCTGGAAGAGGCTCTGTCTTCACTAGAGCATGTGCACAGGGCAAGACCGGGGTAGATCAACATTAGCAACAGTTGGAACATGCCAATCAGCATCATCAAAAGAAACTGCTTTTGTGCTTAACTCCCTGCTCTGGCAACCCCGAGATTGCTGCAATAACATCTGTGGGCTGCACTTCCTGACAGATTTATAGCCAAGGTCCCACAATTGTTTCCTTGATTTTTTTCTCCAGCACCAAAACAACTCAAGTTAGTTTGATGGGGAAGAAATATGAGCTGAATAGGACAATGCAGACTGCAAAGCAGTGGGTTTATGGTGCCCCCAGTGTTCTAGGTAGGGACTTACCAATCATGCTCTTTGCCTACCACACTCCCTGTAGAGATATGTTTATGAAAGATTGTTATTTAGAGATGCTCCCTCATAAGGGACAGTGTTCTAAGTGTGGGAATTTGGAGGTAGGACCTGGAGGCGGAGGTTGGGAACATCACACGTCTGTGTGCAGCAGTTCACCTCAGAAGCTATCCAGTTTGTTTTATTAAAGTTGTATTCCTTTCTCATTTACTGGTTTATTATTTAATGATCCCAAGATAGTGTCAGAAGTGCTGAATGAGAAGAAGACTGCAGTCATTTTGAAGTTAACGCCTGTGTTTGCAACTGAAAGCAGAGGCAAAGAGGCACCAGAGAAGCACATGGAGCACCAGGCACAGATGCTTTTGCATGTATTTGGTGAGCACAATAGTAGCTTGACTAGTTTAAGAAGGGGGGAAAAAGCCAAAAATGGATGTGTTGCAACCTACATCCAGCCTGCAATTGTCAGGCAATGTTGAAGAGAACTGGGAAAAAAACAGACAGATTTGAATTGTATTTAGTAGCCATAGGGGCAGAGGAGAAAAATGATGGAAGTGAAATCATCAATCTTTTTGCATGTTATTGGGGAGGAAGCATTGGATATTTATAACAACTTTACATTTGAAGAAGGTGAAAGCATGAAATTAAGTAAAATAATGACTAAATTTGAGGAACATTGAACGTCAAAAAGGAATGAAACCTTTGAGCGAGACAAATTTTTTACATGCATTCTATGACACCATAGAGCAACATGTCACAGAATTAAGGAAACTCAGTACAACCTGTGACTTTGGTGAGTTGACAGGATCTCTGGTCAGAGATAGAATCATTTGTGGCATTAAAGACAATGTGTTAAGAGACAGATTGCTCTGTGAAGGAGACTTAACTTTAGAAAAAGCTCTCCAAATATGCAGGGCAGCAGAAACTGTGAAAGCACAAGCCAAAGAGCTGAATTCACCAGAAGGGGTTATCTATGTACTAAGTACAAAAGAATATAGCCAGAATAGGTCAAATCAAAGAGTGGAGCCACTTGCTATGAAAACCACTGCTAGGGGGATGACTGGGTACAGACGGTCATGTGGAAGATGCGGATCACAACATGGCCCCAAAAAGTGTGTTGCCTTTGGGAAACTCTGTCATAAATGTGGGGAAAATAGTCATTTTGCAAAATGCTGCAGATCCCAAATGCAGAAAAATCAGTCAGAGGGATCTATGAGTAATCCCAGAAGATTCCAACCCATTGACAGCTTAAATGGACTCTGGCATTTCCCATCTGATTGATCCTTTATCATCAACATGCAAAGGAGAAAGTGTCAAGGAACAAGAGATCAACTCAGACTCTAATGAAAGGCTGATACTGAGAAGATCAGAGTGGGACATTAAATGTCCTGAAAGACTCATAGAGACTTGCTAACCTGCCAGGAGAAGTGATATTTGAGGAAAGTGAGTGGTAGACTCACTCAAGAGTGATGTGCTGGTAATCTCTCCTCTCTAAGTAGTTGACACATTGGGTTTATGGAAATATACTAGATGAGTTGAGAATTTAATTTATGTGTTATTAGATAGCTGTTAACTGTTTATATATATGAGTGTGACAAAGTTCCTCCTCTACCTTGGTGGGTCCTGCGCTTATTGGCAGATTTTCTCACCTCAGATTCACCCTGTGGGTCGGGAACAGCCCAGAGACCTTCCCCTCTGGTAGAAACCAGAGTCTAGGTCAATTCCTCCTGTGTTTGATCAAGAGTTGGGAGGTTTGGGGGGAACCCGGGCCCTCCCTCTACTCCGGGTTCCAGCCCAGGGCCCTGTGGACTGCAGCTGTCTAGAGTGCCTCCGGGTACAGTTGCATGACAGCTACAACTCCCTGGGCTACTTCCCCATGGCCTCCTTCCAATACCTTCTTTGTCCTCACCACCAGACCTTCCTCCTGATGTCTGATAACGCTTGTACTTCTCAGTCCTCCAGCAGTACACCTACTCGCTCTCAGCTTCTTGCACACCTCTTGCTCCCAGTTCCTCACATGCACTCCCTCTCCTCTGGCTCCTCCTGGCCTGACTGGAGCGAGTCCTTTTATAGCATCAGAGGGGCCTTAATTAGAGTCAGGTGCTTAACAGCCTCACCTGACTCTTAGCAGGTTAATTGGAGTCAGGTGTTCTCATTAGCCTGGAGCAGCCCCTGCTCTGGTCACTCAGGGAACAGAAAACTGCTTATCCAGTGGCCAGTATATCTCCCTTCTACTACTCTGCTGTTCCCAACCGGTCTGGGTCTATCACAATGAGTTAATTTGTTTTTCTTTAAGAGGGAAGATGTAGAGACATGTTAATGAAATATAGTGATTTGGAGATGCTCCCTCATAAGAGACAGTGTTGTGAGTGTGGGAATTTGGAGGTGGGACGTGGAGGCAGGGGTTGGGAACACTGCTTGGCTGTTCACAGCAGTTCAGCACAGAAGCTCTCCAGTTTGTTTTATTAAAGTTTTATTCCTTTCTCATTCACTGGTTTGTTATTTAATGAACCCCAAGATTGTTACACTCCCCGTGACTTTCTTCCTCTGAAATGTCTGAGAGCTCAGCCTGAAGACAATCCCATGGCTCTCAAACTAAAGCAATACATTACCTCATCAGCTTATTTGAATACCCCCATCAAATGCCGTAAGGGTCCAGCATATTGCTTATCCTTTGTGCCTCATTCTGGTCCCAGGAGCACCTCAGTGGTACCCACTTAAAATCTCAATATTCACATGCCACAGCTCATGGGTACTCCCCAACTCCTTAGCTAGCTCATCTTCTCCTTTCTTGTCTCCCACGATGGGATATTTGTGTCCTTGTCTCATTTCAGTATCTTTCTCTTTGTTGGTCTCTTTCCCACTCTTCCTGTGTATATCTCCTTGTGTTTGTCCCCCTTCTCCATCATTCTACCCATTGCTTTACTCCTTTGTTTGCCCCTTTCCTTCCCTCTGCATGGGGAGAGATAAAACTGTGGAGGCACAGAATTTATATCTCAGTATCATCATCAGGTCCCAGACAGAACCAGGAAATGCAGAAATGGGAGTGGAATGGGGAGAGCTAGAATAGGGACAAAAGGTAACTTTGAGGCTAATATCTTTTAGTCTACTATCAAGATTCTGTTTGGTCTCTGTTCAAGGGATGAGATAATGTTCAGGTTGTTGTTTACTTTATTGCACCTATCTCTAAGTGTTTTCCTTTGATGTTTGAGTTTGATTTGAATGAGTTGTTAGGACAGAAGTTTGCACTGTTAATTTTGGTTATTTTAGATTTTTGCTGAGGTTGTTTATTTGGCATAGTACTTCTGAACACAAGATGTCTGATCTATAAAATGAAGTTACATGTAGTTAGTCCTCTTGCCATTTTTACAGTCTTTATCTTATTCTGTGTGTGATATATCAATGATTTGTAGCTCTTGGTGGGAAAAAAGGAGCAATAACAGATTAGGCACTGTCACATGCATTGTGAGATTAAGATAGCCAGCTATAAAATGCAAGTGTTAACATGAGGGTTTGATGAAAGGACTGAGGTCCTGAAGCTGTAGACCTAATGAACCTTATGAAATTTATTGACAGTAGAATTCAGAGTAATAATCCAGAGAGGAAGATAATGGTTAAATACACTCAGATCGATCAGGGAATAATGGCTCCATTCCTTTTCTCTCAGCTATGAAATATACCTCTAAAGTGACCTTTTTTTTTTTCAAGGAGTCATTTGAAGATTAGACAAAGTGATTTTATACACTTAAAGTCTGTTCCCACTGAGAGCTTTTTGAGTCTATATACTGGAAGAGATCGAGGGGATATGTTCTTTCAGGAAAACCGAGATTAAAATCTCTAGCCTGTCAGTGTCCTTGCAAATGGCAGAATTTATTAAAGGGTAAAAGTGGTTCTGTCCTTTCATGAATGAGTGAACTAAGCTATGAATTTATGTGTCTTCCTTAATAAGGTTTCCGACTTGTGCTTTGGAGAAAGGATTAGGGTGACCAGATGTCCCAATTTTTGGGTCTTTTTCTTATATAAGTTCCTATTACCCCCCACCCCCTGTCCCGATTTTTCACATTTGCTGTCTGGTCACCCTAAAAAGGATATCAGTAATGTTGTGCAATGCTAGAATTATTGTGAAACATCTGTCTAGTTCTTTACTGAGCTAACCAAAGTAGATCTCAGACTTTAATATAACCTAACTGAGTTTTAATCCTCTATGCTGTAGGGATCTTTCCAAACTGCAGATTTATTTATTTATTTATGCAAATACAATTTTAAATATTTTTAAATGATAGAGATATTTTTCTTTTGCTTAAAGACAGTTTTAGCAAATTTTCACATGTGGGTATAATATCCATGTGTGGATGATTCAACAGAAAGTTAGCATGGTCACACTGCATGCAAGAGTATGTAGTAGTGAAATGGATCTCCCTTTTATTTTAACTGGAAGGCAGGTCAGACAGCTCAGCAATGGATGGAGGTAAATGACTTGTGTTTCCAAACTACAAACTACAGATGGCTAGAAAACTGACAGAAACCACTGTTGGAAACTGCTGTTCTGTTGAAATTGAAATGCTTCACAAAATCATATTCATTTTTCTGAAATTTCATTTTGGAGGAAAAAAGGGGGAAAAATTCTGACAATGTCACAATATCCCATTTCAACACAAAACATTTCTATTTTTCCTTTCGAAACCTTTTGTTTTTAATTTTTTTAAAACCTTGTATTGTGTAATATAAAATAAAAAAGTCAAAATTAAAATGAAACAGTTGTCAAAACAAAACATTTTGATTGAGCCAAAATTATTTTTTTCTCAGAATTTTCTTTCTGAGAATTTAAAAAATGTCAGGTTTTGTTCTGAATTGGAATGAAAACAAATTTCAAAATCTCAAAATCCTTCATGAACAGAATTTCTGTTCTCCACCCAGCTTTAGTGTAGGGGTCATCTGGCACCCCCTTAAACTGGGAAAAGGGACAAGGAGGCTAAATTTCCCTCCCTTCAAACTGAGGAGGAGCAAGGAGGTTAAGATTGGTGGGGAGCAGAAAGAAATTGTCAGAGGGGAATAGTGGTGTATGAAAGCAGGGGAAGCCAAGCCTGGGTGGAGCCTACTATTAATACCATGTCTGCTTGGTTGGGATTGCCCTCTTATTCCAATGTATTGGTCTAAAATATACTCCCATTTAAACACAAAGATTGCTAGGAATGGAGTAAATGTATCCCTGATTGAACTTCATTGACTTCAGTGCAGCATATCTGTCTGCACATTAATGTCTGTTGAATCAAATTACACAACTAACAGTCTTGATACCTAGGGCTGGTCTACACTACAAAGTTAAGTTGGCTTAAAAACATTGCTCGGGGCTGTGAAAAATTTCACGCCCTGTGTTATGTAATTAACCCGACCTAAACCTGAGTTGATCCCTAGACCTAGCTAGCACCTCTCAGAGTGGTGGATTTACTAACCTTCTGACACTGTAATAAGTGTCTACATTCCAACAAGGCAGCTGCAGCAGTGCAGCTGTGCTGCTGTAGCATTTCCAGTGTAGACATACCCTCAGGTAAAAGAAAAGTAGAGATACGGAGGAAACAAGTTTTCCTGTTACATGACAATTTTTGAGATTTTGAAAATTTATCCCATCCCAAATCAGGACAAAAATTCAATCTCAAAAATTTTCAAGAACCAAAACAAAAAACAAAACAAAAAACTTTGATTCAGATCAATTGAAACATTTCATTTTGATAATTTAAAAATGTTTAATTTTGATTTTGCCCATTTTCAATTGGAAAACGCTTCTTGTTACTACAGGTAGCTTAAATTTCAAAACAAAAAGTTGTTTTGCCAGAAAACTAGGTTTTTTTTGTTCAGAAAATATTGAAATGAAATCTTTTGACAATTTTGACCCTTTTTTCAAACTTTTCTTGAGTTGAGAAATGTGTTAAAACCGACCCGTCCCCAGAAAATATTTTGATTTCAACAAATTGGCATTTTTTGACAGACTGTTTCATTGAAACATTCCAGCGAGCTCTGAAGAAAATTATTTTAGCTGCTTTGATTGTAGCTAGAAAGAACAGTGCTCTGAAATGGGTAATTTGTGCTCCTCTCCCCACTTGTATCTCCACTAGAATGGTTACTATATGTTCGGAGCTTCAAAAAGGACTAGGGTTGAAGAAAGTATGACCAAAATACCAGCATAATTTATCAAAATGCTATAAAGAGCAATGTGGAAATGTTTTCAATCAAAATGAAATCACTGAATATTTAGGTTTTTTTGCCAGTTCTGTATTGAGTGTGATTTATGTGACATTACAGCTGAAAAATTTACAATAGCGAAAGGCCATTTGTGTCCTTAAAAACATTCTGGATGTAAATAGCTGTTTTGTGTGTGTTATGTGCACCAGGGCTTCTTGACATCGTTGATTTCTGGGGTATGAGGAAAATGTTGTAGAACCTGGCCAGTGAATTCAAAGCCTGACAAGTCAGCATTTGCCAACCATTGTACACTGTTACTTTATATGTCTTTTTCTATTCTCAGTTATTGTTCCAATTTAACTAAATCAGTATAACACTTAGTGTGGGCACACTTACTTGCCGATACAAATTACATTGATATAATACATACTTTTATAATGCTAGAATGGCATCGACACTAGTGGTTTGCACCCATTTAGTTAAATGAGTTATTCCATAAATTCAGATAAAAAGTGATGAAAAAATTATTGTAAACAAGACCTAAGATAGGAAAAGATAGGTAATTTCAGTCACCACTATGGAAATTGCTGGCTTTTTAATGCACAACTTTCTGTGAGCGAAATAAGCATTGTTATCAAATACTCCATAAATCAAATGTTGTTGTTTGTTAATACCCAAGCTATTAAATGCCAACTTTGGAGAACTCTATTAATATCTTTGTTGCTACACAGGCAAACTGATTCAGAACTTGCCATTCCTCTCTGTATCAGCCCAGCATCTGCCAATAGTGAAGAGATAAGAACCTTGGAAATGATTCTTCCAGCATTTCACCTGATGCTTTCTGAGTACAAGGATTCATCATCCAGAATCTTGCAGTACAAGACAAGGATGATTTTCCCATTAGAAATCAGGAATCCCTGCAATTTGATTTTTTTACTACATTTGATAAAACACAATATTGTGCCTAAGCTCTAAAGTGAGGTTTTCTCCTCTTGGGATCCTCCAAAGGCTGTGATCTGTAGCTAAAGAGAAATAAAAAAAAAAAAAGACAATAATTGAGTTTTCTTGTTCCTTTTTAGGTTTCAACATTGTGACTTTTGTAGAGGCATCTGAACTCGAAGCCATTAGTGTGTGTTTGCACACCTAGCAGAGGATTATGGTATGCGGATCTGTCTGGCTCCCCTGTTAGTTCCTCTTTGCCTCCCTCACAAAAATCACTTTTCAACAGAGACAGGAAAGCTATCTTCATGTTCTGTTGCTTAGACCACGATTTTCTATGGCAGAAATTGCTGTGGGGTCTCTGTATATCCCTGTACTTGAAGGGAACTCTATTATTTCAAAAGTACAACAATGCCCCACAGGGACAATCTTCCAGACAATTCAGTATTGCTAAATGGCATTCTAAAAAATATCTCTTAAGCAGCCTTTGGTATAGTACTCTCCTAAACTGCGAGCTACCGTGCTGGGATGCTGTTGCCTAAATTGCCAGTGGGAAATGCATCTTAAAGCAAGTCATATGTAAGAGGGAGCCTGCTGGGCTGTTTCAGGAAAAATCCCTATTTAGGGGCTGCATCCTGTTTTTCCCTCACTAGTTACTCCTTATCTTCCCCTTATATCAGAGGGGTAGCCGTGTTAGTTCGTATCCACAAAAACAACGAGGAGTACGGTGGTGCCACTGGACTCCTCATTATCTTCCCCTGCGACATTTCCCAGTAATATTGGAAAGTAAGTGGCTATCCCTTACCCCCAGCCGCATAAACCCTATGAAAATTAATACAAAAACAACACCATCAAGAAAACTTCAGGGGACACCATCACCAAACCCTCCTTAACTAGCACATGGACTATACTTAACTTCACTAGATTATATTTATTGACCCACTGCATCCCTAGGAAGGGGAAACGGTTAGTAGGTAGCAGTTTTAGATCGAGCTGGATGAGCAAGCGTCTCAGAGGGGTGATTAAGAAAAAACAGAAAGCGTACAAGGAGTGGAAGATGGGAGGGATCTGCAAAGAAACCTACCTTATTGAGGTCAGAGTGTGTAGGGATGGAGTGAGAAAGGCCAAAAGACGGGTAGAGTTGGACCTTGCGAAGGGAATTAAAACCAATAGTAAAAGGTTTTTTAGCCATATAAATAGGAAGAAAACCAAGAAAGAAGAAGTGGGACCCCTTAAGACCGTAGATGGTGTGGAGATTAAGGATAATCTAGGCATGGCACAATATCTAAACGAATATTTTGCCTCGGTCTTTAATGAGGCTAATGAAGGGTTTAGGAATAGTGGCGGCGTGACTGATGGGAATAAAGAGGGGGGGTAGACATTACAGTATCCGAGGTAGAAGCCAAACTCGACCAGCTTAATGGGAGTAAATTGGGTGGCCCGGATAATCTTCATCCGAGAATATTAAAGGAGCTGGCGAGTGAAATTGCTAGCCCGTTAGCGATAATTTTTAATGAATCTGTAAACACGGGGGTTGTACCGTTTAACTGGAGATTAGCTAATGTAGTTCCTATTTTTAAGAAGGGGAAAAAAAGTGACCCGGGTAACTACAGACCTGTTAGCTTAACATCTGTAGTATGCAAAGTTATGGAAAAAATATTGAAAGAGAAAGTAGTTAAGAACCTTGAGATCAAGGGCAATTGGGACAAATTACAACATGGTTTTACAAAAGGTAGATCGTGCCAAACCAACCTGATCTCCTTCTTTGAGAAAGTAACAGATTTTTTAGACAAAGGAAATGTGGTGGATCTGATATACCTCGATTTCAGTAAGGCGTTTGATACGGTACCGCATGAAGAATTATTGGTTAAATTGGAAAAGATGGGGATTGATATGAAAATCCAGAGGTGGATAAAGAACTGGTTAAAGGGGAGACTGCAGCGGGTCGTACTGAAAGGTGAACTGTCGGGTTGGAGGGAGGTTACCAGTGGAGTTCCTCAAGGTTCGGTTTTGGGTCCGATTTTATTTAATTTATTTATTACTGACCTCGGAACCAAAAGTAGGAGTGGGCTGATAAAGTTTGCGGATGACACAAAGTTGGGAGGTATTGCCAATTCGGAAAAGGATCGGGATATCCTGCAGGGAGATTTGGATGACCTTGTAAACTGGAGTAATAGTAATAGGATGAAATTTAATAGCGAGAAGTGTAAGGTTATGCATTTAGGGATGACTAACAAGAATTTTAGTTATAAGCTGGGGACGCATCAGTTGGAAGTAACGGAGGAGGAGAAGGACCTCGGAGTCCTGGTTGATCGCAGGATGACTATGAGTCGGCAATGTGACGTGGCCGTAAAAAAAGCTAATGCGGTCTTGGGATGCATTAGGCGAGGTATTTCTAGTAGAGATAAGGAGGTGCTAGTCCCGTTATACAAGGCATTGGTGAGACCTCATTTGGAGTACTGTGTGCAGTTCTGGTCTCCCATGTATAAGAAGGATGAATTCAAACTGGAACGGGTACAAAGAAGGGCCACTAAGATGATCTGGANTTAGTACCATGGGTCAATGATGTGATAGTAATATTCATTTTCCTAAGTGTCTGGCTGGAGAGTCTTGCCCACATGCTCGGGGTTCAGCTGATCGCCATATTTGGGGTCGGGAAGGAATTTTCCTCCAGGGTAGATTGGCAGAGGCCCTGGAGGTTTTTCGCCTTCCTCCGCAGCATGGGGCAGGGGTCGCTTGCTGGAGGATTCTCTGCAACTTGAAGTCTTTAAATCATGATTTGGGGACTTCAACAGCTGAGTCAAGGGAGAAAATTAATCCAGGAGTGGGTGGGTCAGTTTTTGTGACCTGCATCATGCGGGAGGTCAGACTAGATGATCATATTGGTCCCTTCTGACCTTAAAGTCTATGAGTCTATGAGCATCTGAAAAAATAACCTGGTCAATTTAACCAATAATTTTGTAGGAGAAGGATACAAATATGCCACATAAATGCAAAGAAGTAACATGAATGTTTTAATTAACATCATCCTTTCTGCCAATGTCAGGGTCCATGTCTTCCATCTCATCATCTTTAACCTGACAGGAGGCAAACTGCTCTCCCAGTTCAACTCAGCTACTGAATCACTGCTAAAAGTTACTCCCAAAGTATCTATAACCCTGCAAGGGCTCATCACAGTTTGCAGCTCCTCTGAAAGAGTAAAAGAGTAACCCAAAATCCACACCCACACACCTTTGCTCTTTTTCATGTTGATCACTGCTTGGGCTGCAGCTGAACAATTGTTTAAGGTGTCGAAAAATCTCTCTATCTTCTGGCCCGCCCCCAACACTGTGACATCATCCGCATGGGTGAAAATTGTCATTGACAGAGTGAAATTCCCCATTAAACTATACATTTAAGCTCTGAAATCCTGTTACCATATGCTTCCTGCAGCAAAGGGTCCAAAGAAAAACAATACAACAGGGAAATCAAGGGACTTGCCTTACCACCTCCTTCCCCCCATCTCATCCTGCAATTATATCAGAGGAGGCTATTCCACTTTTTGTCCTAAAAGTTCTTTGCAGTTTTAACTGATTCCGGCTTCAATACAATGTCCTTCAATACTTTACCATTTCCTTCACTTCTTCTAAGACCCTTATTTCTTTGTATTCCCCATCTCACAGTCTACTACAAAGATCTGTCAAATAGCTCTGCAATACTAAATAATGCTTGTAATCAGTTGTATTCAGATGTCCTGAAGAGGAACATAGAGAGATCTCCAGGCTCCACTTTGGTCCATTCCCACCATTCCATCTGGGATGCATAAAAATCCCAAACTGTTTCTCATTCATAACAATGCCTTCTATTAATACCATGTCTGCTTGGTTGGGATTCCAATAACTCTGGCCAAAAGCCACTGTTCTGTACCCGCAAGTTCAACACAGCCCAAGCAGTGGTCAGAAAACTCTGCACTGCACATCGTTTGATCATTGAGGTAGTTTTCACATACACCCTGTCCAATTGAGTACCCAATTAGCCTCTAAAAATGTAAATGCCCCCTCCTTTCTTAAACGAGGATGCCCCAAAACATCCTTTAACCCAATGGCATCACACACTGCTTGTAAGTAAGTTTCATCAGCAAGTAACCCTTTAGGTTGCTTCTCTGTTAGTCACTGCAACTAAACAATTAAAATCCTCTGTTAAAAACAACTGTTGAGATGTCATTAAGATAGGAGCAATCTCTATAAAAAGATCTTTCCCCAGCTTCTGATGCTGTGGGCCATAGATGGTGACACAATGATACCTCACACCCAAATAGAATCCATGAATAATCCCCTTCCTGGCTGCAGTTTTACCATCCTCTGCACCAATACTACAGAAGTATAAAACAGTACCCCCACTCCATCATAAGGCCCCATGGATCAAAAAGATGGGCCCCTCTTCCAATCCCTCTGAGCTCCCATTACATCACACCTAGAACATAGTCTTTTTTCATGGATCCCCACTGGATCCAAATGCTGCCCCTCCAAAAATTGAAAGATCATCTGCTTTTGGCGCAAGGTCAGAATGGAGTGCATGTTTTAAGTTGAAATTTTCAGTACCATCTAAATAAAGGCTCAAGTCCAGTTGTCACAGATACTTGTAATCCCCATTGAGTTGACTGCCTTGACATTGCTACTAATCGCTCTGACTTACTCCTTTCTCTCACTCTTTCCTTCTCTTTGGCCTCTTTTTTCTTATTGACTAGTTTGTTGTTCTCAAACAGGGGCCTCCTGAGGCCCCAGATCCTCAACCCAACTCTGATAGGTTTTCCTGAACTTGTTCAAGCTGAGTTCCTCTAATAAATGTGCTTGCAATGTACCCACAGGCTCCTCTCTCTGTTTCCCCTTGGCCACAAGAGCACCAAATACAGAAAACCTGTTAGCCATTGGAACTGTGAAAATGCTGTGTGATTCTGACAGCTGTAGGTCACCCTCAGTGATTATACTCCAGCATTCTTCTTGATTCCATATTTCCTTGTCTGACTTCATGAAACTCTACTGCTTTTGAAGTTGAGCGCATCAAAACCTGCTACCCAACTAGCAAGTCAGGGAAGGAGGAAGGGTCTTTGACAGGTTGGAATGATGTCTTTCTCTATTGTGCCACACCTCTGCACCTATCAACATGTCTGCTTTCCCCACACATATTACATCTAAAGATGTCCCTGCAGTCCGCAGTCTTGTGTGTGTTAGCACCACAGCGCATGTACTTCCTCACCTCACAGCCCATCTTAAAATGCTCTGTAGATTCACAGGTAAAACAAGTGCATGCCCCCTCCCTCCTCAGTATGCAGTAATCCCACTCAGAATATAAATAAAATTAATTAGGGAGATGTTGTGCTGTATTAATCTACTAGAGTGCAATGGTGCCTTTAAATTCACCATTCCAAACTGTAAATCAATCATAAACTTCAACTGGAGGCTGCAACACTTTAGCATAACATGAAACCCAATGCAGAACATCTGCTTGATATATATATTCATTGTGGAAGAAAACAGTCACAGGCTTAATAGCAGGTTGGAATAAAGAAATGACTATTATATCATCCCAATCTCTAGTCCCCTTTCTAATTCCAGACTGCTCCCAGAAAAATTCCACTTCACCATAAGAGTAAAATCTAATATTGAATTCTCTGCTGCTGGATAGGTGCATTATAGCTTTCAGCTGTGAAGGAGACAATCCGAAAGATTTTAATAAAAGAATCTCAACAACAAAATCCCTAGTGGGACATTTGTCCATGTCCCCTAGGTATTGCACTTGAATGATATATTTTTGCTGAGGCATCATAAAATAATGCTCCATTATGATGAGTTTTGCCCAGAAGCTCAATCCTGACCAGCTGTGACTGCTACATAGGATATCTTCCCAGGCAGCCCCTCAGGAGACACATAGCTGGAAACAGACACCTCAGGTCCTTCTTTATTGTCATTCTTCCTCAGTTGCTCACTCATGACAGGCCTTTGCGCTCCCTCATCAGTACTAGGATTTCCCTTTTGTGTTTCTGGGAACCTCAGGGGGAAGGAAAAACAAAAGACCCCTTTTCAGAGTCTAAAAAATACCTTGTGTGGGCCACTTTTCCCTCTGATCGACTCCTACCCGTAATAACTCTTGGAGTGGAGTCCCTTAAAGTGAATAGAGCCCCTGAAACGGAAGCAACCACAGTATTCCCCCTTCTCCACTCACAGGGGAAAGGGAAGCCACAGCCACATTTCTGATACACTCCAACTGGGGCAAAACTCCACTGCATTCTTGCTCCTCCTCGAGACCCCATGCAGAGCTGAAATAGAGGGCACACACTGCAAACCATTTCCCAGAGTACGTAGACCTAGTTCCACACCCTCCATACTCAGGGCTCTGTCTGGCAGCCGCTCCCCAAGAGCAGGCCAAGCAAGCCTCTTTTTCTTTTTGAACATGTACTCCTATTGCCTATCCCTTCACCCCAAATCCTTCCCCACCCTCCCACCCCCCAACTCACTGCAGTTCCTAAGACAGATTCCCCACAGGTACCTTTGGCCTGGGGACACAAACCCGCAGGGACCACAAACCGCAAATCCCATAACATTGGCTGATAGTAACACCAGATCTACCAGTCTGTGCACACTAACTTCTACATCAGCCTCCAAACAAACAGACTCTGCCACCATCAGATGCAGAGAACCTACTGGAGAATCAAAGCCTCCTTCAGCCCTACCATTTAAGGCTGCAGTCATCTTGGCAGGAAGAGGAAGTGAGAGGTATCTCTCTTTTACCCATTCTAACTCAAGATCAAATGGCTCCATGGCCACTGTGAAGCACACCTACCTAGTTATGGCAACATCCACCAGTTGGGAATTGCCAGAGTCCTGTGCATATTGGGGAGCCACCTTCCTCCTAGGAACACCTCGGCATGCTCCTCGGGCAACTAAGCTGGCTCTATGCCACCTAGGGACTCACCAACACTAGGAGAATCCCCAGTTGAGGACATATGGCTGGTTTCCAGCTCCTATATACCATGGGAGTGGTGGAAAGGGACCAGAATGGGCCTCAGGATTGAACTCTTTGAATCTAGGATGGATGGGTAAAAGATTACTAGCTGGCTATTTAACTAGTAGCTCTAGGAAGAGATGAGCATATGAGTCTCTGTAGCGTTTACGGAACAGCAAAGATAGCTAAAGGGTTAATACAGAATGTTTTGGTCACTATGGAAATGTATATTTAGCACGAAATCTTATTATTGTATTGCATTGTGGTAGTGCTCTATGGCCCCAGTCAGGCTTGGGGTCCACTGGACAGGGCCCTATACAAATACCAATGAAGACATTCACCCAAATCCTCAGCTGGTGTAAAGCAGTGATTATTAGTGTTTTATGTGAGGCTTGTTTGGAGGACTCTGAAATCAGATAATGGCTATTGTTCCCTACCAAACTCATCCAGATTCAAACCAGCAACCTAGAGGTAAAAGTTCTGTAACCCATTACCAACCCTAGGTATCGCTCAGTCCTCGTTATGAATAGTTCAGAGGACAGCCAGATTGGGAGAACAGGCTTTCAGTTTATTTTTCGATCTCTGCAGAAAGACTTTTAATGCCACAGTCACAAGAAGTTAAGGAATAATTTCATCCCCTCATAAACTGTGACAGATTTAAATTAAACAAAGTTTTTATTAAATAACTAAGCGAAGCCTGTTTAATTATTGCCAAAGCTTTTAACTCTTCTGGAATTTAAAAAAAAATGTTTTAGATCAATGGGGAAAAAATCCAGCACAGAAGAAGCAACATGTCACTCTTTTTAAAATATTTAACAGTCTTGGGAGGGGGGAGTAATGAAGAGAAAATTATGGGGCAAAAATCTTTGAAGAACAGAAAATGAAGTGCTATTTTTACAATTCTCTTAAGCTTTTTAGATTGCAGTATTTTACAGAGACTTACAGATGATAAGGAAGCTGCGCTCAGTGCTTGACTGAGTGCTTTCTCCACACACCACAGGGTTATACTCTTTTCTTTTTTGTCACATTGATCTTCTCTTGTGCCTCTGCTTCTAAGACACCATTAGGCTCCAATGAGTGCTGATAGTGAACAACAAAACAAGGTACTCCAATGTATTCCCACATTAGGCTGTTACTGGGATGGCATTGAACAGTATAGACCGGACTTTGTCTTCCTTTTAAAGCATATTTTAAAAGGTAGAATTACTGAATTATTATTAGTATTTGTACTAAAGTAGCATGTAGATCTTGATCAGGGCCACATTCATAGATTCCATGCCCAGAAGGGACTACTGTGATTATTTTGTCTGACCTCCTATATAACACTGGCCATAGAACTTCCACAAAATAATTACTAGAGCACGTCTTTTAGAAAAAATATCCAATCTTGATTTTAAAAATGTTCAGTGATGGAGCATCCATTATGGCTCTTGGTAAATTGTTCCAATGATTAATTACTCTCACCATTAAAAATTTACATCTTATTTCCAGGCTGAATTTGTATAGCTTCAACTTCCACCCATTGGATCAGGTTATACCCTTCTTTGCTAGATTGAGCCCATTATTAAAATAATTGTTCTCCAGGTAGTTACTTATAGACTGCAACCAAGTCACCCCTTAACCTTCTCTTTATTAAGCTAAATAGCTTGAGCTCTTTGAATCTATCACTACAAGGCATGTTTTCAATCCTTTAATCATTCTCATTGCTCTTCTCTGAACCCTCTCCAGTTTATCAGCATCCTTCTTGAATTGTGGGCACAATTGCTCCAGTACCAATACAGAGGTAAAATAACCTGTCTACTCCTACTCTATATTTATATATCCCAAATTCATATTAGCTCTTTTGGCCAGAGCATCACACTGGGAGTTCATGTTCAGCTGATTATTCACCATGACCCCCAAACAAATTCAAGAAAAGCTCAGCCTGTTGTAAGGAGGGGCATTCAAGCCTATGCCCCCAGGGGAAACTGGGACCTGAATGCATTGCCTTAAACTGCTCAGTCATCCTCACATTATTCAAGGTGATCTACAAACACATATTTAGAGATCTAACATCTTACATTCTAAATAGGGATAAAGAGTGGGACAAAGAGAGTATTATTATCTCCACTTTACATATGGGGAACTGAGGCACAGAAAGATTGAGAGATTTGCCTAAAATCAGTTCTAAACTCTGAAAATAGAAAGTTAAAATCAATTGCTTATTTCAGTTGACCTATCATTTCTCATTCGTTATTGAGATGTTGACTCCCGCCTCTGATCAGCCCCTGATTCCACTTGTCAAATTTTCAACCAAGCACCTTCATGCTTTCTCACATGGCGTCCCTCAAGCTTGAGAGGAGCTTCCTGTAAACACCGATAAAGTTTCTTAATTACCCACCTTCAAATCCCTCCCTAAAACTCTCTTTTGCTGTGAAAACTACAAAAATCTTTACAATGGTTAGGCTGCTGGTCCTGATATCACTGGCTCTCATGCTGACCAATATTGTCTCATTGTTTCTTTGTACTCTCCCATCTGTCTGTATCTATCTGTTGTCTCTTGTCTTATACTTTAAATTATTCCTTGAAGTCCTGAATTATATGTATCTAACCTATTTAACATACGAAAAACAGCAGTCTGAATTCATCTACTTTTACGGTTTATTTTATAGTTATTCACTTTTTTCCAGAGCGTTGAGATCCTGAGATAAAAAGCACTGTACAAATGCTAAGTATTATTAATTATTAGTGAAAAATACTAGTGCTATAATTTTTTATAATAAATTAGTATCGATCATTTAAATTAATGTCTGAACATGGCTTAGAAAGTTATATAACTGCTAACTGTTACAGTTTTTCTGCATTTTTAATATATGAAAAATCCTCTGGATTTCCTACAAGGATGCTCTAAACAAGGACTAATGATCCTCAACCTGTTTGGGAAATTCCAGGGAGAGACTTTTGCAAGCTGGCAGTTTATTCCATCACTATTATGATCCTGATCTATGAACACTGAAAAATTACTTGTGTATATATATGATCTATTAACCATTTATAACTCTCTTCTTTTTTTTATTAAACCTTTAGTTTTTAGTTACTAAAGGATTGGCATCAGCATCCATGGAGTGAAGACAAGCCCTGAGAGTGTTTTTAATATATGGAGATTTTTATACCTATCTCATAGAACTGGAAGGGACCCCTGCCTTCACTAGCAGGACCAAGTACTGATTTTGCCCCAGATCTCTAAGTGGCCCCCTCAAAGATTGAACTCACAACCCTAGGTTTAGCAGGCCAATGCTCAAACCACTGAGCTATCCCTCCCGGGAGATGGGATGAGTAAAACAGCAGCCTTTTGAAAAGCCAGGTTTGGGTTAGGACTAAAGTCAAGGCTACAGTATGTGCAAGTCAAAAAGGGCACAGGTAGAGCCTGCAAGATGGGCCCATTAGGGGCAAAACAGCAACTGGGGATTGGGACAGCATAGGTGTGTCCTGGTCATGCATCCTTCCCTATGCCAACAGCCGGGAAGGGAAGGGAAGGGTTAGGAGTCCCTATGGTATCTCTATGCCACTGGCTAATCTTCCTGAAGCAGAATATACTAGCTTTATAGCCACAATCTGGTAGCGGGCAGCCTAAACCCACTACCCCAGAATCTGGTGTGGATATACATAAAATAAGGTGAGGCTTATATTAAAATTAAAATTTTAAAAATGGAAAATAGTGATGGTTAAAAATAGGAAACAAGTAAGGATTAAAAATTGAATAATTATAAAGAAAATAGGCAAGGGTTAAAATTTCAATCATATAAAAGAGAGTTGACAATGATCAAACACAAGAAGCAACAAAAAGAAGGGCAGTTATGCATGAATTCAGCATACAATGGAGGAGGAAAAACCTGAGTAGAAAGAGACTAACTGTTTGAGCTCTGGACCTGAGTGCTGACTTTTTAAAATTGCTACTACTTCTTGTCTTTGTTTGGTCTCATGCAGAATATATTAGCCAGCGGGGATTTATTGACGGTTTCTCTTGTTGTTGTTTTTCTTGTCTTTATTCACTATCACAAGGATAGTTATCTTTTGTAGCTCTTCCTAAGTGGGTTGTTTTCAGTGTGTTTCTCTCTGAAATGCCAGTTAATTGAATGCTTGGAGAACAACGGTTAATGCTCTCCAGGGTCAAATAGCAGCCTTTTAGTGAACCAAAAAAACCAAACGATTTACTAGTAAAACCTCCATTAGACTTTACAAGCCACACGCTGGTGAGTAGTGTATTCCAGATATTAAAGCCAAGATAGCATCTGGTGGCACCAGGAAGTGATGCTGTAATTCAGTGTTTGGAACATCACAAGTGCTTCCATTTTAACTTGATATGCAGTTCACGTTTGCCTGTAATGTGTTAAATCTCCCATATTGTCCAACTGAAAATGAAGGCCCTGATCCTCCAAGATGGCCAATCTGGGCAGACCCTTGGTACCACCTGGTGCCCCACTTTCTTCAATGGGGTTTCCCATGGGTGCAGGAGACCCATGGGAAATTTTGGAAGATGGAAGAAATGGGCTTCTTCTCCAGATAGCGGAGATGAAGGCAGCTTGGAAGAGAGACCAGTTAATCCCTGGGACTGACCAGCTAAGAAGAGAGCTGGAGGGCTTGTTGTCAGAGAAATTGTCTGGCAAGGGGAGAAAAAAGAAGTAGCACCAGATGGAAGTGAGCTTGCTTTGGGATCAGCAAGGATCTGGAGCAGGAGGACTCTCACAAGGTGGCTGACTCCTTTAAAACCCCACATGCAACACTCACATTTCCTGGTTAAAAACAGAGATAATATTCTCAATTTCAATAGCAGGATCATACCCTGAACTGGAACATGTTCATTTAAATCCCATGACTAAGCTATTGTGAAAACTGTAAATAGTCTGTCAGTTGTCATAAAACATAGCTGGTGGAAGTGAATCAATGCTGCTCACACATTTCTTACTGAGCAATAGAAAAAAAGTATGGTTGGTGGTATTCTTCTAGCAGAATGTAGAAGCCTACACAGTTTGTCACTCTTTAAAAAAAGCAAATATTAAAAAATAAATAAATAAAAATTGTCCTTAGATCAATGGATCTTATCTAATCTTTGTGCCTTTATCAAAGTGTATTTAGAAAGTCATACAAGATGCATCCTGTCCTTGTTTGTAGTTGTTAAAGTTACATCTGTATTAATAGCCCAAGCCTGCATTATTCAAATCAATGGACGTTCTATTGACTTCAGTGGGACTGGACTGGGCCCTATGTTTTCTAGCAATAAAGGCCTTTCATACAAGATTTAGTGACACTGACGACATGTTGATGTATTGATATATTTATTCTGGAGAAATCTAATTGCAGTATTGGTTTTGTAAAATTAGTTATATCAAAAGCAACCAATATATGTATCATGTTTCTGTAGGATTTACATTGGCTTTGGGAGCTACCCACAGCACCCAGATAGCAGTTACATTCACCCAATTACATTGCATAATGAAGTAATATTTAGAAACAGAAAATCATTAAATAAAACTTTGAGAAATGATACACTTTTATATTAAATTTACTTTTGTCATATATATAGGCCTTACCGATTCCATAAACTTAATTTCTCTTTGAGAGAAAATCCTGTGGTACCAATTAGCTTCACTTGTACAGTAAGCCCTTTTTCATTGTGGGAGGAGCTACAAAAAGTTGTCTTATTGTTTACAAATATTGTATATTCTGAAAATCCAATCAAATTACTTATGAAAAAAACCAGCCTCTGTAAATTAGTGGTCATCCTGTGATACTATGCTGCAGAACCATTCAATATGCAGTTAATTTAATATTTTCCTGATTCCTCATTGTTGTATTGGTTTACAGAAGTATTTCCTATATGCATTTTACCAAACACAACAAAATATCATTCAAAACAAATGAATGCATGAAGCCATAATGCTTCTAAGGTTATCCTGAAGTAGCAATCAACTAAATAGTTTGTGGATAACTATTTACAGAGGTATATCCAAACTTTTAAAAAGATTTTTTTTCTTATTTTTTTTACTAACTTTTTCTCATTCACATAATAGTGGAGCTTTTTTTTTTTTAAAGAAGTTAATGCATCATGAAAGCAGTTTGCAACAAAGAAAGATCAGCAGAGCCATCTTACAATAAACTGCACAAAATTACTAGATCAGTGATAGAGCATTTGGTATTTAAAAAAAAAATCCATTGCATAAAGCTGGAAGCATATTATGATTAGACCCTCTAAAGTGCATGAGATATTTATCCTTCCTTGCAAAATGTGATCAGTGATTGAGGTTTATCTTTAGAAGGTGAGACTGAGAGTGACAGCACAATGCATAATGCTAATATGGCATTTTTGAAAAAGATCAATATCACTCCTAAATCTTTAGAACTTTCACCTGAGGCTAGAACTACAGAAAACGGATGAATTAATTCCTGTGAAATCTGCCTCTACACTGTTATTCTGAAAAGTACTAGTGACTGCTTGGATCACAAACCTCTTTGCATATGTCTCCACTGCAATTAGACACCTGCAGCTGGCCCATGCCAGCTGACTTGGGCTTGTGGGGCTCAGGTTGAGGGGCTGTTTAGTTGCAGTGCAGATGTTAAGGCTCGGTCTGCATCCAAAGCTCCAGCCCGAGCCTGAACGTCTACACTGGAATTAAACAGCCCCTTACCTCGAGTCCTGGAAGCCCAAGTGGCCTGGCATGGGCCAGCTGCAGGTGTCTAATTGCAATGTAGACATACCCTTGGAGATTAAGTTTGAATGCACCTTTCACTTTAGTTGTAAGAAACTCCTAAGGGGCTGCAACTAAAACAAGGCCTAATTAGAGTCTGCCTGGAAAGTAGCAGCATATGGGTGGAAGGGTTTCACTGGGTATTGTGACCGGGGTAGGGGTGTGTGTGTGTGTGTGTGTGTGTGTCTCTCTCTCTCTCTATATATATATATATATATATATATGTAAGAGTAGCTGGAAACTGAGAGCGACTCAGAGGCAGGAAGAAAGCCAAGCAACAGCTTGTATGCACAGTGTGACCCTGGAAAACCCTAGAGAGAGCTTTTTGGTCTGCTCGGAGGCAATGCATGGGGGGATGCTGGGTCATGTGCCCCCCCAATTTCTCAGGCCGCCTCTTGCCAGGACGCCCAGCAGCAAGGAGATAGTGGCTCCTCCAGCAGCAGCACTCATCCTGCGTCCGTGCAGCGCAGGGAGGGAAGTAGCAGCAGGGCGGCTGCCTGGCTGCTGCGAGCTGAGCTCCCTCCTCAGCTACATGGGGCTGCTTCTCCTTCCCTGCTGCTGGAGTCCCAGTGCTTCCTGCTGCCTGCTTTGCCGACGGCCCTCTGAGGTAAATCAGGGGGCATCTTCAATATCGGGAAGAGGAGCTGAGACATGGTGCTCAGCGCCAGGCAGCTCAGGTGGAGCCCCATCCAGTCCAAGAGTCCCGGGAGTGAGTGAGGGGAGCAAGCTGTGGGGAGAGTGGGAACGGGAGGGCAGACCCTGCTGCTGCTGCTTCAATGCACCCCCCAGCAGCAGCTTTTGTTGACCCTTTTGTTCTTGGTTCCTCCTGCATTCAGAGAAGCAGGACTTTGTACATTCCTTGTAAATGAAGACGATTGCATCAAAGAAAATACCAGACTCAATTTCTACTTCTAATTGGAACATCCCCAGGGCCTGAAAACTTAATTAGCTGCCTGGGTCAGAAAAGGGCAACAGTACATTTGTTTCTCATTACTTTAATTTACAGTCCTTAGTTAAGCAAGCATAATCTCCTTTCTTATTAGGGTCTTATTATATTTCATGTTTTTTATATGAATTTCCTTTTACCATAAAGCCACCACAGTGTGAAAGGTGATTCAGATTCACAGTGTCTTAAAAAGCCCCAGGGCATCCCATATGATTCCTTGGTGAAACAGGATGATCACATGTAAAGCTGTCTGAGAAGTTGTATCCTGTGATAGGAGGAATTTTGATCAGTTTTTCTACAGCAGCAGAGGTAAGTTACTGTAACTGTGTAAATAGGTTTTGTGTATTTATAGATAGATATTTTTCAAAATCTTATTTCTGTATTAGATGACTTAGTGTTGTCAGTCTAGTTCCCATGGGACAAGTGTTCATATCACTGTTAGAAAACCGTATAGTGAATTGTGTTAGTCAAATACACATACTAAATAATGTTAGAGAAATGAACATTATATATAATATAAAAAAATATAAAGGATTTTTTGCTTTTTATATGTGTCTTTGATGCAGCATTTCAGAACTTAGCTGAAACAGCTTCAGGGTTGTGTAAACCATGAAGCTTTGTTTGTGTGTCTGTAAAATCCTTGGCCTATGCAAATAGCAGGGTGAAGCAGAGTGTCATTAAGGAATTGTTAGCTTCATGTGTCCCCCCCTCCAACAAGGCAAGCTAACAAGTAAAAACCCAAGGACACAAAAACAGACCAGAAAGATAAAAACAACTGGATGGAACCAGTGGGGATGACAGACATAGACTGTTTAAAGTAAGTTTTAGCAGGATAAGCAAAAATTTATTAGTTTGTTAATTATTGTGTTTTATGCCCGAGAATGTTTTAATTAGGGGTTTAGAATGGATAAGTACACAGATGAGGTAACTTGGTAAACTGAGTCTGTGCAAAGTTATGGACCAGGGGATAAAAGATAGGTGATTGACAACAAAAGAGTGAAAAAGATACAGGGGCGAACATAGCAGAGACCAGAGATTTGAAAAGAATGACTTAATCCCCAGGAGAGGTAACTTGATCAATTATCTTGTTTGCCTTATCTGTTTTTGCAAGTGTATGCAATTCATAGGTGATAATATCTGTCAGGCTGTCTGGAGTGGCTCACAACCCCGAATGCCTACCTCACAGAAACTGTCAAAAGCAGAGCAGACACCCCAAACTGGTAGTGTGTTCTATAATTAGATTTCACCAATTCAGTACCAAATGTGAACCCCCAAAGTACTACAACAGTCTTATAATAGAGTCACAGACAGTCCCTTTAGACACTGCAGTCTATCTTGCCACCCAGGCAAACTGGATTATGTGATAAATTGTCACTTATACCAAAAATCACAAATATTTCAGGTTATTCCCAGTCAAGAGGCCATTCACTCACCCAAATCAAGTTGCATCTTAGATTGCGCACCAAAGACAACGCTGGTAGCCAAGTCTATAGTAAATTAACTAACATTTATTAGGTAAGAAAGGAAATAATAGAATTGTACGACAGGAAAGGACCTCAAGAGGTCCTCTAGTCTAGTCCCCTGCACTCATGGCAGGACTAATAATTATCTAGACCATCCCTGACAGGTGTTCATCTAACCCACTCTTAAAAATCTCCACTAACAGAGATTCCACAAGCTCCCTAGGCAATTTATTCCAGTGCTTAACTACCCTGATAGTTTGGAAACTCTACCTAATGTCCAACCTAAATTGCCCTTACTGCATTTTAAGCCCATTGTGTCTTGTCCTATCCCCCAAAGTTAAGGAGAACATTTTCCCCCCTCCTCCTTGTAACAGCCTTTTGTGTACTTGAAAACTGTTATCATGTCCCCTCTCAGTCTTCTCTTCTCCAGACAAAACCAAATCCCATTTTTTCAATCTTCCCCCATAGGCTGTGCTTGCTAGACCTTTAATCATTTTTGTTGCTCTTCTCTGGACTTTCTCCAATTTGTCTACATCTTTCCTGGAATGTGGTGGCCAGAACTGGACAGAATACTCCAGTTGAGGCCTAATCAGCATGGAGTAAAGCAGAAGAAATACTTGTCGTGTCTTGCTTACAACACTACTGTATTAACTCATATTTAACTTGTGATCCATTATGACCCCCAGATCCCTTTCTGCAGTACTCCTTCTGAGGCAGCCAGTTCCCATTTTGTATGTGTGCAACTGATTGTGCCTTCCTAAGTGGAGTACTTTGCATTTGTCCTTATTGAATTTCATCCTATTTACTTCAGACCATTTCTACAGTTTGTCCAGATCATTTTTAATTTTAATCCTATCCTCCAAAGCACTTGCAACCTCTCCTAGTTATCATCCGCAAACAAGTGTACTCTCTATGCCATTATCTAAATCATTTGATGAAGATATTGAACAGAATCGGACCCAGAACTGATCCCTGTGGGACCCCACTTGTTATGCCCTTCCAGCTTGACTATGAACCACTGATAACTACTCTCTGGGACGGGGTTTCCAACCAGTTATGCACTCACCTTATGAAGGATCTGTACTTATAACTTTTTCTCACAGAAAACAAGATGACAAGGTCACCGCCCACATGGGCTTTTTCTTTCATTGGCAGAGAGAGAGGAGCGCATTTAGAGTCTTTGATCTCTTCTCATCACACTTGCCACTTGCCTTCAAATGTGCAAGAATTAGTACTTTCTTGTTAAAGTTCTTCATTTGCATTACACAAGGCCTCTTTCTTGTTTGATTTAGTTATAGGGTTGTACACAATGTAAAAGCTTGCTATTACATTATAACAGGATACAGATAAGTGAAAACAATGCATGGAAACATCCTATTAGTTTTGGTGAAGTTTGAACACCAAATACAATGTTATACATTTAACAAACACTTTGAGCTATACTAATACACAAGTGAATTGGCTGAGCTTCCAGCTATGCTTTTTTAAGTGTTCAGTGAGGCCTGGGGCTTTGGCATGAACTGGCACCTGGTTTGCCGGTGTCACAACAGCATTGGTTTAAGACACACATAATAAAGTCTAAAATAAACTGTTTAAGCCTAAATTGCAGTGGCTCCCATTATGGCTTCAGTTGACACTGATATTTTAATAACAATTTCCTAATGTTCTAATGGTATGTGCTGCACATTGTATGTGTAAATAAATTGTGTGGAATTTGTGTCATACTAAAAGTATTTGAAACCCTGTCTCATTGGAAGTGAAGGTGCACATTGAATAAAACCTGGCTCCACAGGAAAGCATTTAAAAAGTCTGTGAGAATTCCCGCAGATGCTGGGAAATCTGTAGGACCCATTTAAGTGCTTAGGTGTTTAAAATTGCATATTTAAAATTTAAACACACAAACACTTAACTGTCTCTTGCAGACTTCCCACAGTCTGTGGGTACTTTGGTGACATTCAAAAGTTGTTTCATATGACCTTGGTTTGTATGGAATGAGACAGGGCTGTGAATGAACCCTTACTTTTTTTGGATGTGCATCTTGTGCATGACAATATTTTAGCTCCACCCACGAAATAGTTCCACATCGTTTATTTCTTTTCAATATTGTTTATCTTTACAAAGAATAAGAAATTCCATTAAACAACTAAAATATTATGGTAATTTTTTGTATTTAAATGTTCCTGCTTTCGCTTTGTTTTTGTTTTAATCTAGAGTTATTAGATTCCCTCTACCTGTTGATATTACAAGGTGTGTTGGAAAAAGGCCCCCCTCTTTCTGTAGATCTTAGAATATTGTTCAACCAACTATGCATGCTGTATAAAGTAACTTTAGTCATGGGGCCGTGCACACTTTATAAAGTCCTCATCGTGACTGAGATTTCCTTCCTTGTACAGCAGAGTTTAAGAGCTCCCCAGTGAAAGAGGCTTTTACCTCCTGCTATTGCTCCTTCCTCTGGCAGAGCTCCTAAACTGTCTGGGTCATGGCAAGATCACTCAAATGAAGCATCTAAGCCTTTTCCTATGAAAGAAGTTCAGATCCAGAGGAGAGTGAAGATTGCTGCACTGGTAACTGTTCATAGAGAAAGATTTGCAACTTTAAAAACTTTCTATGTAGACAATAGCTACAATGCTAACTAGCAATGATACGAAAGAGTAACATAGTTTTCAGTGTTAGCACAAGTTACTGCTGTACAGTGCTAAATACACAGGGACAGTATGTTTTCTCTTTAAAAAAATCATATTTATCAATGCTAGGAGCCAATTTATGTTCTTGAGGCTCCCTCACATGCTTAGCTAATAATAAATAAATAATATTTTGTTCACTTAACTAGGACATTACTTTCAAACAGCAAAAGCCCCACAGATTAACTCTGCTGTTTTCATAATCACATTTTGATGGTATTTACGAATTATTTAAATACATTTTCATGAATAAAAACATCTTGCCCCATGCTAACTTCTCCCCACGTTAATAAATTGTTGTTGAAAAGCATTGAATCACAGATGCCTGTGATTAGCGTTTAGCACGTTTGCATTTTGATGTGGCAGTCAAGGAGAATTAAACTTGGCCATGCATAAACACAATATATACCTAGATGGCTGCCCTTTTCCCACTCATCCCAGGTGGTGATGTCATATGAAGTTCAATATTACTGAGTTGCTGTGGGGTGATGATGATACAAAATGACATCCAACAGCTTCCAGTGGTTCCTATTTCCCATTTATGATAAACAGACAAGAAAAAAGATGTTGTAAAACTTAGAAACTGTATATGCTAAAAAGCCAATTTAGGCCAAATTTTAAAAAAATGGATGCTTAAAATTTCATAAAGGAATAAGAACATAAGAATGGCCATACTGGGTCAGACCAAAGGTCCATCTAGCCCAGTTACACATATTCATAGATTTTTAAGGATAGATCCACAAACCGCGGCCACTGGGAGCTGCAAGCGGCCATACCTGCGGATGCTCAGGTAAACAAAGTGTCTCATGGCCCACCAGGGGCTTACCCTGAACAAGCCGTGAACCAAGTTTGGGAACCCCTGATCTAGGCAATTACCTTTATCAACCAAACTTGTAATCTCATCAAAGAATAAAATCAGATTTATTTGAGAAGACCTATTTTCCATTAAAACCATGTTGACTGACTGGCATTGATTATATTTCCAACATTTAGTTCTTTATTAAATCCTGTATCAGCTTTTCCATTATTTGCCCTGGATTGATGTCAGCCTATCTGGTCTATAGTTACCTGAGTCATCCCACTTGTCCTTTTTGAATATTGGCACATTAGCACTCTTCCAGTCTTCTTAAATTTTCCCACTTACATCAATGGGTAAGAGATCTCCTCCAACTCTTTTAGGAGTCTGGGGTGCAAGTTATCTGGACTCGCTGATTAAAAAATGTTTGTCCATAGTAGATGCTGTTTTATATTCTCTTTACTTACTATGGACTGGAAAGTACTTCATCATCCTCATGTGCTATGAGTACATCGTTCTGCTTCTTTCCATATACAGAACAGAAATATGTATTGACTACTTTTGCCTTCTCTGTGTCATTGTTAACTATTTTACTAGGTCCATCTAGTAATGAGCCTATACCATTTTTAGGATCACTTTTGTTACTAATATACCTTTAAAAAGTCCTTCTTATTGTCTTTAGTTCTGCCAGACATGGATTTTTCTCTGGTGTCTTTAGCCTCCCTTATCAATTTTCTACACTTCATAATTTTGAATGAGTAATGAGACTTTATTCACACATGAAAAGTATTTGTATCACTCAGATGAATAATACAGCTATATATATATATATATAGGCCCAAACTTGTACCTAATGAAGAGTTTTGACATTAACTTCAGTAAAATAGGATTATTTATTTGCAGGACCAGGTTCTATACATACATAGATACAGAATACCATGTTACAGAGAAATGGCCTGAATTCTGTGTTACCTTAGGAATCTGCCAACCTTCTGTTATTTATCAGGAACAGAAAAGATGGTTAGTAATCCTGTATATCCCATTCAACATTAGTTAAAGATAATTTTCAAAAACACTAAAGAAAGAGACTCCTATTTTCTCCATTAAAACTGCTCCGATTGTATTAAATTTGCAACTACTTTAGAATTTACAAGAGATGCAAATACAGAAGAAATGAATTCATTTTGCAATATCTATGAACCAGATGGACAACAGAAAAATGAGCAGCATATTTCTAATCATTGTTTTCATTATAACCAGTTGGTTATATATGGTGTTACTATATCCACCAAAGCTCAACTAATTTGCAAAAATATAACCGGAGGCAAGTATTGATTAATAAGAGTTTCTACAAATATGTGCACTGAGATGCATCATCTTACATGCACAAGAATCCTTTGACAATAATTACAAGAAACTGCAAATTAGTTCCCTCATACTGGCAAATTTCGATTTAAAAGCCGAAAACACATTTACATTTCTTAACCCTGGATGACATCCATAATAATTCATTTTCTGAATAAGAATTAGTACAGCTTCATAACAAAGTAGCTATATGGCCAAAATAAAGTTTACATATACATTTAAATTTAAATTTAAATCTGTAAATCATCATCAAATTAAAGGTAGAGGCCAATATTTTCCACCTTAAGTGCCTGAAGTCAGGCACTGATTATCCATATATAGGCCCCTAAGTAAGTGGCAGAATTTTAAAAGTTCCTGAGAACTCACAGTTCTTATTTAAGAGAATGGGAGTCATGGTTGCTTAGGACCTCTGTAAAACAAAGTGAAACTGACCATCTAGCTTTGTCATCCAAGTTAAACTGAGTGTAAAATAGTAAAGGCATAGAATAGAATAAAGGTTGGAAAGTAAACGAGATTAAAAAAAAATCAGTGTAAATAATCTAGGGATTGATAACAGAAGTAAGGAACCTTATCTGAAATATGAATTTAATCTTAGAATGTCCTTTTAAATCTGTGCAGGTACTGAAGCATCTAAAATGAGCTAGAAGAGAAGATAACTGCATGAAGCCAATCTGTAAAAATGGATGGCAGCTACTTGATTCAGACATTGCAAAGAAAGGGTCCAATCCTGCTCCCATAGAAGCCAGTAGGAGTTTTGCTATTGACTCCAATGCCAGTAGGATCAAGCCCAAAGACAAAAGGCATTTGAGATTATATGAAAGTAAAAGTGATAAAAGGATTGAACTGGCAAAATGCTGAACACCTTCTCATGGCACTGGGCGCCCTTTAACTGTTTAAGTCAACAGGAGTCAAAAGCACTCATCACCTTGCAGGAGACCCTCAGCACTTTGCAGGATTGGGAGCTGTATTTGCAAATTGAGAGATACAGCACCTCAGTTCATCTTATATGAATTATTTGCAGAAGGGTTGGCACTCAGCCTTCTATGGGTTTGTTAATAACTGAGTTATGCCTCAGGCTGAAGTTTGCTTAATATTTTGCATAAAATAATGTTCTATCATTTGCCTCCTAGCAAGCAGAAAATAAAATTTACAACATTTTGCAATAATGTATATCAGGTCATAACCTAAATCTAGGAGATTCTGTCCCATCTTCAGTGTGAAATAACAAACCACATTATAAAGTGCTGTTTGTTTATTCTTTGGCTGCACACAGATACATCAGTAACATTATTTAGTATTATGGTATCTATATTGCTGACAATAATAGGTAATTCAATAGGAATTTCATTTAAATTTAGCTTTGATTAATAGACTTACTGTAAAAATTTTACCAGATTGGAATAGAAATCAGTTAAGTATTAAAATAAAAAACAACCTTTTAAATGTAATGCCCAAGGAGAACAGCTCATCAGGTCCTGAAGTAAAAAAGTTCTGCAGGAGGAAAGGCTTCATCTGAAAGATGACTGTGGGCTGTATGCTCAGTAATGCTAAGAGGACAAAGGAATAGGACAAGAGCCCAAAGACAACTTGCCCCTACTTCCTCCAATCCCACAAAAGCCCTCTCCATCCAAACTATCATGTGGTAGGGACACTGCAGGATTTCCAGGGGATGAAGCCAGGGAGAAGTCAATCTAGAGGGCATGCTTTCCTCCAAAAGCACATGGTAGCTGTGCATAATTTAATACTATTCATTGTAGCATTAATTTCTGCTTCATGACTGCACTCCCTTTTGATAGGCATGGTTGGAGGTGTCCAATGGGAGCATGCACAGAACACCCTAGGGCAGTGGCATTGGAACAATTTTTATAGTGGGGGTGTTGAGAGCCATTGAACAAAACTGTAAACCCTGTCTGTGATGGAAACCACTTCAAGCCAGAGGGTGCAGTTGCACCCTCAGCACCCCTGCCATAGGGTGAAGAAAGTGGAAGCCGTCAGAACCCCATGGCCTGGAGGCACCAGATGCATAAGATTTGCCTTAAGACCCTCAGTCTCCATGGGGTTTGTTGTCCACACTCATTGTCTTCACCAGGTTTCAAAATCTTCCCCCTTAAAGGGAGAATTTAGCTGGAACTCTATAAAATAAACTCACAGGGTCTAATGCTTCCCCTCAGGACTCAATTAACTCCCATTTACTTCAGTCAGACCCATAGTTTCTTCAGCACCTCTATAGGAGAGGCAAATCTGACCCTTGGTTTAGAATTTGAGATTTAGAGCTAACTAGGGCCCAGTGCAAGTTCTGATGAGCCTGGGGAAGGACTGGCAATGCTGGATAAGGAAGATGGTTAGCGCGGTATCTATATCACAAGATTCCTGGAATGCTGTTAAGAGACTTCTGAAAATTATCTCTAAAAGGGCACACTGTGTGCTTAGATAGTGATTTTCAAAGTGTGTGAGAGTTTATCACACACCATGAAATGACTATTTTTGAAAATATTTTAGCACGATTGTATAGCATGTAGCAGGTGATTAGTAATTTCTGTTGCTTGCACTCTAATGATAGCTCTGAAAAGCTCTTTTGGCTAGATTGATAACATGCAATTCCTTTGGAATATAAAAATTGAAGAGGCTTAACGCCTCATACTGACAGTTCACCTCATCAGGTCAGCATTAATAATTAGTTTCTGACTGGAGGTACAAAATCCTCAGAAGCCATTAGAACAATCCTTCCAAAATAAAACTGCTTGATTTAACATACCTTTAATCCCTTGTAAATTGGGCACAATATGTACACTTTATATGCTCTTATAGGAAGTCAGAGAAAAAAAATTGAGACTTTTGAAACAACCTGAGCCTAAAGACACAGTAAATAGCACATAGTCAGTCTTTGGTCAATTTTATGTCACTTTGATCTAAATACTTAAAAATAACCTTGTTGCAATGAGTACATCAGCAAGCCAGTGCAACAGGCAGCATAAAGAATGAAGCAGATATAGATGTCAATATAGCTTTGTAGAGTTTTCACGCAGATCAAATTCATCCTCTCCCTTCCTATGAAAATTGAAAAAAAATGAAGTGCTGTCTGCAAATTGAGAAGTAAATATGGTATTTTCATTCAACAATCTCACTTTCTAGAGGATGTCATTGATCTACAAAACCCCAGGGACACGGAAGTCTCTCTACTGCCCCGGGGTTTGTAGTTTAAGATGATGGGCTGAAGTTTCCAAGTCATGGTGAACACTTTAGTATGTTATGGGTAAAAAAAAATAACAAAAATAACAAAGCCTGTTGTATTCCACCAACCCTCATATGGGTCTTGAGGGGACCAGCAAGAATATTGTTCAACACACCCCGTGACTGAAGTCCTGGTTTCATTTAAGTTGATGGCAAAATTTCCATTGACTTCAATGAAACCAGGTTTTTCACCCCCTTCAGTGTAAAGAGTGTACCTCAGAGCTGCCAGTAGCGGTGAGCAGGGCTATGGTCCCATCCTTCTCTGTACCAACCATGGGTCTCTGGGCAGCATTAGCAGAAAGGACCACTGTACTCTTAGATCATGACTATTGTAGACACTGCTGGAACCCAGTCACGTGATAGCCCGAGAAGCTCCAGCCTTCCAGTGAATTTGAGCCTTCAGATTGTCTGCCCCAGTTGCCCGCCTTCTGGGGCTGAACAACCAATTGTAGACGCTGCAGGCAGAGCTCTCTCTCCCACTTCCCCCTCCGCCCAGCAACCCGAAACCATTCTCACACGGAAAGGTTGGGAGGGAGGAAAGAGTCCAGCAGCTCATGGTGACTCTGCCCCCTCCTCTCCCTTCCTTCCTGTGAAGAACAGAGAAAGAATGGTGCCTCTGCTCCTCCCCCTCTCACCTGCAGCACACAGCCTGGTAAGGGACAGAGGGGGCTGAAGAGTCCTTGGAGCCACCGCCCCAGCCTGGAACAGGGAGAGGGAACCCTGCTGCAGCCCCCCGAGGCCTGCAAGGGGGGGATGAAGAACCCTATGCAGAGCAGAGATGAGGTTGGGCGGTTGAACTGGGTGGGAGTGGGGGCTTAACTTCTGGGGGATGTGGAGTTTGGGGCAGGGACTGAACTGACAGGAGGCTGGGCAGATGTGTGTGGAGGGGTGAGGATGGGCAGAACCGATGCAAGGGTGGGACTTGGGGGACAGGATTGATTTGGAGGTTAGGGGCAGAATCAAATGCTGGTCAAGAGGATGGGCAGATGTGGGCATAAGAGCTCCTGTGGCAGGGTCCCAAATCACCTTACCCACTAAATTGGGGTGAGTGGGCAACACTGTCACACTCACACTGGGGATTGGCAGGGGAAGTTCTAACATCTGGCACACCAAAAACCACAATATAATCTTTTTTTAAAAGCTCATGATTTTTGCGCCCGTCCATTGATTTTTGATCGCTTGAGGTTGGCAATACTGGAATCCCTCCAGAGAGGTGAGGGGAGAAGCTGTAGGAATCTTAGCTGCTATACACTTACAAAGGTGCGGTATATGCTCCTGCAGGACTGGCCCCCACAGCCCGTGTGGAAGAAGACAAGGATGTCTCTCCCCTCCCCAGCGTGGTGTGGGATACCGATTGCTGCTTGCAGTGCTTGCGCTCAGGTAGCACAAGGACTGTGGCTGTCATCTGCACAGATGTCAAAGGAGGGAGAGAGCCCTCCAACGTGGCCGTATGGTCCTTTTAAGAGACATGATACATTATTTGCTGTTCACATATGCACTCCAGCAACACTCCTGGAGATGTTATGCCTATACATGGTCTGCAGAGGCAGAATGCCTCCAAGCTCTCCCACTGTTGCAGTGCCCCTCTACACATCCTCTCCCAAGCCAGCTACTAAAGCCATGTTCTAATCCTAAAGCCATGTTTGCAATAAAGAAAAAGCAGTGAAAATGATCTGAAAAATTATGGGAAAGGATGTTATGTAATTTATAAACGCTCTTTAATAAATAATGATGTCAAGGAAATAGTACTCTGGGTCTATCACCTTTAAAAAAATAAAGTAATATGAATTTGGAAGTTGAAATCAAACAGAATCCTGTGCACTTCAGAGCAAATTGTTTTTACTATTATAGGCAATAAAAATACACCATTTTCCTTTGTGGAAAATGAAAATCACTATGCAGCTGAGTAGTAAAGCGTAAGGTGCTTGGCTATGCAAAATATTTAGTAAAGTTTGAAGTTTTTAGCTTCCATGGCTATGAAAAATATTTAGTAAAGTTTGAAGTTTTTAACTTCCAGGGGACAAATAAGTCTTCTAGCCTTTCTTTTCAACTGAGGGCGTCATGCATTGATATCTCCTTTGAATTCTACATCTTGCTTTTGTCTCTTTCCTGGTCCTTGCATAACCCTTTCCTTCCTTGTCTATTTATTTGATTTCTCTTCTCATCTACTCTGCATTTCTGCCCACTCTTTCATCTTTTCCCATCTTCATGTATTGTTGACCTCTTCCCATTTCATACCATTTTAAAGATCCAGCAGGCAGCGGGGAAGCTGCTGCTGAAACGCGTGTATCTTTACTTTATTTGCATTCAGGCTACTGCGTGTTTCTCCAACTTCTCCCCTGCTAGTCCGTGACCTCCCCAAACATTTTCATTATGCTTATTGTTGCTACTTGTAGTTTGTTTAAAATTATACATGGAAGCTTATACCCAGTTTATAAAATATAGATGTTTGTATCTCTTATTATTCAGTATTTGATGTCATAAAATGAAACCTTACAAATGTTTTCAAATCCTTAGAGCAAGAGTAACCTATCTTTCTCCCCATTGTTTTGGAAAGTAAATAGTAACTACTGAAAGCAGCTAATAGAAATGTTTTTAAATTATTAATAATTTGTTTAAACTTTAATAAATTCCTCCAGTAATGATGTTATTGTATGGTACTTTTGTAATATAAGTAAGGAACTGAGATGCTGGGATCCAAGTTAACTTGAGTCTCAAATTATGGAATGGCAGAAGTACTCCAGGATTGTGCATTACTTACTTGTGACATTAACAAAAAACACGAATCATGATTTTCCCACTGCCTTGAACCTTATATCGTAATTTACACTTGAGCAAAGCGGTTATGAAATACTACCTTCTGATTTGCTAGCATTTTACATCCATTTTGAAGAGCTGTAAGCAATTGTACAAGGTGCTCAGCTGCAGAGAATCAGGCCCATGAACTTGCGTGACATTGCTCGATGTCACCGTAACCTCTAAGGGTATGTCTACACTACGAAATTAGGTCGATTTTATAGAAGTCGATCTTTAGAAAGCGATTTTATACAGTCGATTATGTATGTCCCCACTAAGCGCATTAAGTCGGCGGAGTACGTCCTCAATACCATGGCTAGCATCGACTCACAGAGTGGTGCACTGTGGGTAGCTATCCCACAGTCCCCACAGTCTCCGCTGCCCATTGGAATTCTGGGTTAAGCTCCCAATGCCTGATGGGGCAAAAACATTGTCGCGGGTGGTTTGGGGTACATGTTGTCAGTCTCCACTTCCTCCCTCCCTCCGTGAAAGCAACGCCAGACAATCATTTTGCGCCTTTTTTCCTGGGTTACCCGTGCAGACGCCATAGCACAGCAAGCATGGAGCCCGCTCAGCTTACCGCTGCTGTTGTAAGCATAGTAAACACCTCACGCATTATCCTGCAGTATGTGCAGAACCTGGCTAGGCGCCGCCAGCACGAGGACAATTGTGAGGAGTACATGGACACAGACGTTCCTGAAAGCATGGGATGTGGCCTTTGGGACATCATGGTGGCAGTGGGGCAGGTTGATACAGTGGAACGTTGATTCTGGGCCCAGCAAACAAGCACAGACTGGTGGGACTGCATAGTGTTGCAGGTATGGGATGATTCCCAGTGGCTGCGAAACTTTCGCATGCGTAAGGCCACTTTCCTGGAACTTTGTGAGTTGCTTTCCCCCACCCTGAAGTGCAGGAGTACCAAGATGAGAGCTGCCCTGACAGTTGAGAAGCAAGTGGCGATAGCCCTGTGGAAGCTTGCAACACCTGACTGCTACCGGTCAGTCGGGAATTAATTTAGAGTGGGCAAATCTACTGTGAGGGCTGCTGTGATCCAAGTAGCCAAGGCAATCACTAACCTTCTGTTATCAAGGGTAGTGACTCTGGGAAATGTGCAGGTCATAGTGGATGGCTTTCCTGCAATGGGGTTCCCTAACTGTGGTGGGGCGATAGACGGAACGCATATCCCTATCTTGGCACCAGATCACCTTGCCAACCACTACGTAAACCGCAAGGGGTACTTTTCAATGGTGCTGCAAGCACTGGTGGATTACAAGGGACGTTTCACCGACATCAACTTCTGATGGCCGGGAAAGGTGTATGACGCTCGCATCTTTAGGAACTCCGAGCTGTTTGAACAGCTGCAAGAAGGGACTTACTTCCCAGACCAGAAAATTACTGTTGGGGATGTTGAAATGCCAATAGTTATCCTTGGGGACCCAGCCTACCCCTTGCTCCCATGGCTCATGAAGCCATACACAGGCAGCCTGGACAGTAGTAAGGAGCAGTTCAACTATAGGCTGAGCAAGTGCAGAATGGTGGTAGAATGTGCCTTTGGACATTTAAAAGCTCGCTGGCACTGTTTGCTGACTAGGTTAGACCTCAGCACAACCAATATTCCCATTGTTATTGCTGCTTGGTGTGTGCACCATAATATCTGTGAGAGTAAGGAGGAGACGTTTATGGTGGGGTGGGAGGTTGAGGCAAATCGCCTGGTGGCCGATTTTGAGCAGCCAGACACCAGGGCGATTAGAAGAGAACAGCGAGGCGCTCTGCGCATCAGAGAGGCTTTGAAAACCAGTTTCATGACTGGCCAGGCTACGGTGTGACAGTAGTGTGTGTTTCTCCTTGATGCAAACCTGTCCCCTTTGTTGATTTTAATTCCCTGTAAGCCAACCACCCTCCCCCCTTCGATCACAGCTGGCAAAGGAAATAAAGTCACTATTGTTTTGAAACCATGCATTCTTTCTTTATTAATTAAAAAAAAAAGTGAGATAACTGACAAGATAGCCGAGTGGGGTGGGGGAGAAGAGGAGTGGGGTGGGGGAGAAGGGGAGGAGGGAAGGACAAGGCCACATTGCTTATTGTAGAGACACTACAAATCAAAACTGTCTGAATGACAGCCTTCTGTTGCTTGGGCCATCCTCTGGAGTGGAGTGGCTGGGTGCCCGGAGCCTCCCCCGCGTTCTTGGCCATCTGGGTGAGGAGGATATGGAACTTGGGGAGGAGGGCAGGCAGTTATACAGTGGATGCAGTGGCGGTCTGTGCTCTTGTTGCCTTTCCTGCAGCTCCACCAGACACCTGAGCATGTCTGTTTGCTCCCCCATTAGTCTCAGCATCGCCTCTTCTCATCGCGCTCACTGTATGCTTTCCTGGCCTCTGTCACTGTATGCCTCAATGCATTGAGCTGTGCCCTATCAGTGCGGGAGGCCTGCATGAGCTTGGAAAACATGTCATCGGGAGTGCGGTTTTTTCACCTTCTAATCTGCGATAACCTCTGGGACGGAGATGATAGGGGCAGCGTAGAAACATTTGCACCTGCGGGGGGATAAAAAGGGAGAGTATAATTTAAGAAGATACGTTTCTGAGAACAAAAGGGAGACTCTTTGACAGTGAATCAAGCAATTCACAGCAGATAGCACATGTGCTTTAGGTACAAGGTCACATTTTGCCTTTTATATTGAGCGCCTGCCGGTATGGTGACACATCAAACACAGCTGGGCAACAGAATTTGGTTTCCAGGCAGCCATGGTAAGCCAAAGGGTACGCGGGGTTGGCTTCTTCTGCCTTCATAACATGTGGGAATGGTTTCAAACTGCAGTGCCCTGCTTTCCCATAGCAAGCAATGTCAGTTGGGTTTGCCATTTAAAAGGAGGGACTGCAGTTTTCTGGGGGATGTGCAGCACACCCCTCCTCCCACCACACCGCGTGGCTATTCTCTGGGATGATCCCTTTTAGCCAAGCGCAAACAGCCCAGCATGAACAGGGTCTTTTTCCTGTTCCCTTACAAAAATTCCCCTATTTCAACCAGGTGACCATGAATGATATCGCTCTCCTGAGGCTAACACAGAAAGATATAGACCGAATGTTGCTTTAATGCGACGAAAACCCAGGACCATTCACTGCCATGCTTTGTGCTGCAATGATTCCAGACTACTTGCTACTGGCTTGCCGTGGTAAATGATTCCAGACTACTTGCTACTGTCCTACCGTGGAGGCCGAAATAAGTCAGCCCTCCCCAGAAACCTTCTGCAAAGGCTTTTGGAGTACCTCCAGGAGAGCTTCATGGAGATGTCCCTGGAGGATTCCCGGTCCATCCCCGGACATGTTAACAGACTTTTCCAGTAGCTGTACTGGCCGTGAATGCATCCCAAGTCTTCAGGGAAAATCAAACATTAAACACAACTGCTTTTAAACCCTGTAGTGTAGTTACAAATGTGCACTCACCAGAGGTGCCTTCTCTGGCTTCAGGGTCCAGGAACCCGCCTTGGGAGGGTATTGGCTCCAGGGTGATGAAAAGGTCCTAGCTGCCAGGGAGAATGGATTCTCTGCTTGCCTGCTGCGCATTCTCCTCCTCCTTCTCTTCCTCATCCACAAAATCCTCCTCCCTGTTGCGTGAGACTCCCCCTTGCAGGTGTCCATGGACAGTGGTGGGGTAGTGGTAGGGTCCCCCCCTAGAATGCCATGCAGCTGATCATAGAAGCGGCATGTATGGGACTCTGATCCGGAGCGACCATTTGCCTCCTTTGTCTTTTAGTAGGCTTGCCTGAGCTCATTAACTTTCACGTAGCACTGCTGTGTGTCCCTGTTGTAGCCTCTCTCCACCATGCCCTGTGTGATTTTGGCATATATATTAGCATTTCTTCTTTTTGATCGGAGTTCAGCCTGCACAGATTCTTCTCCCCATACAGCAATCAGGTCCAGTGTCTCCCGTGCGGTCCATGCTGGAGCTCGTGTGAGATTCTGGGACTGCATGGTCACCTGTGCTGCTGATCTCGCCACACTGACCAAACAGGAAATGAAATTCAAAAGTTCCCGGGGCTTTTCCTGTGTACCTGGTTAGTGCATCAGAGTTGAAAGTGCTTGTGACGATGCCACCCATAAGGCTTTTTTGAAATATAACTAGAATGTTTTATGCTACATATACCAGGTAACATATCTCTGTAAAGGTTATGATCTACTGAATCTATTAATCCTATTTGTATGCATGTATCATTTTTGTATTCGAAGTTATGAATATTGGCTGCATACTTGTTTGATTCTAAGTAGGCTGTAGTGAAGCAGTTGGTCAGCTTCCTGAGAAAAGACTATTCTCAGTAAGTGCCCCATCCAGAAACACTTAAGCCAACAATGAACTTGGAGACACCAATCCACATCTGGGCTTTCCCAGGAATGTGGCTTGGCTGGTAAGGAACTCAGTCATGCATGGACATGTGACTTGCCCAGGTGATTCCAAAACTCCATTTTGTAGCTGGACTTTGCATAGGAGAGAGGAAGAGGGTCTCCACCCACAAGAGAAAGTCTATTTAAGCCCAGGGGAGACCCCTCCATTTTGTCTTCAGCTGGCTAAAGAGAGGGCCTCTCCACCCCCA
>QXTE01000020.1:7123570-7236556 GCA_003942145.1 Platysternon megacephalum | reverse complement strand
CAAACAGCTGTGCATATCTCTCTATCAGTGTTATAGAGGGCAAACAATTTATGAGTTTACTCTGTATAAGCTTTATACAGGGTAAAACGGATTTATTTGGGTTTAGACCTCATTGGAAGTTGGGCATCTGAGTGTTAAAGACAAGAACACTTCTGTAAGCTGCTTTCAGTGAAGCCCGCAGCTTTGGGGCAAGTAATTCAGACCCTGGGACTGTGTTGGAGAAGACGGGCGTGTCTGGCTCAGCAAGACAGGGTGCTGGAGTCCCGAGCTGGCAGGGAAAGCAGGGGCAGAAGTAGTCTTGGCACATCAGGTGGCAGCTCCCAAGGCGGGGTTCTGTGATCTAACCCGTCACAGTGCTGTCCAGAGCGGTCACATCGGAGCACTCTGGGATAGCTCCCGGAGGCCAATACCGTCGAATTGCGTCTGCACTACCCCAAATTCGACCCAGCAAGGTCGATTTTAGCGATACTCCCCTCGCCGGGGAGGAGTACAGCAGTCGATTTTAAGAGCCCTTTAGCTCGACGGAACGGGGTTGGTTGTGTAGACGCATTGCTTATAAAATTGACCTAATGCAGCTAAATTCGACCTGACCTTGTAGTGTAGACCAGGGCTCAGTGGATTTATCATTTTAATCTATACAGCTGGGTGCACACTTAGGCCTCTACATAGTACAATGAAATATGTTGTGATTTTTCTTATTCTGTGACTTATAAGGAAAACATTTTAGGGAATCATGTAAAGATTGTAGTATATGGGACTCAATGGGTGACCATGATCAGCAAACACATTTTAAAGCTGTTAAACTTGATCTATAGTAGATGCTAACAGTGCACAATTAAAACAGTTTAGCTACCATTAGGGTGACCAGATGTCCCGATTTTATCTTTGGTCGGGACGCGGGACAGAGATATCCTCAGGCAGCACTGGTTTTTGTTGCTCAGCCAGGACTCGCTCANCAGGCCTCGCTCGGCTTTTTTTTTTTTTTTTTGCTCAGCCCTCCCCCCCCCCGTGTCCCGATATTTCCTTCCCCTCATCTGGTCACCCTAGCTACCATGTTTAAAAATATACCTACCTCTTTTCCTAGTGTAGCTAAAAAAAAGACTCAAATATTTTTAGCAGTAGCAAAATTGTGTATTTTACGGTATTTTCATTTTCAGAAACAGCTGAACTTAGCTCAAACTGCTCAAACTTTCAAAAAACAATTACAAAAACAAAACCAAAATGCGCCACAGACTGCGACCAAACATGGACAATGTCTGCCCAAACAGTTAAAGTTTGCTACAGCGATACACAATTGGGAAGTATGATGGCAAGTGTTAGGCAACTTTCATGCAGGTGTTGCCAAGACTTAAAGTGTACCAGGTGGCAGACCCAGGAAATAAAATTTCTAAGAAACAAGCTGGGTCACTAAGTGAGCATTTTTAGAGCGGGCTAAGGGAAAATCCTCTCTGATTGGCTGCTTTCCCCACTTGCCCACCTGCTGGGAAAGACCAGCAAATTGGCTACTGCAGGAAGCAGGCAAAGCTCCCTTCAGCAACCCAACACCATTCATACCGGAGTGGAGCAGAAAAAGCCCAGTAGCTCAGGGTGGCCCTAGTCCCTCCTTCCTCATCTCCTTCTGTGAGCAATAGGCTGGCTCCTCTCCCATTACACTCACCCTGCAATGCCAGGTCTGGGAATGGGCAGCTGGGAAGGGGGTGTGACGAATTCCTGGAACTACCCTCTGCTCTGAAAGGGAATCCTGCTGCAGCCCCCCCCAAGCCTGAGAGTGTGGGCGGGATGAAAAGCCCGAGGAGCAGTTGCAGGAGATGCAGCTGGGGGGACAGAATTGATTTGAGGTTGGAGGACAGAATTAATTGGGCAGGAGCCAGGCCGATGTGGGGGTGAGAGCTCCCGAAGTAAGGGTGAAAAGCACGAAAATCCACCTGGCTGGGGGAGTTTAAAAACTAAGACAGACAAAAAAACTACATCTATATCTATATATCATGAGTGTTGGACCAATTCCATGATTTCTTGGGGTTTGACTCATGATTTATGAATCTTTGGGGTTGGCAATACTGTGAGAGCGAAGTGCTGTTTAAATCTCTTCCAGCCATCTTCCATATTTCCAGAGAGTACCAGTTCTGGTGGAGCTTTTAGCTCAGGGGTGGGCAAACTTTTTGGCCTGAGGGCCGCATCGGGTTTCCTAAATTGTATGGAGGGCTGGTTAGGGGAGGGGGTCGTGGCCCGGCCCCCACCTCCTATCTGCCCCCCCGGGACTCCTGCCCCATCCAACCCCCCGTTCCCTTACACAGCCTCCCCAGGACCCCTGCCCCATCCACACACCACAGCTCCCTGTCCCCTGACCTTCCCCAGACCTCTGCCGCCTCATCCAACCCCCCCTCCTTCCTGACTGCCCCCCCGGGACCCTTGCCCCATCCAACCACCCCTTCTCCCTATCCCCTGACTGGCCCTGGAACCCCTGCCCCTGACTGCCCCCCACCACCCCATCCAACCCCCCTCCTTCCTGACTGCCCCCCAGGGACCCCGTCCCCATTCAACCCCCTGTTCCCCCCCGACCCCTATCCACACCCCCGCCCCTGACCACCCCCTGAACTCCCCTGCCCTCTATCCAACCCCCCCCCCCACTCCCTGCCCCCTTACCGTGCTGCCTGGAGCATGGTGGCTGGCAGCGCTACAGCTGCGCCGCCCGGCTGGAGCCAGGCCACGCTGCCACCGCCACCACGCAGCACAGAGCACCGTGTCAGGCCGGGCTCTGCAGCTGCGCTGCCCCAGGAGCTCACAGGCCCACCGCCCAGAGCATTGCGCCGGCGGCAGAGTAAACGAGCGAGCTGAGGCTGCGGGGGAGCGGGAACAGCAGGGGAGGGGCCAGGGCTAGCCTCCTGGGCCAGGAGCTCGGGGGCCAGGCAGGACGGTCCCACGGGCCGGATGTGGCCCACGAGCCGTAGTTTGCCCACCTCTGTTTTAGCTGCTGCATTCTTCCACTCAGGTTATTTTCTATTTACCCCGGTACTATGTGGTGTTCAGCAGTCACTCTGGGTCCAAGGTGCTTGAAAGAGATCCACTTTATTCAGGGATTAGTTCCAAACTGTGTAACAGAGCGTGGGTGTCTGCAACGCCCCATGGGAAAGTAAACCACTTACAGGTACAGTTCCCAATAGCACAGGGAGAGAAAAGGGGGAGGGAGAATTGGGGATAATGGTATTGGAGGAGGAGAAGGACATGGGGTGCACACGGAGCCCCTGAAGTGTGGTGGAGGGAGCTATAGGGGGACACAGCCCGTGGCATGAGGGAGGGGTGGAGGGATGCAGGGAGTCCTTGAAACAGAGTGGGGTGGAAGGATGGCAAACAGAGAGCTCATGGGGCAAGAATGGAGGAATACAAGGAGTGTGGGTGGGTGCAGTGAGCTCAGCCTGCAGAAGCTACGTGTGCGATCCCCACCCCCATGTTCTAACCATCGGTAAAATGTAGGATACATGCTAAATAAATGAGTTGGTGACTCATATGATACTAGTAATGGGTCTGAGTATTTCTGATGTGGACACTTCTCCACTAAGAAATGGACTATCACTGCAGTTTCAGCTCTGCCACTCTGTGGGTTTTCCCCGCAGGCAATAAATTCTCAGCCTCAGCCACCAGGCTGTGGGGAAATCCCTCAGTCTGGGGAAATAACTGCCCAGGTGACTAGCTGCACTGCCCCATTTCCCTTACCTCCTGGACACTCAATCAGAGCCAGTCCATTTGCTGATGCCAGTTCGTGCACTTTCCTGCTCCCTATAGCAGCGCTGGGAGTGCATCTGCACAGATAGAGCCACCTGGGAAAACAACTCCTGAGGTTATGCACCTGCTCTGCCTCCCACTCCCTGGCTTGAGGTGGGAGAGAAGAGGCTCCCAGTGGTGCCCCTGCAGACCAAGGAAGAGGGTAAAGAGTGAGGTATTCCACATGCTTTGCTTGTGAGCGCACATCCTCCTGGGAAAGCTACCAGGACTCCTCAAATCAGGAGGTAAGGAGAGCTCAAAGTGAGGCGGGCAGGGACTGAAATGCTGGGACAGAGGTAAGATGTGAAATAGGGGTAGTGGGTGGGAACAGAGGATGAAATGCTTTGGGGAAGAAGGAACCAAAAAAAATGCCCCCAGCTGATTGATTAGGTATGGGTTGGAGAGTGACACTTAATTTTGTGTGTATGTAGTTGACTGAGGGAGATTACAAATTGACTAACTGAAGACGCTGGGGGGAATGGTAGGGAATGAACAAAACCCACACCCTTCCTGCCTGTCTCTCCTTCTCCCCTTTCCTCTCCATCTGTCTCTTTCCTTTGCCTTGCTCATCTCTAACCCATCCCTCTCTCTGCCTGAATTGCTGTCCTCTCTCTCTATTTGTTTGCCTGCCTTTGTCTTCATTGAAATGTATATAATTTTATGAAAATGTGAACTCTACCCATTTTTGCCTTTGAGTATGTTGGCAGGTTATTTGCATTTGGTTTGTGTTGGCACCCATGCTGGTGGTCTCAGCATTGAGGCCAATGACTGAATGGACAGAATTTACAATAGATGTTGCGTTCAATTACAATGAGTTCCCGGCTACAGAATGGTTGTTTTGAATTATGTCATTGTCATGGCTTGCTCCAAGAGGTGTTCCGTGGACCATACAAAATCAGTTTTAATATAAAAATCAAACTGAATAAATTATTTCCCAAATTATTCCATGCTTATTTACATATTTGGAAATAAGCTCTTGACTCATACAGGAAGCCAGATTCTTCTCTCTTTTATTTTACATTTAATTGAGAAAAAGAACCACATTCCAGTTTATCTGTAAGACCTCAGAATTGGTTCAGAGCCCTTTGAAATGTGAACCACTTGAGCCTTGGGACAGATTGCCTACAAGCAATCCTATTTATTTATTTACAAGCATCCTAAAGATCAAAGAGTCAAACTCCAAGCTTGAGGTTTGTCATGTTTTAAGCTACCTTAGAGAGAGGATCTTTTTCAGAATTCCTGACTTTATATGAAACATTCCCAACAGAACTTCACTGTTTTTCATGTATTTATCCTCACATCACCCCTATGGGGTTATTCCCATTCTACAGCTAGGGAATGGAGACACACAGATTAGCCCAGCATCACACAGGAAGTTTGTGGCAGAGCAGGGATTTGACCAGCAGAGAAAATACAGGAAGGAAGATAATAGCAGGAGCAGTTTAAAGCAATGTCAGCTAATATAAGGATGATTTGTAGCCTCCAAGGGTATGAAACATGATTTCACCCATTTGATGTTTTTTTTTAATTGCACAACCTATGTAATATAATGCCCTAATCACTGGACCACTTTTTGTCTTTAGCAAGAGGAACATGCAGTTGTCTTTCCCACCATAACATGTCACAAAGAGCATAGGGCTTAGGCCCTGGTAAATTCTTAGCTGCAGCCCGCTGAGAATATTTAAATTATTTATATCAATGATTCTAACATTGCAGTTTGTATGTTACTTTTGGTCCCCAGAACACTTGCTGCTGGTCAGCAGAAAATTGGCTAACCACATGACACTGGCTCTCCTCTCTATTTCCAGCTGCTACATCACATCAACAATAGTTAAAGCAATGCCACATTCTTTCCTAATATTACTTTTCCTTCTAAGCAATTACTGTAGTTGCCACAGGGACATTATGCATTAATGATCTGGATGGAGGACGTCTGTATGATGGTGGCTGGGACAATCTCTCTCTTACAATATGTTCTACACCATGAAAAAATTGTCAGACCCATGGTATATGTACTTTTAAATACATTTTTGCTGTGCTTTTCCACTTCAAACTCAGCAAGGAAACTCTTCTTTCTGCAGGACCTGCCACATGCCAAGATTGCAGGGGTTTTCCTTTCAGAGATTTTGAGTTACTAGTGAACAAGGGAAATCATGGGATTAGATAGTCCCATCAGCTTCTGGAAGTGGAGAAGACTCAAAATCTGCAGATCAGGTTCAGGAGATGTGGACGTGAGAAGTGCTCGTTCTTGGTATTATCCTCTTTCCTTTCTTGGGGGTGTTTGTATGCCTGGGAAGGTGCAGTGTATTTTGGTACTGTTTCTTTAAAATTAGTCACATGTAATCACCAACGGGCCTCCCATTGTGATGGGTGTCTCCCCCATGATGCAGGGAAACTCAGGCTCTGAATGCTCAGCGTCTGTAGGATTAATCTTGTTATGTATCTAATAAAGAGAAGGAATCAAACAGAAGGTACAGAGTACTGTGGCACAGTGAGTACACAAAAGTGAAACCAAAATTAGAGAAGTTAAACTAGAAAATAGTATTTTTTTAAAAATCTGAACATGGAGGATTTCAAGCCACCCCATCTGTTTCTTTACTGTAATCTCATAAAAAAAAATCAAGTTAGTTTGACAGGATCTATTTTTCCATAAACCCATGTTGATTTGAATCAATTACATTACCCTCCTTTTGTTCAGTATTAATCGAGTCCCATATCAGCTGTTCCATATCTTGCCTGGGATCAATGTCAGAATGACAGGCCTATAATCACCCATGTCATCCCTTTTAAAAGTTGGCAGAAGATTAGATTTCTTCCAGTCTTCTGAAACTTCCCCAGTGCTCCAAGACTTATTGAAAATCAACAATAATGGTCCAGCAAGCTCCTCAGCCAGCTCTTTTAAATCTCTTGGATGCAAGTTATCATGGCCTGCTGATTTTAAAATGTCTTACTTTAGTAACTTCTGTTTAACATCCTCCAGAGATACTAGTGGAATGGAAAAATGCTCTCATCACCATATAATGAGACTGCATCATCTGTTTTTTCTCTGAAATGCAGAACAGAAATATCTCCTGTCTTTTCCACATAATTATTGAATAATCTACCATTAACATCTAGTAATAGGCCAATACCATTGTCAAGATTCTTGCTGTTCCTTATATATTTAGGAAACTCCTTCTTATTGTCCTTAACTCTATTGGCCATAGATGTCTCCTTGTCTCCAGTTGTGGTCTCGCCCACACCTAGAAGAGGAACAGATAGACAAGTATGTCATGGAGCTGAGGCAAAAAAGCAAGAAATTTTGAGTTTAGAAATTCTGAAAATGGCATGAGCAGAGACAAAATTGTGTCTAGTGTCACTGATAAAAGACTAAAGGAAAGACTGTTGAGGGAGCCTAATTTGAGCTTTTGCAAAAAGTAATAGACATTTGCAGAACCTCGCAAGCCATAAAGACACAAATAAAGATCATGTCTGGGCCATACACTGAAAGTTTATGCAAACGTCTGCAAAAAAAAGGTACTCAGAGCAGAATGGGCAGGGCCCAGCCACCTGAGAATCACAGCAAATCAGACGCATCAACAGCTCAGACAAAGAAACTACACACACAGTAGTAAGACGTGCCTACAGTGAGGATGCCCACACTTTTGAATAATATGTCACAAATTTGGAAAATTAAATCACTGTTAGCTAATACTACATGTCATATGTATTGCACACCATATTAATTTATCTATAAATGCTTTGCTTGTTTAGCCTAAACAAAAGAAGTCTGAGGGGAGGTCTGAGTGCTCTCCATAAATACATCAGAGGGATAAATAACTTAAATAACTCCTCTTGCTCCCTGGTAAGTGCCAATATGGACAAAGGACAAATGGCTATAAACTGGCCATCAACAAGTTTAGGCTTGAAATTAGACAAAGTTTTCTGACCATCAGAAGAGTGAAGTTCTGGAACAGCCTTCCAAGGGGAGCAGTGGGGGCAAAAAGCCTAACTGGCTTCAAGACTGAACTTGATAAGTTTATGGAGGGGATGGCATGATGGGACTGCCTGCAATGGCATGTAGTTGATCTGCGACTGCTAGCAATCATCTGCAATGGTCAGTGATGGAATAGTAGATGGGGAGGGCTGAATTACTACAGAGAATTCTTTCCCAGATGTCTAGCTGGTGGGTCTTACCCATATGCTCAGGGCCCAACTGATCTCCCTATTTGGAGTCGGGAAGGAATTTTCCCCAAGGTCAGATTGGCAAAGACCCTGGGTTGTTGATTGTTTTGCCTTCTTCTGAAGCCTGGGGCACAGTTCACTTACAGGTTTAAACTAGTGTAAATGGTGGCTTCTTTGTAACTTGAAATCTTTAAATCATAATTTGAGGACTCCACTAACTAAGACAGAAGTTATGGGTCTATTTTAGAGTGTGTGGGCAAGGTTCTGTGGCCTGTAATGTGCAGGTGGTCAGACCAGACAATCATGATGGCCCTTTCTGACTTTGGAGTCTGAGTCTATATTATATATAAATGTTAGCAAAAAGTTTTATATTTGAATGGTATTATGCTTGTTCACTCATGTTCAGTATCGCATAATACTTTGCAAAGCTGAAGTCAGCTTTGGGACTAGCAAATATGAAATCTGTCAAAATCAAGATACATTTGTTCTGTGTCCTAGCACAGGTACCTTCACAGGCAACTGGTTTGCAATGTAGTATCCAAAACAGGTAAGAAAAGTACAGAATAAACCAAGTCAAGGAACTGTTACAAACTGGTGGGTTGGATTTTAGTGACATATAGAGAATTTTGCAACTTGTAAAACCATTTTATAAATATAGCTACCTTTAAATATATGTAACCCTTCTGCCAGGTGGAGCCAGCAGCAACCAGGGCCAGGTTCAATATCTAGGGGTTCCTTTTCAACAATACAACACAGAACCAACTTGAGCCCTCATCCATTAACCTGGGAAAATTACACACCACCCTTGGGCGCCTCTGAGAGGCAATACTTCCCCACTTGCAAGCACAGAGTCTGAGTGTAGAAAATAAAGTTTTAATGAAAGGAGGGAAGGATATTAATTAAGGAAAATGCCACAAGCAGGATTCATAATCATAAAACTGTGAGCAGGACACCCATCCCACGGGGCAGTGCCTTCTGCCTCGTGTTCTTAAGTTCTACAACCAAAAGTTCCTTTTCTGTGCCCCTCTCTGCTCCCTCTCCATACCCCGCTCACTGTGGTTGTCCTTGGTCAGTGAAGACCCAGGGTTCAGAGGTGCATTTGTGTAAGTTCACCTCCCACGCGGGGAAGAAGGCACCTTGCTTGCTCCACCATCTGAGCACTTGCTCTGGCTTGCCGCCCCGCCATCCACGGTTCCTCACCACTGGCCACCCCGCCAGCTGCAGTTCCTCTCCACTGGCTGCCCTGCCAGACATTTGTTTTGCTCCCACCGGCTGACTGCTCGCTGGTCCCACTGGCCACCTGTTTGCTGCTCCTGCCGGCCGAATGTCAGTTACCTTCTGCTGCCACCTGCCTCTCTGCTGTGACCTCTGCAGGTAAGTCTCTTAGTGACTGTCAGCTCTTAGTGATTTTCAGCTTTTAACACGCTGGGCAGAAATGCTGTCCTACTACAAGTGATTTCAGCTCTCATTTAAGCACTTAAAGTAACAAAGACTTCTAATGGAGCCTATTTAGCTCTATCTTTGAACGATCGGGAGGAACAGGTTAAACCAGACGGGACCCTTAGGGAGAGTCCACGCCTCCTGGCTGGAAGACCTGTCCCCCCCCCCTTCTTACTTTCATAGGGGTCTGGCATTCAAGCCCCTGGCTTAACAAGGTCCTTTCAGCTGAGGGTGGACCTCCTCATTTGGGACAGGTTAAGCACAGTTCTGCTCCCCTTTATTCATACAATAACGACAACAAAATTGATAACAACATTTCACTATCCCTGCATTCAGTACTAAAGTGATTTGTAACCCAACACCAGCCAGAATTGATCACTTTGAGCAACACAGCTCTATCTGCTGTATATCTTGGCGGAGTAGGTGTGTTCATGTAAATGCAGTTTGCTTCTGAAATCTCTTCTCCTCCCAGCTAGCTGTCAGGGGAGAACTCATTCAGACCCTGTTTACATATATATTTCTAAAGCACACCTTCTCTGTAAGGTGAACATGCTGTGAAAAAGAATTACTTCCTTGAAGGAGGGTATGCATGTCTCCTTTTAGTATTGTACTCTTTTGTCTTTAGACAATACTGTGACAGGTTGCCCTCCCTTTAAGGTGCCACCTGATGTATTGAGATACCACTGAGTCTGCCTGTTCCGTCAGCCTGGGCCCCCTTTAACCTGTCTTGCTGAGCCAGGCTCTTAAGCCTCCTCTAGCACATACACAGGCAGGGCCACACTCAGCTGCAGAAAGACACAGACACGGAGATCAGCTCTGGGAAGACTCAGTTTAAGGGACTTGCCCCAGCACTCAGGTGCCCACCTCCCTTGGAGTGCAGACCCAAAGATATAATGTCTTGCGCTGTGTAGAAAAATCTGCACAGTGCAAAATCATAAAAATTCGCCCTCTCCCACAATGTGAAGCGAGATATGCACAACTTCTTTTCCCCCATTAGAAATTGCACAAACTGGGTTTAATCATAAACAAAACAAATTTATTAACTATGAAAGGCAGATTTTAAGTGATTATAAGAGATAGCAAAGAGAACAAAGCAGATTACTGAGAAAATAAAACAAAACATACAAACTAAGCTTGATTCACTAAAGAAACAGGTTACAAAATGTAATTTCTCACCCTAAATGTTGAATTAGGCAGGATGCAGAGTTTCTGTAGCTCAGAGTTCCAGTTATTTTTTCTTACAGACTGGACCACTGGCTCAGTATGGACTCACCCCTGCCTTTCCCTTAGTTCCTTTGTTCCTTCAGGTTCTTTCAGCAGTCCTTCTTCTTGGGTAGGCAATGGAGGAGAGTCCAGATCAACCCATTTCCCAGCCCTTAAAAAGGATTTACCTAAGGCGGGAATCCTTTGTTTGATTCCCATCCCCCTACAGTGGAAAAGTACCAACAGTGTCCAAGGTGGTATTTTGTGACAGGACCACCTGACCTGGTAGTGTCTGAGCTATGTCCCAGGATGCCGCTCAGGAAGGAGAGAGATTAGTATCTTCACAGTCTTACTGTTTCTTCTTAATGGCCTGTCAAGGCTGTGATGGCCTGTTGTCTGGTGGGCGTCTCCCAAATACACACACAGCTGTAATTGTTACATTGTCAATATTCCTAACTTTAGATACAGAAATGATACATGCATACAACTTGGATACAATCACATTCAGTAAATCATAACCTTTCCAATGATATCTTGCATGAGCCATCTTGCATAAAGTATATCTTAGTTATGCCATATTCATATCAGAGCCATATTTCTATGAAGAATATGGGATGTAACATCACAAATACATTTGGCTGAGTCTGGTTATTTGGTTTCATGACCATTTTTCATAATGAACCACAAGTGTAGTCAATCAACTGGCTATATAATTAATCTAGGTATATAGAGACAACTTTACCCAAAAGATAAAGCCACAAATCTCTGCCTGAAGTAGAATGTGAGCAATCTCTTCTGGCAGATACATTATCACAGAATAATACAAATCGTACAGTGCATGCAGCAGAACCTTGGTATTCTATACTTGTATATAAGGATTGCACTTCTAAAGTTCAAGCTTGATATTGGAGCTGAAGCTAATGTTTTACCAGTTCACTGTTTGAAAAAGATACCAGGTCCCATCCAGCTAAAGCAATCTGATGCTGGGCTTATAATAAATGGAGTTTCCAGAATAGACTCCGAAGGAGAAGTCACCCTAACAGCAGCAAAGACCAAGGCTAAGGTCAGTCATCAGTTCTCCATCACTAAGTCATCTATAACACCACTCGTAGTCAGAGACACCTGCATACAGCTAAATCCAATATACAAAATAGGTATGCTGCACACCAAGGCACCCAGCACTAAAGAAGAATTGATTGCACAATACCAGAAGTTTTCAGGGCACTTAGAGAGTTCTGTGGGAAGACTCCCATATATATGGACGCATCAGTTCTCCCTGTCATACATTGTTGCAGACATATACCCTTTGCAGTGACAGACAGACTCAGAGATGCACTCAGGTAGGTAGAAAAGGATCATAGCCAAAGTGAACACACCCCACTCCATGGGTTAACAGCTTGGTCTGAGAAGAAACTGAGCAGAAAAATGGCAAGATTAGGATTGGTTTGGATCACAGGAACCTTAATAAGGCTATCCTGAGGCAGCATTACTCCATCCTCACATCAGCAGATGTCCAGCAGGTGTTATGATGGAGGAGTGACCAGGCCAGATTTGAGTCAGTGGTATGGCAACCTGGCACATTGCATTGCAATGCCGTTCAGGCTTGCCTCTTACCCCCAGATCTGGGACCGACATACCTGCCTCTTTTGCCTATGTATTAATCTGGCCCAGACTATACCAGAAAACCAGCAATCAGAATTGACACCATCTTCTGAGGCACAAATTGCATCAGAAACATCGGAAAGTAAATTCAAAATAAGTGGATGTCAGGCAGTGTTCCCTCTCATTTTTCCCATGCATGTGCAGAATGAATTTTGTTATGTGCACCAATATGGAGGTGATGTGGCGGGGGTGGGGCTGAGGGGTTTGGCATGTGGGAGGGGGCTCAGGACTAGGGCAGAGGGTTGGTGTGTGTGGGTGAGGACTCCAGCTAGGGGTGCAGGCTCTGGGGTGGGGCTGAGGATGAGAGGCTCAGGGCTGGGGCAGAGGCTTGGGGCGTGGGGGGATGAGGGCTCTGGCTGGGGGTGCGGGCTCTGGGGTGGTGCTGCGGATGAGGGGTTTGGGGGACAGGCTGCCCTGGGGCTACAGTGGGGAGAGAGGACTCCCCACAGTAGCACATGGGCTGGAGGGGAGAGGCGCCTCTCCCTGCCGTGGCAGGTCCGGGGCTAGGGCTGGGTTGGGGCCGGGGGAGGGACGCCTCTCCTCGCCACGGCAGGTCCAGGGCTGGGGCCGGGGGAGGGGCGCCTCTCCCTGCCACAGCAGGTCCGGGGCTGGGGGAGAGCCCCGAGCGGCCGTGCAGCTTAAAGGGAACTTAGGTGTCAGGTGCTCATGCCAGCATGATGCCAAGTCTTGCATGACAATTTTATACAGGAACTACATGAGGAAGCAGACTGAGCCAATGGTATAGACTGAGCTCTAGGTGGTTAACTGTTAAAAACCCCTGACCTGCACAGCTCAAGGTTAAACAGCGAGTAGTCAGCAGGGCTGTAATACTCTTCTCATGCCTCTGGCCTGGTTTCGAGGCCCTTGTTTGAGAAGTTAAAATATGTTCCAAAAAATAAAGTAAGAATAAAATAAGGGAAATCTAGTATATTGTGATACTGTCTCTTGAAAATTAGCCATGTGCCGAGGGCCTCCTATTGTGAGGGGTCTCTGACATGATGCAGACACTCTCAAGATCTGCAAACTCAGGATCTGCGTGAGCCATCTTGTTATGTATCTAATAAAGAGAATTGTAGTTTTAACTTTATATCCATGGTCCTCACTATGGTTCCTGAAGTACAGAGGTTGCCGTATACTCACGAGGAAGATGCTCTCGACTATCTGACCATGCTAAAAAGCCTAACAGAGGGTATGGCAGGGACAACTGCCCTGCCTGTTATGTGTGTGGGGGAAACTTTCCTCCTGATTGACAATCCAGTAGTAAACTGTCAGCTGAAACTGAGTTTGCTGTATCTACATAGGTTTTTCCTGCATATGGGGTGATCTAACCAGAGGTGAAAGTAAGCCGGTCTGGACCGACTTCTCCAGCAGTGATTTAAAGGACCCAGGGCTCCAGCCGCTGCAGGGAGCCCCGGGTCCTTTAAATCGCCGCCAGAGCTCCGGCGGCCAGGCTCGGGCAGAGATTTAAAGGTCCCAGAGCTCCGGCTCCTGCGGGGAGCCCCGGGCCCTTTAAAGCACCACCCAAGCTCCGCTGCCGGAGCTTCGGCGGGGCTTTAAAGGGCCCGGGGCTCCCCGCAGCGACTGGAGCCTCTGGCCCTTTAAATCGCTGCCGGAGCCCTGCTGCCGCTCAGGTGGCGATTTAAAGGGCCCAGGGCTCCCCGTAGCAGCTGGAGCCCTGGGCCCCTTAAATCCCCGCCCGAGCCCGGCCGCCGCACCCCAGCCCTAGCCCGAGCCCTGCCGCCCCGGGGTAGTGGCGGCAGGGCTCCCGCGGTGATTTAAAGGGCCCGGAGCTCCATGGTGGCCAGAGCCCCCAATTCACCCCTGAGCTCCCAGCCGCCTCTGCAGTTGGTAGCTCCGGGGTGATTTAAAGGCCCTGGGGCTCCCAGCCACAGCTGGAGCCCTAGGGCCTTGAAAGTCCCTGCCTCTTCTGGTTGAGGCCACGCCCCGCTCAGGACTCCAGCGTACCAGTAAGTCCTTTAAGTTACTTTCACCCCTGGATCTAACTGTTTTTTTAACCTGCTAAAATTCTTTTTCATTCTCTCAAAATTCAAAAACAGTTGGAGGCATTTTCTTGAGACTTAAAAACAAATCACTTGTGTGTCTCATTCAAGCCCGAAAGCTTTCAGTACCAGAAGGGGAAAAAAATCAGGAGGTTTTGAGTATGAAAACAAAGTTACAATGAAAGTTTGAATGTAACCTGAACTTTGATAGTCACCTCTATTCTGGTTTCACTGGCTGTTTTAGTGTATTTGCTTAATTGAATTTAATTTATTACCAGTGTGTCTAATCTCCTCTCACACAGGGCTAGTGGACACTCAGTTGAATGAAACTGTCCCTTTAATAACTGGTACAATGAGACTAATAAACCTGGGCTGGCTGCTGGTCCTGTCCAACATTGCTCCTTCTCACATCAGGTGACAACTTGCCTTGCAGAATCTGCTCCATAAGGTGGAAGACATGCCCTGTCTACCCCGTTTAAAGATGTGTCTAGTTTACCTATAAACCATCTTAGCTCCAGGCACCCCATTTGGAAAATGCCTTGAAAGAACCTTGATGTCATCTCCAAGATGGCATACTATGTAGCAACAACCAGCTTCATACATAGCCAATGCCTATCTCATGACAGATCCAACAGTCCAGCCCTTTGGTTTTTGACCTTCCATGCCATCTGCCTTCCATTGCTTCAGATGTAGAATGATCAGATGTGCTGCAAATGACTACAAGTGGGGACTTTGTGACTCTCCCTTTTGCCATTGTGGCCAGTTAGAATATGTACATATTATACTTGCAGACTGCATATATCACAGGCTGCTTGATTCCCTCATGGCCTTTCACAATGCCCTTCCCTCAGCTATTGAATGGTTAAGACATTTAGACTCACATGGTTGACTTGAATGTCCATGTAAATGCAATCACAATAAAAATAAAAGTTACAGGAAACTCAGTACCAGTGTGCGCGTGGGTGTGCTGTCATAGAGAACGGACTGTGCTACACTTAAAAGGTCTGTAGATCTGTTTACATTCACCACTCTTAGGCTAGGGCGAAGTCAAAGCGTGACCCTCACTTGTTAATTAAAAACCTGTACTTTGTGTCACTATTGAACAGTTCAACATTGTTGTTTGTTTCATTGAATAAGATTTTTAAGTGACATTCTCCAAAGTCATGACATTTAGAAAATACCTTTTCAGTNAGGTGACAACTTGCCTTGCAGAATCTGCTCCATAAGGTGGAAGACATGCCCTGTCTACCCCGTTTAAAGATGTGTCTAGTTTACCTATAAACCATCTTAGCTCAAGGCACCCCATTTGGAAAATGCCTTGAAAGAACCTTGATGTCATCTCCAAGATGGCATACTATGTAGCAACAACCAGCTTCATACATAGCCAATGCCTATCTCATGACAGATCCAACAGTCCAGCCCTTTGGTTTTTGACCTTCCATGCCATCTGCCTTCCATTGCTTCAGATGTAGAATGATCAGATGTGCTGCAAATGACTACAAGTGGGGACTTAGAGACTCTCCCTTTTGCCATTGTGGCCAGTTAGAATATGTACATATTATACTTGCAGACTGCATATATCACAGGCTGCTTGATTCCCTCATGGCCTTTCACAATGCCCTTCCCTCAGCTATTGAATGGTTAAGACATTTAGACTCACATGGTTGACTTGAATGTCCATGTAAATGCAATCACAATAAAAATAAAAGTTACAGGAAACTCAGTACCAGTGTGCGCGTGGGTGTGCTGTCATAGAGAACGGACTGTGCTACACTTAAAAGGTCTGTAGATCTGTTTACATTCACCACTCTTAGGCTAGGGCGAAGTCAAAGCGTGACCCTCCCTTGTTAATTAAAAACCTGTACTTTGTGTCACTATTGAACAGTTCAACATTGTTGTTTGTTTCATTGAATAAGATTTTTAAGTGACATTCTCCAAAGTCATGACATTTAGAAGGCTTATATACTGCAATTTACTTCACCATATGACATAATCATTCATTTCTAAACTTTAGCAATAACGCTATATTTTATTCTATTTGATTCTATCAAAATAAACTGTTGATAGATGATTTAACAAAATGGAAAAGAACCCTAGCTCTTGACTTTTTCCAGTGCTTTCAGCTTTAACTCTGTTTCTTTTCTATAAATTTATTTTGTAGCTTAATTATTTTTAGAATATAAAATTATATACCATGAGCTCCTGAGGGCAGAACCTGTCATGTTTTATATATCCTAAAGTCACCTGCAGACTTATTGTGCTATATAAATATGATAAATATACAGTAAGCCAACCTCAATTGCCTCTGATCCAAGACAAAGACAAAGACAGATGATCTTCAAAAAATAGTTGATTTTTTTTCTGAGGCCTACAACCAACTCAGACTCATACTCAACACCAAGAAAACTAAAGTACTCCACAACAGGCTCCAAATCACCAGGATCCTGCTCCCATAATTCAGATCAATAAAGAGACCCTGGAGAATGTTGAGCACTTCCTTTACCTCGGCAGCCATCTGTTTCAGAAGGCTGACATTGACTAGGAAATTCAACACTGGCCTCCAATGTGCCAGTGCAGTTTTCGAATGCTTGAGAAAATGTGTCTTTGAAGATTGTAATCTCAAGAATCAAACCAAGCTTCTCATGTACCAGGGTGTTGTACCCTGTTCTCTTGTATGAAATTGGAACCTGAGTTATGTACAATAGACACCTCAAGATTCTTGAATGATACTATCAACGGTGCCTCCGCAAGATTTTCCGAATCAAGTAGGATGACCGACGGACCAACATCAGTGTTCTGTCCGAAGCCAAAAGCTCCAACATTGAAGTTATGTTCATCCACCACCAACTCTGTTGGGCTGGTCTTGTTTTTTGAATGCCAGACAATTGACTCCCAAATCAGGTCACGTTCTCACAATTGAGCCAAGGCCAACGGACAAGGGGCAGGCAAAAAAAATGCTTCAAAGTGCAATATTGACAAACTCATGGGAAATCCAAGCCCTTGACCAACCAAAATGGAAAAGGACCTTTTGGCAAGGATCTCCGTATTTTGAGATCCAATAAAGACAACAGGAAACACAGAAACTGGAAGGGAGGAGAGAATGTGCTGCAGCCCAACTCAACAATCCATATCTGCCCCTTCCACTGGGAAATGTCTGCACCAACTGTGACAAAATCTGTGGATCCCAGAATGGTCTCATTAGCCACCTGCACGTTCACCAGCAATAACTGGCTATCATTTTATGGAAGACAATCCTCCACAAACTCCGAGGGATCACCAACAGGAGCACCGGAACCTATGTGGGTGGGGGGGGCACCAGCACGGGAATTGTGGCCCCCTTCCCTGCTCCTCCTCTTCCCCCTTGAAGCCCTGCCCACTGGCCAGGCCAGAAGTCAGAGCCGGGCCATGGTAAGAGCCACCCAGTGATCCTGTGTTGCTGTGGAGAGCACTGGACCCTCCACCTGCCCTGGACAGGGGGCCCAAGAGAAGCACCACCCAGGGCAAGTGGAGGGTCTGGGGCTCTCCACAGTGGCCTGGGCTCACTGGGCGGCTCTTACCATGGCCCAGCTCTGGCTTCTGGCCTGGCGATGGGGCCTCGGGGAAGAGGAGGAGCAGGGGGCTACCCATGGCAAGGGCAGGCTAAAGGCCACCTCAGCCCCCCCCCACCAAGAAGAGGCTGGCACCACTAGCAGGGGCTGTGCTTTGTGGCAGGGGAGCTGATCACCTTATCACCTGTTCCCATTACTCTTGGTAAATCCAGGGCTCCCATCTTTTACAAACTTGCTGCAAGTGGCTAACTGAAATCCTTTGTCTAAATTAATACAGTTTACATTAAAAGGTCAATTCTGCCTCATCCATGTAGAGCTTTCACCCATCCACCCTTGCAAACCAATACAGAGTTGAGCACACGGGGTGAAATCCTGGACCCACTGAAGTCAATAGGAATTTTGCCATTGACTTCAATGGGACCAGAATTTCACTTTTTTCTAGGCTAGTGTTGCTGCTGGCCCTAGCTCCCCCACAACTGCCCTTCATGGGGAAACTGCACTCTTTCAAGAGGAGGTGCAATGACCACCCTCCCTTTCTGCTTTTGGAGTGCTTCACCTACTTAATGTCTGCAAGATCCCCTGTCAGAGCAGTTCGCCTCCACATCATTCTCTAGCACAGTGGTGCTGAGTGACTTTATCACCCATTGGCTTCAGGGGGTCTTGAAGGTGCTCAGCATCTTGCAGGATTAGACCTCTAAAGCCAGATTGCTCTGAAGAAAATATTTCATCGGTATGTTCACTGTAAGCCATGGTGATTCTGTCCATGAGTTAAAACAAGAATAAGATTGACCATCGTGGGAAATGATGCATATGCCATCTTTCAGAAGAGCAGGTGAAAGTGCAGATGAAACAGGAAGGAAGTAATTTACGGTCTGATTTAAAGATTCCACTCTTAACTGCATCAAAGGTCAAGTTAAATTTGAACTAAATACTACCCCTCTGCAGAAGAGGTTAGGGCTTTTGTGTTCTACTCTTAGTAAAGATGGATTGTGCAATAATATTTCACTGATCAAGCAACAGTCAAGAATTTTGAAAAGTTAATGTTATCAAGGTCAAAACAAGGGAACATCAAGGATACCAATAGGCAGCCAATTTGTAATGCTGATTTACACTGAATAGAATTGTAAGCTAAATCTTTACTGTAAGAAGCAGGTGTGGAGGAAATATCCCCCCCCCCCTTCTTTGTCTCCTTCAGGTTGTTTCTCCCTCCCCTCTTATCTATCCCCCACAGACCCCCGGCCTGGCTCAAAACTGTCAGACCGGAAGCCTGAAGCAGACTGGGCTGCACTTTGAGAAAAGGGGAACTAGCAAAGGTTAGAAAGAACAATTTGTAACAGGCATTGCTCAAGGTTTAAAATGCATCTGCTTGTGCTATCTGTCATGCTAAAGGTTATCAAGACTCATCCTAAAACCTATCTTTAATCAATGCTTTTAAGCCCCTGTATGCCCATACCCACCGAAAGGTTAGTCCTCCTCCTTGCCCCAAGGCCCAGCCAGATGCCCAAATGGCATCAGATGGGGGCCCCCTACCCTTGTAACAGCAACCCCCTCTGCGGGCTCTGACCAGGGCCTACCCTGTAACCAGCAGGTCAGAAGCCTAAACCATACTAGACAATGCCCCAAGAGGTGAGGCCGGGGGAAAAGGAAACTAAAACATTTGTAACAGCATCCTTGCTGTATGGATAAGTATGGGTAATAAGCATCTCTCAATAATCTGTAACAATTAGCATAGCAATAGGCCTAGTGGTCATATCAAGGGGTGGGCACAACATCCCTCCCTTGCTCCACTATGTAACTCCCGTCCCCAATACCCTACTAATGCTTATAAATTAGAAGAGATATATTAACATTAAAACTGTCATTCAGGCTGTAACCCATATTGAAATGTACCCTTTATCTTGTGTAACCGGAATGTGTACTCATGTTCTTGCCTTGGCATAAGCAATAACCACTGTCTGCCCTTTGTGAACCCTTGCTTGCCCAAACCAGGAAAGCACCCCCTCACCCTAAATGCTTGGCAATGACGCATGTGCGGTTGTGCTTTAAAACTTTAAATTCTGCATGTGTTCCTTATGATCGGGGTAGTTGATCACGGTCTTCTACCCCAATGCATTGGTGTGTGTTATCCCTTGTTCGTGGAGAGTGGTTTGGTAGTCCACTACCCCAATGCATTGTGTATGTGTGTATTAAACGGGCCTCAGGCTTGAGTCTATGCTAACAAATTACTGCCTAGGGGTATTTGTTCTTGACACAGGGAACCATATGAAATATAAAAGTCCTGACTCTATGCATCTTAAACAAGCACAGATCCTTCAAAATACATCAGTCAATTGTTCTCAGAACCACTCCAGTCAGGATCGTTTGACACCTTCTGTAATTCACACTTACAAATCATACACATATACAGGAAAATCAGATCTTCACTAGAAACCTACAGCTATTATATAGATGACAAAGTTCCTACAGTGACTTATTATGGCCAAGACGACACTTTCATTTTAAGCCTCTGTTTCAAGCTATTTATAACTTTCTGGGAAAAAATTATCTATAGTTCATGGTAGTAATAATTTTACAATATACCTGCCAACTCACACAGAAAGTAAGTTAAATAAATCTGAACAGCTGAGACAAGTCGATGTTGATTTATAAATAAATAAGATAAAAATTACAGAAAACAGGTGCTGGGGATTTAAAATACGTTCTGGAGTGAAGTTTATAATAGCTGTATAGAGAAAGGTCAGAGCTTCTCTCGCTCTTTATTCTGGTGTTCTATTCAATTGTTGGACGACACTGTGCAGCCAAATCTCCTGCTTAAAGAGCAGATCTTCTTTTAAGAAGTCTCATACAACTGAGTGGAATCTAAACAGGCACTGATGTTTCAGGAGCATGACACCACCCGATTCCCTATTTCAAAAGAAGATTCTCATTTATTTACTATTAGAGTTTGTCTGGCAAAGTATTTACTAACAAATGAAGCTAAACTGCAGACTGCACACTCAGTCCCAATTTCCACATGTCTAATAAACATTCTGTGTAACAAAAGAGCTTCAAATATTTTAATATATTCATTAAACTATAATGGAAAACACATTAATAGATATTAAACAAGCTTTTCTATTGAGTTTCCTAGGCTTGATATACCCCCAAAACATACAAGCTAGGCAATATTCAAATACCATGTGCTGAAAATCACTAGAACCAATAAATAATCAGTTACAATGCTACATAATCTGTGCACTTAGGCCCTGATTCTGCTTGTACTAAATTAAATCGCTAAACTCCCATTGACTTCAATGGTGCAGGAGCAGGGCCTTTAACCTTTACTTACTAAGTAAGTGCTAGTTTTATTAACCTATGAGTACAGTGACAGACGTTAGCAACTTTGTTGTCAGCAGGTTGCAGGTATTTTAGTACTTATATCTATATATATTCTCTATGCCCACACGTCAACATTCTTGGATCTGAGCACTATGTATTTGTTTACTGGTTTTATTTTTAACTAAAACTAAAAGAAACATCCCTATTGTAAAAACAGAATTGCCTTAGGGTCTGCCAGCTTACAACATCAGGAGGAGCAAGAGCAGTCTCATGGCCATTCTAAAGGAAACACTGAGGAAACACTCTTTGTAAAGGGGGAGCTCCAGTTTGATATATATTAAGACTCATGAGCAACAGACTCCCACAAAAATGTTTCCTTATTAAGCCTGCAATAAGCCATGGGCCTGGTGTGTACTTGTCTGCACGTAAGAGGATATTAGGAATCTGATTTCTTTTTTCTCATTTAAATAATAATGCATAGCTACCTACCTATTACACAAGTATAATTTCAGGCTTACATACAATAATGAGTAAAATACCTTGACATTTTCAGATGGAAGTTGCCACAGAAGTGCTAGATGTTATTATTGTAGGTTTTTCTATGTACATTTTGAAAATGTGGTCAAAAGTGATGAGGTGTATGCAAGATTGATTGCATATTTGTGAATTTAAATTCCCACATTTGTATTTTAAATATTTTAGAATATTATATTAAATAGAGACCAATAAAAGTGGATGGGAGTAGCATTGGCAATAGAAATAGTTTATACAAAGAGACATTACACAAAGAACTGATACCTTTCATGTTAGAATGGTTTAAAGGAATTAAAACATATATTGCATTGAAATGAATTACGTATCATCTCAGAGGTGAACCAACAACATTTTAGAAGACAAGCACCTACACTGAGCTTGCTTTTAATTACTTCTACTGTAAATATTTTATATTTTAATAGATTTTCATGGGGAGGTTAACCACATTATGGCCCTTTCGCCAAGGTGTGTAGTTATTCTTTCTTTATAAATTACCATAATGCAATGCAGGCTTACAGCAGGGAGAGGCTTCCCCACAACCTAGGGTTCCCAGTCATCCAGTTTTTGACCGGAATGCCTGGTCAAAAGGGACCCTGTCGACTCCAGTCAGCACCACTGACTGGGCTGTTAAAAGTCCGGTAGGTGGCACAGCGAGGCTAAGGCAAGCTCCCTGCCTGCTCTGACTCTGCACAGCTCCCAGAAGTGGCTGGCATGTCCAGCTCCTAGGTGCAGGAGTGGCCACGGGGGCTCTGCGTGCTGCCCCCACCCCGAGTACTGGCCCTGCAGCTCCCATTGGCCCTGCAGCTCCCATTGGCCCGGAACCACAGCCAATGGGACCTGCGGGATGGTGCCTGCAGGCATCGGCAGCACGCAGAGCCCTCTGCCTAGAAGCCAACATGCCAGCCACTTCTGGGAGCCACCTGAGGTAAGCCTCGCCCAGCCAGAGCCTGCACCCCTCACCCCCTCCCGCACCCCAACTCCCTGTCCCAGGTCCGAACCCCCTCCCACACCTTAACTCCCTCCCGGAGCCTGCACCCAACCCCCCTGTTCCAGCCCTTAGCCCCCTCCCGTACCCAAACTCCCTCCTGGAGCCCACACCCCACTCCCGCACCCCAACCCGGAGCCCCCTCCTGCATCTTGAACCCCTCATTTCTGGCCCCAGCCCGGAGCCCACATCCCCAGCCATAGCTTTCACCCCCTCCTGCCCCAGTCCAGTGAAAGTGAGCGAGGGTGGGGGAGAGCAAGCGATGGAGGGAGGTTGCAGTGAGCGAGGGCAGGGCCTCAGAGAGGGGGTGAGGCAGGAACAAGGCCTCAGGGAAGGGGCGGGGCAGGGACGTTCCATTTTGTGCTATTAGAAAGTTGACAACCCTACCACAACCATCACTCCTCATCCCAGGCTCCCCCTCTAAGCTCTCCTTACTTCCTGTTTCTTCCACTTATATCCTCCTAGTTATATTGTTAATCCCATAATTACCACCAGGTGTTCATAATCCCCCCAACAGAAAATGTTTAATTGCTCACAGCTGAGCCTGCAGTTTTTCATGCTGTAGCAACATCAGTGCCCTGTCACAGATGTAGAACACAATTTTTAAAATTCCTGTAAAACAACTTCTGTTTCACAAATTATGTTTACAAGCAATAATTAAACAGGTCTAGATTGTGCCATTTAGGGACAGCCCTGTGTTGGGTAGGGAGGTTGGGTTTAGCATTAGTCTCTGAACATAAAGTAAATGTACAAGAACATGTTTATGATGTCACATACCCTGATTTTTTCTGCTTACTAGACTTTACATTTTTCAATACTTTAAGGTTTTGAATTTGTATGAAAAAAGATGTCAGCCTTATTTTTAATGTTGCATTTAGCTTCCAAAATAAAGAATATTCATTTTGCTCATCAGCAGCTGGTGTAAGTATTCAAACTTCCATTTGTACCAACAATGACTACTAAAGAGTGAAAGCTCTAACCTGTCCTTTGAAACACACATAAAATACCATCACTGTAAACTGAAATTAGCAGAACAGCCCCAGTGCTCACTTACAAAAAAGAAACACTGAGTCATCTTTTTCCTATCACTATTTTTCCCTTTTCCAAATTGCCAAGTAGTGAAATTGGGTATCACTTTCATGGTGAAGTTCATAAACTATGCCTGTCTGCAATTCAGTATAAAACCTTCTTCCAAAATATGTCAGCACTTCTTTCTCCTAATTACTTCTAACTAGGTAATTTTTTTAAAGATATGTTGTGTCTAGCCTTATTAATGACCATGACAATCATATGTAGTCCCTTGGAAAATATGATGTTGAAGCTTTCGGTCCTTAGTTATGAGTATTTATTGAGAAGTTCTGGCTCCAAACAGGCACACATTGACTTTTTCTTCAATATCTAGTCTTGAAATAAAGTAGAATATATTTTTATGGATCTCATTTTAGTATATTTCATATTCCATTCCAGGTGTTGGTTTTGACCTGCCACTTTATACTGTGGTCAGCCTCGCTGTGTGCCTTACCTCACTTCAACAGTTGAAATCAATTAGGACATTCAAGGAGAACAGCCCAATAATGCAATCCTTACTCATACAAGTAGCACCACTGAAGGCAGTGGGACTTATCATATAATTATGAACTATTTGCATGAGACTGGATCGTAAGATTTGGACCTAGATTGTAAACCTAGGGTCAGATCCTCAGCTGGTGTAAGTCAGTATAGCTCCAATGAAACTATGCCAATTTACAGCATCTGACTCCTATGGTCTAGGTGTTCTATGCGGAGGGCCCCCAACCAATGCCTGGAAGTTGAAGCTAGACAAATTCAGACTGTAAATAAGGCATAAATGCTTGACAGTGAGGGTAATTAACCACTGAAACAATTTACCAAAGGTTGGGGTGGATTCTCCATCACTGACAATTTTTCAATCAAGATTGGATGCTCTAGGAATTATTTTGGGGAAACTTTATGGTCTGTGCTATACAGGAAGTCAGACTAGATGATCACAGTGGTTCCATCTGGCCTTGGAATCTATGAAACCCTGGAATTCACTCCTACATTTATCTGACAGTGCCAAGTTTGTTAACCTTTGGGGCATAGTCAAAGGCTTAGCTGTTTACCCAAGCTTTCTCTGACATGGGGATGGGATTTTTAATTTGGGGTAGCGCATTCTTGTTTGTTAGGTAACAATAGGGTGACCAGATGTCCCGATTTTATAGGGACAGTCCCGATTTTTGGGTCTTTTTCTTATATAGGCTCCTAATACCCCCCCACCCCTGTCCTGATTTTTCACACTTGCTCTCTGGTCACCCTAGGTAACAATGAAGTTATTTAAGTTCATTAGAAGATGGAAACTTGACAGAGTAAGTGACTCTGCTAAACTACAAGGGAAGAAAGGGAGTAATCGAGCAGGATAAGGACATAGCAAAGAAGCAAAAGAACATCTCTGTATCAGCCTTCTCCACACAAGCAATGGTGAAATATCTACCCTAGAACTATGCTTTGCGAGTAATAAAGATGAGGTGCTATCAGAGACTGGGATGTCAAAAGAGGAAGTATTGAAAGAAGTTGTAAATTGCCGTAAGTCTCCAGGATCAGATGATATTCATCTGAGTCTAACATCAGGAGCCTAGGGGGTAGTCAAAGCTTTAAAAGATTATTTGCTGATCCTGGGAATTACATAGAAGCAAGCCTTCCATCAGTACCAGATAAATCAGTTGAAAGAATAATAATAAAATGTGGCCTTATGTTGCTTTTTATCTGTAGATTGCAAAGCACTTTACAAAGGAGGGTAAGTATCCTCATCCCACTTTTACAGATGAGGAAACAGAGACACAAATAGGAGGGGCACCAGACCCAAAAGGCCACACAGTGGGCAGTGGCAGAGCTAGGAATAGATCCCAAGTCTCCTGACTCCCATACCAGTGTCTTATCCGCTGTGTCACCTAGAGTAATAAAACACCTACATTAGCATATGATAGGGACAACCAGACAGCTTCTGTAAAGGAAAATTGTGCTTCTGCAAACCCCACCGAATTATTGGGAAAGTGAACAGACTGGTAGATAAAGGAAATCGTCATCAAGCAGCTATATTCCCAGTGAGCTCCCGCAGGGATCGGTTCTTGGACCTATGCTATTTAGCATTTTTATCAATGACCTGGAAGAAAACATAAATTAATCACTGATAAAGTTTGCAGATGACACAAAAATTGGGAGAATGGTAAATCATGAAGAGGAGAGGTCACTGATTCAGAGCACCTAATTGTGCCCATGCATTGTATAGAGCGTCTAACTCATGGTTGTGAATTCCACTAGGCAGCAGGGTGCCTAACAGTTAGGTTCTTCAATATTCAGCCTAAATTCCCTTTGTAAATCTGGCCCTAAATTACAATCTCACTTCTACTGGTAAACTCTCCAGATTGGAGTTGAGGGGTTGGTGGGGAGTGTGTGGAAGCTTATATTGATCCATGTTCTGTAGATAAATGGAAGACTTCATTCACCACTGTGGTCGATCAATCTGGCACCTTTTGTGAGCATAGAGTTCACTTAAAAAAATAGAAAACTGGAACTAAATGCTCCATAATTTACATGGAACTAAAGAATATGATGCTGTAATTTCCATGTTTATTTTCTTATGCATTATACCTACTGCTGGCATGGTCTCTTGAGAGTCATCATCTGTGCCCTGAGCTCTAAAGAAATCACTGGGGGACCATTTATCTTAATCTCTCTTACACATTTTTCACATACAAAGTTCCCTGTGTGGTGACAGTTTCAGTATTGTTAAAAACACAGCAGGAAAATACCCTTAGAAATCAATTAAACTTGCAGTTTTCCATGGAGCAGTTTGCCTGCTAGATTACTTGTTATGCTCCTACACATATCGAGTACATATACGTTTTCCCGGTGGCTACAGTATGCCCCATTTCCTAAAGTTCTGGTACCTTCTAACAGAAGAGATATATTAATAAAACATTTATTATGGTGATTCTTTCTACTTCAAAAATTAATCTACATGTTGTATTTACATTTGGGACCAAAATTTCAAGAAAGGCTCCAGGTCCATGGCCTAAAACATCTGAATGCAATTGTTCATATAATTTCAGTTACCATGATTGTGAACCCAAATACAATGACTACACACAAAAATGTCTGGGCTACTTTGGTGTATAACTGCCTTCTGCATATGTAATCCCATTTTACATGCCTAATTATGGTAATTACACACAAATTAGGCACATCATTGTACATGGCTTTATGTACACAGAGTACACAGGTCCTCTTTTTAGATCCCACCTACAGTACAAAATGAATCACTTGAGGGGGAACTAGTTACAATAGTTGCCTCTGAATACAATTTAAACCTGTTTCGTTCTTCCAGCGTGCATGAAATCTAATCATGTTTTAACTGTGTCCATAAATTGTACTAGAGCAAGGTAGAACTCAAAGTCCTCTTCCAGCGTGCATACGGGCCAATGTAAATCTTGGGATGGATTCTTTGGAAGTTGTTGGAAAAAGCCTGGTAAGAAATCTGGAGGTGAGCCTTCTCGGAGATTACAGACAGATATTGAGGTATCCGGTTACATGTGATATGTGCTATTTAATCTGTATGTCTGAGAGACTATAACAGCCCATAATCTGGATTGTTTATGTTTTTGCTATATCCAGAATTTCTTTAAATGTACTTAGTGTGGTCTAATGTCCTTTGGATTTTTAAATAGTAATTTCCCTAACCATGCCAAAAATATAGAAGATGCAGATTGTCAAATTGTGGATTATTTACTCACTACTCTACAACAGCTGCATCTCATACAAATGGTCGATTAAATTAAAAACTTTTATTATTTGTTCAATAACTTACACTAGCTGTGTTATGGACACTTAAATTATCTGTCAGTATATTCCAATTCACAACATCATTATTGTCCTTTTCACAGACCTGCTTACACTGCACAGCAAAAAGCCTGAGAGAAGTTTCCATAAATAATGCACATAATTGCAAAAACTATGCAAAGTGAACACATCACTACACAAACCTCTCAAACCTGTCAGTTCACCCCAATCTCACTGCAACTTTCATTAGGAGGGTGGTGAAGCACTGGAATGGGTTACCTAGGGAGGTGGTGGAATCTCCTTCCTTAGCGGTTTTTAAGGTCAGGCTTGACAAAGCCCTGGCTGGGATGACTTAGTTGGGGATTGGTCCTGCTTTGAGCCGGGGGTTGGACTAGATGATCTCCTGAGGTCCCTTCCAACCCTGATATTCTATGATTCTATGATTCCCCATGCTATCTATTAGTCTAACCTTTATCTACTCATCCTTCAGATCTCCCTCCACCCCAGTCCATTAGTACTCCACATCCACGCAACATATATTAGCCAGAGGCAGAGCTGCTCCTGCCAAGAAAAGCCCAGACTACTGCCTTGCTCCTCCCTCCTGCTCTCTGCTGGCTCTGGCTGCCATGAACTCCCTGCCCAGGGCTCATCCATTCCCTAGCTCTGACTCTCTCATTGGAGGAGTGAGGAAGGACTGATGAAGGGCAGGAAGGGGAATGAATTATGCCCATTGGCCCCACTAGCCCAAAACCAAGGACTCAACAGACAGGCCTAAGAACTGGAGGTGATATGGCCAGCCAAGTCAGTGATTAGGCAGGTCTGCTCATTCATGCAACTTCCACTGTGGTGCTTCAGGAAATAAGCAGTATAGACTTTGATCCTGCAAGCATTTGGTTAGCATGCTACAGGGTCTGCAAGGTTTTTCTCCACCATAAGTTGACCAGAGATAAGTAAGGCTGAGCACTAAGCCTAGTACACCATACTGAGCAAAGAAAAATCAGAAGCCCACTGTGCACCAGCTCCCTTATTCTCAAAAACACAGGCTAAGAGAGGAGCATGATGCAGATAAAGAATGGGTGTGTCTGAACAGAAATGAGCATAAGTATCATTCTCAACATGTAAATGAGGCACTTACTACATGTGCTCCGTATTCAGCCTTACTCTTCCTAGTAACTTAACAGCTGCCAGAATGACTCGATGTATAGATAAGCCCTTAAACATGCTCTACTGTGCACTCACACATTACAGAATCAAATTGCATATGCAGCTCAAGAACTAACAAAAAAGTGGATCAAGCCCATAAATATTTAGTCAGTTAGAATCTTGAATCAGCAAATACAAGGTGTGATGTAGCTAAAAACTCTGGAAGAAGACATCTTGCACTGGTATGTGGGAATCATTATCAGACAGCTGTACTGGACCTAAGCATTGATACCAGTCAGCTCTGTGTTCTTGGGGAACCAGGGTGCAGTATCCAGCCTGTCTGACTCATGAAGGACACACACACACCCAGCCTCTGTTTGAACCAAAACCGATCAGAGAAAAGACTTGCAGAGAGCAGTAAAGGGCAGTGGGAGACACATCTAGACCCCTCCTGACAAGGGTGATAGGATTAAGGCAACTCCCCTAGCCTCATCTGCATCAAAGATGGGACAGGGAGGCATCTCCATTAGCATACAGAATGGAGAACAGAGATTCCAAGGCAAGAACTGCACTGAACTCTGGGATCAAAAAAGCAGGGAAGCACTGCATCATGGGGAATCTCTGCTCCAGATGTTAATGAACCTATGCCTGCACACACCCAGCTCAGCAGTTATCAGACCAATTCTAGTAATGAATCCTTGATTGATATCCAAAATACTGAAGCAGCCTAATTGCATTGTGAGCTCCCTGGAAGGAACATCACCCATAGCTAGGAGTTATCAGACCCTATTGTCTAGCCTAAAGAAAACCCTTGAGTCATCAGTTTACCCATAAACAAATCTAGTGTTCTCCCTTGAATCATTGTTGTTTCCCTGCAAGAAACCCCTACCCACGCTCAAGTGTGTTCTGATGCATGGATCCAACTCTGCATCAGTTCCACTGGGATTTCACCTTCTCCTGACTGATCGTGCTGGGGGCTCTGCCTGTCTCCAGCACTCAGGACCTTGAGCTACCACCATCACCTGGGAACCCCGACCAGTTCAAGCTTCATGGAGTGGTGAGATCCCAGCTCTCTTTCTCTCTCTCTGTTTTCTTTTCTACCTTAGGCAGGTATAGTTTTCTATATATGACTTTTGTAACCGTTAATAATGTAACTGTTATGTTTGTTTAGGCTCTCCTTGTGTGGTTATCACTATTATTCAATAAATAACTTTTCTGGTTAAGCTGGTTGCTTCCCTCTCTCTCTCTGAACTTTACTCTTTTGTGTTTTTAGATTCCCCATTTACTCTGCAGCAACGCTTCTCTTACCTAAGCTAAAGATCCGTGTAGCGCCCAAAAATACTGTGGGGTTTGCTCATCAAGTGGGTTACTACCAGAACAATTGTGACATGAAAGTGGGGATGGGGACGTGCTGAACCTGTGACATACGAGGGTGGCAGCTTGAAAGTGCTGCTTGACCCAGCCTGCTCAGGCTTACTCTATTCCGGTGCAGTACCTGTGGCATATAAGAGTTGCAGCTTGGAAGTGCTGCTTGGCCCAGACTACTGAGTCCAGGGGCATATAAGGGTGGCAGCCTGGAAGTGCTGATTGACCTGGTCCACTCAGACGTGCTCTGTTAATGTATGTGTGGGTGTTCATCTGGTGCTGAGGCTGGAGGAACCCAGCCCCGGGGAACCTAGGTCCTGCAGGATAGCTCCATTGGTAGGGGACTTGCAGAAGGGAGAAGTAGAGCTCCATATGAAAACACAAGTGACACAAGCAGTACGTTGATAAAATTACAGAACACTCCCACCCCCCGCCAGAAGAGTAACCCTAATAAATTAGCATATCCCAAAGTAACAGGCAAATCTGGTAACAGCGTATGCAGAATACAAAACAGATCAACTAAATAAATAGGATATTTTTTAAAAAAATGTTATGTACAATAGACCAGAACTTCCCAAGGGACCAAATACAACTCTGGCATAAGAGGAGGCAATTCCTACTGACTTCAATAAGAGATGCAGCCATTTATGCTAGGGTTGACTTTGGTCTGTAGTCTAGCATGCAATTATTGAAATTTTATAAAATGTTTGACTAGGACTGCAAAAGTACACGAAGGTCAAGTTTAACCTGCACTCACAAGTTCAGTGAATATGGAATAGGGTTGTTCAAACAGCTATGAAGCAGCAAACTTTTCTCCTTTCCAGCAAGCAACAGGGACACCTGCTGAAGCTGAAGACATCTACAATAAAAAGTGTGGCACCAAGACTTGTTGTGGGAGGGTTTGTCTGGATTAATTCTTCTTGGACACTGAATATCTTTGAACTCAAACGTTCAAGCAAACCCAAACTTTCAATGAGTGGTTTGCTTCCAGCCCCTGTAAGCCAATCTCTACAGGGTCCACATGACTTTAGTATCCACAGGCCTGATCCTGCAATCCTTGCTCACTGTGAGTAGCACTTACAAGAGTATTTGCTTTGATGTCAACATGAGTAAAAGAGTGGTGAGCTGGAGCCGGTTTGTACCTGTTGTTAAATTTAGAAGCCGGTTTAGAACCGGTTGTTAAAGGGGTGGGCAATTGGGAGAGGGAGGTTTTTCTGTCGTTACACCGGCCCGTGGGACTGTCCTGTCCGGCCCGCCTGAGCTCCCGGCTGGGGAGGCTCCCCCGGCCCCTCGCCCACCTCCCCCTGTCTCGCAGAGCCTCAGCATGCCCCAGCACCAGTGCTCTGGACCGCTCCTGGGCAGCTCCTGCCGCTTTGAGCGGCATGGTAAGGGGGTGGGGCTGCGAGCTCCAGTGGGCCACACAGCATCCATACACGCTGCCCTGAGCAGCATGGTAAGGGGGCCGAGCCAGGGCTGGGAGGAGGGGTTGGATAAGGGGCAGGGAGCGGTTGGAGGGGGCGGAGGTTCTGGGGGGGGCAGTCAGGGGACGGGGAACGGAGGGGTCGGGTAGGCATGGGAGTTCCGGGGGTCTGTCGGGGTGGTGGTGGATGGGGGGGTCGGGGCAGTCAGGGGACAGGGAGTGGGGCGAGTTGGGTAGGGGGTGGGGTCCTGGGGGGCAGTTAGGGTGGGGGGTCTCGGGAGGGGGTGGTTAGGGGACAAGGAGCGGGGGGGTTGATGGGTTGCGGGTTCTGAAGGGAGCAGTCAGGGGCAGGACGTGGGTGGGGGTCGGATGGGGGGGGACAGGCTGTTTTGGGAGGCACAGCCTTCCCTACCCAGCCCCCAATACAATTTTGCAACCCCGATGTGCAGGGCCGGCTTTAGGAAGTGCGGGGCCCGATTCGAACAGTTTCAATGGGGCCCCGGCAGGGATGACTAAAAAAAAAACCATGTAAAAAACCACGTGGGGTTTGTACTCACCAGGCGGCGCTCCACGCCTTCGGCGGCATTTCGGCAGCGGGTCCTTCACTCACTCCGGGTCTTTGGGGGCACTGAAGGACCTGCCGCCGAAGTGCCGCCGAAGATCCGGTAGGGAACTGGTTGTTAAGATTTTGGCAGCTCATCACTGGAGTAAAAGCTGCAGAACTGAACCCACTGACCCAATCCTTCATCCACATAGATAGAACCTTCCACCTGTATATACCAGTTTCCAGGATTGGGGCCTTAATTAGCACAGTTATGTCAGTAATAAGAAAGAGCCTCTCAAAATCTGTGGATGGATTAAATCTATGTACATATACAACAGATAATTTTGGACTTTTTTATTTCTTTACTTTTTGAGAAATCATTTAATTTGCAGTAGTTAATGGGTTGCAAAGCTTCATTTTAAAAAAAGAAGCCAATTTTGAGTTACAGGAGCTCTAAATACCAACTGAACTCATTTATATTTTGTTTAACCTCATTACTAAGAAACTGTCCAATAATATTTCCTGCTGTGCTAAGATCTTGTGCAAGATCTATGCTCAGAGCACATTTTTACAGCTGCATTATAAAGCCTTGAAAATAGAGAGAGACTTCAGTCAAGGTGATACAACTATAATAATTCTAGTGTAAAGACATTAACCTTTATGCAAGCTAAAACATGTACACATATCTATTTATACAAAAGGGAGAGCATGTAAAACTCTTCTAGGAGTGAATGTAACTGTTTCATCAAGAAGTGATTTTATATTCCAATTTAAACGCAAGAGGAGAAAAGGTTTCCATTATAACTTTTCAAGTTAAATTCCTGTAACAAGTTCTGTTTTTATATATTGTATTTTCTCCTTCTTTCTCACCTTCAGAATATGCACATCGGTGAACAACCTTACCATTGAGGAGAATCACTAGCACCTCCTTAGTGCTATGCTCAATATTGGTTAATAAAAGAGAGACAGAAGACTATTTCTTCTTGCAAATCTGTCTTGGAAACCAAACATGTAACAGATTTTTACCTTTTTAATTGACATTCTTGTTGTTAATTCATTCACAGTTCTGTGCAGAAATGTTTATATGTGACTTGGAACAGCTTTATAGTTTATTCAGAGCTAAATTGATAAGAATTCTAATTGCAGCCAATCTAAAATTCCTGAAAGAATTAGTGAGGGAATTCAGTAAGGATTATGAAAGATATCCAACGGTGTAGAATGCTGAATACTAGTTAAATATATATATATAAAGACCATTTAATTACTAAGGAAATTAGGCATTTTATTAATACAAGAGAACAGATGAAGAAGAAACATTCGCCTTGTTAATTTTTCCTCAAAGAACTTAAAGTGTTTGAAATTCTTACTAAAACAGCAAAAAAGTTGTGTGAAAATAATTTAGTTTTTAATTTTAATTCTACAACTACAATAGGTTGTTGGGTTTTATTTTAATATCAACTTTTGTTTACTCTACAGAGATAATTTGATGAAGAATAACCCCTTTTGCAGTTCAATCCACTACTTTAGTAATATACAGTATTGTGGGCCATATTCTACTTTCGACTTTTGCACACAACTCACATAAACTTCGGTAAGAGTTGTGTATGTATAAATGGGCCACATACTGGCACAAATTCAGCAAAACATTTAAGTACTTTTAACTTTAAGCATGTGAGTAGTCCTACTACTAGACCAGTAATTTATGGACCTATAGCACAGGGCCTAATGCTAGACCAGGGTAGCATATGGGTAACATATCCAAGCATAGAATCAAGCAATGATTGAGATTCCCACTACCCACTGAGCTAGCCATATCACTAATAGACATTACCTATATATTTTTAAAATCAGTTTACATTATATCAACTGCAACATTCATGTGGTTGGTGAGACACAGGCAGCTGGGAGACTAAGGGAATAAGCCAGCTGAGGAAGGCAGGGGGAACTTAACTTGCAGATACTCTACAAGGATGAACCCACAATGGGAGGAAAATGGCACGTTGTCAACACCAATGCTATCTCTTCCTCTGCCTGCACCTTTGGGTGCCCTGGCCAGACAGGCATCCTGACCCCGGAGGCTTCTACCCAGGTCCTGCTCTTGACTTGCTGAGAATGCAGCCTGCATGTCCCTGCTGAGGAAAGCCAGGCAGGGGGAGCTACCTGGTGAGAGGTGTCTGTTAATATAGTCCCTCAGGAAGCAGGAAAGAGCTGCAGAAGGAGGTGGCTCATGGCCATAGAATCCAGCAACATGAACACTTTGACAGGATGCACATGGAGACATCTGGGATAGCGGAAGCTAGCTGACTAGAAAAGACTATAGCAGCACCAGATGAGGAAGGAGAACTGGCTGCTCTGCAGGGAGCAGACTGGCTGCTGGCCACCTCCAGCAGTAGACAGTGCTCTGCTTCCCACGCATGTCTTCCATCAATCAAGGTCAAAACACAAGACCTGGTTGTAATAAGGGATTTTACCCAGACATCTGTTGGAAAAGTAATACAGCAAAACACAAAATCTCCAATACACTCTTGGAATGTATTGAAGACAATTTCTTGTTTCAGAAGCTGGAGGAAGGGGAACAGCCAGGGTAGCATTGATTCTAACTAACAGGAATGAATTAGTTGCAAATCTGGAAGTTAAAGGTAATTTGGTAAGTTAAAGGTAAGTGATCATGAAATGATATATTTCATGGTTTTATCGAAAGGAAGGTGTGAGAGCAGCAGAATAAGGACAATGAGCTTCAAAAAAGCAGATGTTAAATTCAGAGAATGGCAAGTAAGATCCCACTGTAGGAAAAACTAAAGGAAAAGGGTGTTCTGGAAAGCTGGCAGTTTTTCAGATACAATATTTAATACATACCCGCAGACTATCCCGATGCGAAGGAAAGACAGAAAGAATAGTAAGTGGCCAGTATGGCTCCATTAGGAGCTCTTAAATGACCTAAAAATCAAAAAAGAAATGCTACATTACATGGAAACATGGACAAATTGCTAAAAATGAGTACAAAAGAATAGCAGAAGCATGTAGGGACAAAATCAGAAAGGCTAAGGAACAAAATGAGTTTCACCTAGCAAGGGACATAAAATATAACATGAAGAGTTTCTATGATACATTAGGAGCAAGAGAAAGACAAAGGAAAGCGTAGGCCCACCACTTAGCAGGGAAGGAGAGATAATAACAGATGAAATCAAGAAGGGTGAAGTATTTAATGCCTGTTTTGCTTCAGTCTTCACTAAAAGGTTAATTGTGATTACACATTTAACACAGTTAATATTAACAACAAGGGAAAAGGAATGCAAGCCTAAACATGAAAAGAACAGAATGAAGAATACTGAGATAAGTTAGATATATTCAAGTTAGCAGGGCCTAATGAAATTCATCCTAGGGTATTTAAGGAACTAGCTGAAGCAATCTTGGAACCATTAGAGATTATATTCCAAACGCATGGAGGACAGGTGAGGTCCTAGAGACAGGAAAAGGGCAAACATAGTATATATTTTTTAAAAGGGACACTAAAAGACCCAAGGAATTATAGGCAAGTCAGCTGAACAATACCTGGAAAGATACAGGAACAAATTATTAATCAATTTGTAAGCATCAAGAGCAAAATAATAGCCAACATGGATTTGTCAAGAACAAATCATGCCCACGCAACTTAATTTCTTTCTTGACAGTCTTATTGGCCTAGTAGATGGTGGGGAAGTTGTTGGCATGATATATCTTGATTTCAGTAAGGCTTTGGACATAGTCCCACATTCTCATAAGAAAACTAGGGAAATGTGGTCCAGATTAAATTACTACAAGCTGGGTGCATAACTGCTTGAAAGACCACACTTAAAGAGTAGTTATCAACAGTTCGATATCAAACTGCGAGGGTGTATCTAGTGGCGTCCCGCAGGGGTCAGTCTGGGTCAAGTACTACTCAATATTTTAATTAACTACTTGGATAATGGAGTGGAGAGTGTGTTTATAAAATTTGCACATGACACCAAGCTGGGAGGGGTTGCTAAAAGCACTTTGGAGTATAGGATTAGAATTCAGTGACTTTGACAAATTAGAAAATTGGTCTGAAATCAACAAGATGAAATTCAATAAAGACAAGTGCAAAGTACTACACTTAGGAAGGAAAAATAAAATGCACAAATACAAAATGTGGAATAACTAGCTAAGCAGTTGCACTGGAGGTTATAATAGATCACAAATTGAATCTGAGCCAACAATGTGATGCAGTTGTGAAAAAGGCTAATATCATTCTGGGGTATATTAACATGAATGTAAGACATGGGAGATAATTGTCCCACTCTACTCTGCTATGATGAGGCCTCAGTTGGAGTATTGCATCCAGTTTTGGGTGCCACACTTTAAGAAAGATGTGGACAAACTGGAGAGAGGAGGAGAGCAACAAAAATGATAAAAAAAAAAATGTAGAAAACTTGACTTATAAGTCAGACTGCGGGTTTGTCACAGAGGTCACGGATTCAGTGACCCCTTCCGTCCCCCGCAGCATCAGCAAAATTTGGGTGTGGGAGGGGGCAGGAGGTTGAGGCATGGGATGGGGTGAGGTGGGCTCTGGGTGGTGCTTACCTGGGGGCTTCCCAAAAGCGGCGACATCCCCCTCACTCAGCTACTAGGCAGAGGCATGGCCAGGCAGCTCTGTGGGCTGCCTATGCCCAGAGGGCTGGCTTTACAGCTCCCATTGGACAGGAACCATGGCCAATGGGAGCTGCAGGGGCAGTTCTGCAGGTGGAGGTGGCCACACATCCGCCTAGCAGCTGAGCAAGGGGGATGTTGCTGCTTCCAGGAATTTTTGTTTACTGCCCGTGACCTGTCTGTGACTTTTACTAAAAATATCTGTGACTAAAATGTAGCCTTACTTATAAGGAAAGGTTAAAAAAACTGGCATGTTTAGTCTTGAAAAAAGAAGACTGTGGGGGTGGAGGGAGACACACCTGATAACAGTCTTCAAATATGTTAAGGACTGTTACAAAGAGGAGAGTGATCAATTGTTCTCCATGTTCACTGAATGTAGGACAAGAAGTAATTGGCTTAATGCAGTATGAGAGATTTAGATTAGATATTAAAACTTTCTAACTGTAAAGATAGCTAAGCATTGGAATAGGCTTCCAAAGGAGGTTGTGGAATCCCCACCACTGGAGATTTTAAGAAGAGGTAAAACAAACACCTGTCACGGATGTTCTAGGTCAGTGGTTCTCAAACTGTGGGTCGGGACCCCAAAGTGGGTCAGGCCCCCATTTTAATGGGGTCGCCAGGGCTTGCGTTAGACTTGCTGAGGCCCAAGCCCAAGCACCACCGTCCAGGGCCGATGCCCGAGCCCCACCACCCTGGACTGAAGCCAAAGATCAAGGACTTCAGCCCTGGGTGGTGGGGCTCAGGTTACAGGGCCCCCACGTGGAGCTGAAGCCCTTGGGCTTCGGCTTTGGCTCCCCCGCGTGGGACAGTGGGGCTTGGGTAGGCTCAGGCTTCAGTCCCCCGTCCTGGGGTCGTGTAGTAATTTTTGTTGTCAGAAGGGGGTCGCAGTGCAATGAGGTTTGAGAACCCCTGGTCTAGGTGTACTTGGTCCTGCCTCAGCGCAGGGGGCTGAAGATGACCTCTTAAGATCCCTTCCAGTCCTACATTTCTATGATTCACAATTTTTAATGGATGAATCTACTTTATTTGAAATCATCCTCTCCCACCAGCCATCCTATGCAAACAATCACTCTGTTATCTCAGTATGAAAACATAGAATGAGGGGAAGCCAAGGTCAATATTTAAAATATTGATATTCATCCAGTTATTTATATATTGTTACATCAGTTTAATAAGAACTCCCTGCAAATCTCTCCACCATGACCACTGATTTCTTAACAAATTTGGTTTGTGATAAAACAAAACCTAACATTCTAACAAAAATGAGGTCCATTAAAAACATTTATTTGCATTTTTAATCTAATCATATAACACCATTTCATACCTCAGTATTAGAGAGACAAGCTGGGAGAGGTAATATCTGTTATTGGACCAACTTCTGTTGGTGAGAGAGACAAGCTTTCAAGTTTACACAGAGCTCAAAAGCTTGTCTCTCTCACCAACAGAAGATGGTCCAGTAAAAGATATAACCTCACCCACTTTGTCTCTCTAATATCCTGGAACTGACACGGCTACAACTACAACTAACTGCCTAAGCACCTTTTGAAAATTTTATCCACATTGACTTAAGCAACTATATTCAACCAAGCAGGAACCAGGATTTTTTTCTTGTATGTAACAATAAATACAAGAAAATATAAAAATAGTCTTTGTTTGTCCTTATTATGCCCAATGATATGATGTACAACATATAGAAACATGGTGATGCTCTTTTCTCTACAGACACCATTCAAAAAGGAATTTAGATATATTTGGCACACATACTACTGTATAAAATATGAGATCAGATCCTTTGGTGACTACAATACACATTTGAATACCTGCTAATCTACTGTTAGAAATGGCATAGTGGGGAATAAGAAAGATTAAAACAATTCAGGAGGCAAATAAATGTGTGTTTCAGCTTTGGGTTACGTTCTCCTCCGGCTGCACACAGATTTACTACCTAAAAATGGGAATCAGAAAATCCAACACCCTGCCCCAAAAAGTTTTCCAGACCAAACATAATTTATTTTAGGGCAATAATAGGTAGCTAACACTAGGGTGTCTGTTTCTAGGTTACATTTTCTGGAGAAAAGGATAGGGTGGGAAAGTTTGTCACTTGGTGCAAAAAAAGGCCCACCTTCAGGCCAACAGACCCCACCTGGGATATCAACCCTCTGGGTTCCCCTTCTCCCACAAATGGGGGGTGGTGGAGAATGGGAGGAACAGGAGCAGAAGCTTTCACAGACTCCTGATATCACCACTCAACTCTGAAACTTGGCCTCTAGAGTGCAGATCCACAAAGGGACTTAGGCATTGCTCAGTGTTGCAATGTCTAATTTTTAGATGCCTAGAAAAATCACAGAAACCACAATGGGATCCACAAAGCTGAGCCAGGTGCCTAGGTTCCCCATATAATGCCTGGGGAGAGATAGGCACCTTAGAATGGGATCCACAAAAGCTGGAAGGCTAGGCAGGGAGCCACCTACGTTTGCCAATGGCAGAATTCAAGGAGAGGGGTGTGTCCTGACCCCCACCTCTCTCATGGAGTTATGTGCCTATGTCTGGGCTTCCTGGAGGTGCCTATCTCTGCTTGCAATCCACAACCGGATTGCAAGAAAGAATGAATTAGGTGCCTGCTAACACCACACAAAACAGCCAGTGGGGAGCACCTTTAGCCCAGTGGTTAGGGTATTCACACAGCATGCTAGAGACCCTAGTTCCATTTTGCCTGATGAGAAAGGATTTGAACAGGGGTTCCCCACCTCACAGGTGAATGTCCTAACCACTGGACTATAGTGAGTCTCCCTTTTTCTTTGCCCCAATTAATATTTATTTATTCACAGCTTGAGGGAAACCCACATCAGAATATCCTACAGTCCAGTGACTCGGACAGAGGGGGAAACAGAAGCAGGGTGAGAACCCTAACCCACTGGACTAAAGGTTTAGGACATGCCCACCAGATTGAGTTACACAGACAAGCTCGGTGGAGGAAGACCTATCTATCATCCACCAGTTTGTAGCTTGTGCTGGGGCTTTGGATGCCTAGAGTAGGCAGCAGTGCACGTGCCCAGAGGCAGAAACTTATGTGCCTAGGGAACTTTTACAGCAAAAGTGTAGGTACTGAGCTAATGTAGGCACCTACAGAATGAGGTGGCAGCAAAGCAGGAATTTTGTGGATCACAGTGGTGCCTAAAACAGGTACCTAACTACCTAAGTCCCTTTGTGGATCTGACCCTAGATTTTTTTTTACTCATTTGCTGTATTGCCATTGGCTGTTGGTTCCTTGTGATCCAGGCCCAATTTCGCAATCCCTGCGCATTACTGGTCTGATCCAAAATCCATTGAAAGTTTCTTATTGCTATCAACAGCCTTTGGATCAGGCCCTGTGCTGCTCACTATTCTTCTTTTCCCTCCTCCATTCTGTTCTTTTATGGATCTTTTGACCTGAAACCACATTATCACATAGGGCCCAATCCTTACTTATACAAGTAGTCCCAGTGACTCACTTCAACTGGACTACTCACATGAGTCAGGGCTGTGTCAGTTTCAATATGGAGCCATTGTTCTATTAATTGTATATTAAAGAAGTTGAGTCCACATTGGTACATTAGCAGACTTTCAAATATTAATATCTCAGGGCCACAAAATTATTAAAAGCGCTTATTTCATGTACCAATAACCACCATAGCTCATACTAAAAATTAATCTGTTCTTCCTCTGTTGCACAGCCTCCAAATGGCCAGGTTTTTTTTCTTTTAAGTTTTAAACAAAATTAGTGAGCCATTTGTATGCTAAATATATGAGTTCCCAGCACATTTTTAACTGCTGAGTTATAAAAACTAGAAGATAAGAGTTTATAATGGCAGCACTGACAGACACTTAACTATCACACAACTGTTATCATAAAACTCCATAATGTTGTTTATGTACCAAAGGAGGTTTTTTCTAAGAGAAGGTAGCTAAATACAAACAAGGATAGGTATAATCTCTACATTAAACATAATTGATTAAATCATGATGGAAAAATGAAATCTCAAATAAAACATTGTAAACTGTTGAGAGACTGAGGTTTACTTTTATAAAAAAAAACCCTATATTTTATTGAAGGGCAATGGACAGAACAAATAGTTAGAATACACAAATCACTCACATCCAAGCACAAAGCAATAAGGGGATGCACTGAATTGGAAGGTTATATAAGAAAGAACTGTGAACAAGTCAGTTCATCTATGAGAAGGCTCCCGCCTCGACTTTAAGAAAATACTAAAATATTGACTATTGTGGGCTATTGTCTTCGTGTGCTTCCTAAGGCTAGTAAGTTAGTGGGCCTGACCTTGTTTCATCATTTACACTTAGGCAAAATGAATGTAAAATATTCTGCATCCACTTGTCATTCACTATATGTGGGTAGAAAATGACTACACAAGATTTAAGACAATGGAGAATCTGGCTCCATATATATGTTGCAAAGATCAATGCACAAAAGTTTGGTTGGGTGAAGAGTTTCAGTTTTAACTCTACACACCGCTTGCTTTTGTGTGGTTTAAACAGATCCTTACATTTTGATAGGAGTTAAAAGTTTGTAGTTTGAATATATACACCTCCTGTAACATGACTGTCATTCTGTTAGTTCACTAGCTAAGTGATTTTTGCCACTCACAAATCAATTTAGTTTATGAGAATTTGTAACCTAATTCACACACTATCATAGCAAACAATCATTGTGCAGGTTGCATCCAATTATAATATCTGCAATTTTAAAAAACAACTCAGTTTTTTAACCTAAAATGAATAAGGAAGAATATTAACTGATATAAATAATAATAATAAATAATTATTCTTTGTATTATCATAGCATCTAGAAGCCCCAGTCCTGGATGAGGACCCCATTGTACTAGGCACTGTGCAAACACAAAACAAAAAGACAGTTCCTGGCCCAAAGAGCTTTACAGAAGAGCTTGTGGTATATACTGAAATGCAATCTGTAAGGAAGTTGGTGAAAATGCATAACAGAGAACAATCTATAAACCTATGTTGTATTAACAAACAGAAGATGTAAATCACAAAACTGTTGCCCCTTTTTTGACCCAAGCAACTAGTCAAAGTTTGGCATCATGGGGATGTTCAGTTGGAAGTAGAATTGATGGAGTCTGTATTTTCTTTGCTGTAATCTTGTTTATTTAAAAGGAGCGTACAAAGTCCTACTTCTCCAAACACAGGATGAACCAAGAACAAAAGGAGCAGTTTCTTATATTACAGCCCCAAGCCTCTTTTGCCAACAGATCCTAAAGCTTTCTCTAGCTTTTGCCAGCATCACACTGTGCTTACAGGCTGCTACTTGGTTTTCTTCCTGTTTCCATCAGCCTCTCCCAGTTTCCATCTTGCCTTTTTTACACACACACACAAACCCCCAAATCCCTCTACCCACTCAGTCCAAATTCCTGCTAAGAGGTTGTAATTAACTTTTCCTAACAGTTATGTTAACTGAAGGATGCCTTCACACCCAATCTCAAAGAAGTTTGTGACCAAGCAGTTACCAGCACCACTCAGCATACTATATAGTACTATACTGTATATTTAATAAATATGAGGTAGATAAAGTGACAGTCTGACTTGAAGTCCCAGATTATCCATTCACTCTCCATGTGCAAGAAAGATAGAGTAGCTTTAGGGATAACACTGTTTTTCTGATGCTAATAAAGTTCTTGTTTGGTGTTGGAAGAAAGTGTCTCTTCTCATTGTGGTGATTCTTAATAATTTTCACATCATACCAGGAGCGGTGAGTCAGCAGACCATGCTAGTAAGTAATAGCCAAAACTGGCCTGTACATGCAAAATGCTCAAATGCAACAGCAATCCTCATCCTCCTAAAACTACGGCAGCACCTCTGACTGTTACCTCCCTGAACCTGCAGAGCTTCAAAGAGCAGGAGTAAAGGACATCATCCCACTATGAACATGCAGGAATTTAACATGTAGGAGAATACTGACCTTGTGTAGAAAACCTCTCCACATTGTGACACTATTCCTGAGTAGGATGGTTGGAAGAGACCAAGGAGTGTTTGTATTTAGTTTGGGTATGTATATCTTTGTACATATCTATCTCAAGTGAGATATGTGTACACACAAACACACAAGCTTGGTCTACACTTGAAAGTTATATTGGCGTAACAATGTTAATCACTGATGTGAAAAAAAACACCCAAGCAATGCAGCTATGTCAACATATCCCTCAGTGTAGACACTGCTATGCTGACAAGAGTGCTTCCATCGGTGTAGCTAACATCATTCAAGGAGGTGTTGTTCCTACAGTGACCAAAAAAAAAACTTCTAAGGGTGTAGATTTTGTCTACGCTACTGGGCTAGCCAACACAGCTATGCTAGTATAGCCTATGTAGTGTAGACATACCCACACTCTGAAACACGTTTCTGCTTCTGCAAGACACAGGGTTCCAAAAGATTATCTGAACAATTATCCTCAGATAATATCTACCATACTTATGGACCAACAGTATACATGGAATGCTAATCAATGTATTATCTAACTATTGAACATAGTAAGGGTGTATAAGACAAACAAAAGTGGACTCTGCCCTTGTTTAGTCATTTGTACTTTGTTTTTGTTTTTTTTAATAAGGAGGCTAATTATGGAAGTGAAATATTACAGGTCTGTCTCATCTTACGCTGGGGTTACGTTCCGCGGTCAGCGCCTAAAGCGAAAATCGCGTATAGTCAAAATTACATTGAGTGTAACGGTGGGCGGAATTGCCCGCACTACAGAAACAGAATTTAAATTGTTATTTTTCTCTTTTTTGGGTTTTTTTTTTTTTTGCCGACCGTGTAAAGCTGAAATCGTGCATGTTAAATGCACCTAAGATGCGACAGACCTGTATAGGCAACATTATACTATGTACCTAGAGTTATCAGAGGCTTGCACAGATGTTGTCCCTAGAGCAGTCCATTGCCTCTTTAGGTTATAAAGAAGCTTCTATATGTTGAATTTTATAAGACAGCAATACAACAAGCTGACATTTATGCACTGCACTCTTACGCAATAGGAGTTGCAGAATTTTGTTTCATATCAGTGAAATGAAAAGTATGAACGACACTTACACTATAGCTATGGGTCACTGCCAGTCTTGCTCCAAAACACCATTAGCTTATGGCATGGCATATCACAGACAAAAGGCATGGTGTGTGACATGCATTGTGCTTCACTGACACACATGCCACAAGCCATGTAATGCTGTAACACCATTTGACATTATGTGGAAACAATTTATGCTGTGTGTGATTATACACAGTGTGAAAGGAATGCAGAAAAAAAAACTGTAGCCATTTTGACAATCCCAAACGCAGCAAGTTTTAAAAGACAATGCTGAATTAAATCTCAGTTCATTCACACTTTTCATCTCTTGAAATGTTAAAGCGTTGGTCTGAGAAAAATAGGCAGTGATTTGCTCTACATAATATGAGCAACACTAGAGCAAGATTATATCTGTCAGAGATGAAAATATTTATGTCTCATTGTAATCCATCCCGGGGTTTACAGACCCAAAGTCCTCCAGGGAGTATGACAAATCTACATGATGTTTATGAAAGCTAGATTTTGCATTTTGATCTCTGGTTTAGATGACAGATAAAAATCACACATAGCCAAACAACTCTCTAGTGACTACACAGATGCAGATGCTGAAGAGAATCGGTTATTCAAGAAAAAAAATCAGCATTAACTTATGCAAGAAAATATTCCTTCCGAATCCATCTTTTCCTGAAGAGAGATATTTTAGAATGTAGTGGTTGGCACTATAGAAAAGCCTTAGATAGATTAGAATGAGCAATATCTCACTGTGTTGTTTTCTAGTGATTTCACACTTTTGATCAAACAATGCCTCTTTTGGATAACAATACCATATTTGTAAAGCACTTCAGATTGATGAGCAAAACCAATACATAATGCAGAAGCTACAGAAATATCTTTAAATCTAGACATAAAGCCAATTATTGAAGACCCACGGGATGCATCTGACAGTATCACAGGGTACTTAGAAATTACATATTGTACTTAAAATATAATCAACATTTTCTAGTAATCTAATAATTGATAAAAGTACTTCATGGTGACATAAATCTATATTAAATAGTCTCCAGAAATATGTCCCTGTCTTTTTCCCAAGCTACTTTTCAGATAATTAAAATAAAATTAATAATTGCAATCAAATTCAAAAAAATTATTCTGTCCGCCATTAGGGACATGATAGTGCTTTAAAGTCATAACTCTGCACTGGAGGTGATGAGAAGGTGCTGGACAGCAGTGGGAGCTCCAGTGAAAATGCCTCCTGGCACTTACAGCCAGTGCGTACCACAGTGACAACTCTGCCACCCTTTCAACAAGTGCAATCTGTGATTCCCCACACTCAGTCAGCTCTATTGAGTGGGGCAGAGGAGAAAGGGCCATGTGCCATAGTCCCCTCCCGTCTGAAGAGGCTAGAAGCAGCACTGGTAGACAGGAGTAATACTATTTCCAAGCCATATTGCATCTGGCCCATTAACAGAGATGTGAAGATCAATGGGTGGCTGAGAAGTCTTCTAAGCGCCCTAACCATTCTCATTTGTGCACATACACCAAGCCAGACACAGTCGGATCCTAAATTTACAGAGTTGTTATACTTTGAATGCAAAAGTGGGGAAAGGTACAAACGTATATTTCAAACAATCTGACACAGATGGTAATGTGGGGTGAAATACCTATAGACTGACTATCCTGAGTTCATGATTTCCTATGGCAAGACAAGAAATTATAAATGACAAATAAACCAGAGGTTTTCCTCCTCTGCAGGAGAGGGGTAGAAGAAGCAGGCAAATAGTACACAGATGCAGCCCAGCAACCCCATTTTGTCACTGGTTATATAATCAAGTTTATTACAATTCAATGGTTGATTCAATGGAATGTGTCACTCTGAAGAACTAAGTATTTTGCAATCTCTTACTGCCATCTTATGCCATTCTTTGTCACTGCACAAGAGATCACATATGTAAGACTGTAATATATTTCTATATAAAATTGTTCTATTCTATAAGTTTTTACAACACAAGTATTTGACTTCCTCACAACTCATCATTTTAGGGCCCCTATCCTGCACAATACTAAGAACTCATATCAAAATGCTGTGTGCTCTGAACTCCCATTGAAGTTGATGAGAATTGAGGACACTCAGCATCTCAGAGGATCATGCTGTAAGGACTACTTGACAATAAACTACATTCACTTGTCCCTTTCTAAACTATTTCTTCATTTGCTCAATACTTTCCAAATATTCGGCCCAATTTGCATTTATACTAATTTGCACTGATCCTCATTTACTGCTCTGACAGTGTAAAGAGGCTTTATTGTAAATGAAAATCTGGTCCAAACCTGCATTGGACATGATGAGAAGGCACTGAGCTGCAGTGGGAGCACCAGCCAAAACTCCTCTTGGGGCTCACAGGAAGTGCACACTATTGTAACAGCTCTGCCACCCTTTTAGCAAGTGCAAACTGTGATTGTTTTATAACAAGAAGTGATGTATATGTGATGAACAAATATGAATAGTAGATTATCCATACAATAAAACTACGTTGAGAGAATGCTAAATTAATCCAAATGAGGAAATGCGAAAGTTACGGTTGCATGTGCAATATTTACCGTGACCCCTTGTGCAGATGCTGTACAATACATTATTTTAAAGTGCAGCTCTGATCTGAAAGTTACCCTAAAAATGACATCATGGGATTCCATGTCTGTCTCCTTTCAATGATTCCATATAGAATTTGCTTAATTTACAAGTGAAAGGATGCTTTTTTTTCCTAACAGCAAACCCTACAAACTCAACCTAAACTCAGAACTAGCTGTAGAGGGTTCTTTCCCTCTCATGCATCATCAGCTGTAATAAAGGTTCCACTGGCCAAATTATTTCCCCCGAGATACATGTGCAAAACCACTACATACAATAGATTTGCTCAGATGTAACAGATTGGAATGTAATAAAATATCCTGTTGATGAACAAATAGGAATAGACTCCATCTCTCTCTTTCATCTGTTGGTTCATATACAAATTAAAGCAGAAATTAAAATACAGCTCAGCTCCTCAATGCAGCAAAATTAAACAATCTTTCCAATTCATTGAAGATTCTGCAATGCTCTTTCTTCTTTGTTGTCATTGTTTTCAGGCAATCAAGTATTATGCAATATAAACTCAATTTTCTTCTAATGTGTTGACTTTGAGCACTCCCAACCAGCTTAATCCCAAAGCACAATGCTGCAAGATGACATTGGTATTGATTTTCCAATATATGCTACAATAACTTCTTTTTAAACATACTTCAGTGATCATTCTAATCTAAATGATAGTGCAACCAAATGAAGGCTGCATATCAGGTATTTTGCTTTGCTTTTCCTAGCACTAAGACAACTGCTGTATTTCACCTAATGCCATATTTTCAAGAGAACCAAACAATGGAGTTGTAATCTACCATGAGGATCTGAGGGCAGAAGTTTACCCTTCTACTGCCAGTTTCTAGAGAAGTTAAAATATCTCAGAATATCTACATGAATATCACAAGTGCAGCCAAATTAAGGAGGACAAGGGGAAAGGTGATTTTATACCACTTTTACACCCCTCTCCACCTATCCTGGAACAGGTCATACTGGCTCTCTGCCACTAGGTGATTCTCCAGTGCTGGGGAATTCCCTGATCACTTGGTTAAGCCTACTTGCAAGTGGAACAGAGCACAGGATCTGGCTTTGAAACTTTCCCCAAATGCCCCAAATTGATAAAAACAGAAACATTTGATTTGTCTTGAAATTCTCTATTTCCTCTATACTTGAGCCACTTCCAGTAGGTCTATTTTTTCAAAAGGAGAAAATAATTAAAAAGAAGGGGTCCAATTCACCTTTCAGATGTAGAACAAGACTTCTGACATCAAAGAAGATTAGAATCAGGCCCAAGGATGTAAAGCATTACAAAGTTTAAAAATTAGCAAATCCTCGCTACTCAAAATGTTATTACTGTTAAGCATGAACGACTGAAAACAAAAAAGGTAAAGTTTCTGGGAATTAAGAGGCCAGCCTATATAACTTATCCTACATCTCAAGCTTCCAGGTTACCACAACTGCAGGGCAGGAGCTAGGAGGAGTGTAGGACAGTTATAATAATAATAAAAGGCAATAAAGATTATTTTTTAAAATAAAACATGGTTTCAGTTCTACGCATAACTGTGTTGGGAAACAGGATGATTCAGAGGATTGGTTCAAACTCAGATGAGGTCAAATAGTCACTGAATGTTGTTAGCATCTGAGGTCAGTACAGTGATCTACAGTATGGTGATCTACATAAAATCATTTGGTGGTCTAATTTCAGTTTTTAGGGAATAGGTGTTCACGGTACATAAAAATAAAATAAATAAATACAGGCATCATTGTGAGACAGTGTGCTATTTCTTTATATATGTATCAAAAAGCCAAACAACAGGGAGCCTGGGGGAGGTTTTTAGTTAGGATGATCAGACAACAAGTGTGAAAAATCAGAACAGGAGATGGGGAGGAGGGTAATAGGAGCCTATATAAGACAAAGCCCCAAACATTGGGACTGTCCCTATAAAATCGGGACATCTGGTCACCCTATCTTCAATAGAAATTCTACACTGAGCTAGAAGAGGAGACAAACTAGTGTTTGGGATAATACTATTTTCCATATTCTAATAAAATTTCTGGTGTAGAAGAAAACTCTTTCCACTGTAGTTAGCATGGACTTTAAATTGACCTTGGCAAATTATCTGACTCCCTGGGCTATTGACCAATACACTGGACAGCTCCATGTTAATGCTACAGCTCATATGCTTAAAGTTTCTTCATAAATCACTTTACCTCTGAATCAATTTTACTTTTAACAGTATTGCAGATCTTCAGATTCACAGTCCAGGCATGTTCACAAATGCTCTTTTTAGATATAGATTTGAGGAAACAGGACTGTCCCTATAAAATCGGGACATCTGGTCACCCTAACCCCAGTTCAGATTGGTCCTTGGGAGGCATAGGATCCCCGCACAGCAGCTGCACGGGACATAATCAAGAAGCACAGAAGACGACCAGGGGAAGAGGGGACATCACCAGAGCATCCCAGTGATCTGTGGCTGCTGTAATGGTCACTTGTGTCTGTTGGCACCTATACTAATTTATGCCAGGAGATTGTCCCAGTACAGTACAACCCCAGAATCGGAGGAGCACAACTCATCTTGCAGTATCACTGCCATTCCAGAACTGTGCAGAGTACTCCTTGGCTGCAGCCAAGGATTTGGAGCAATGTCTCTTCCAAAGTGCTTACAATCGATTTTCAATAGAAGTAGGGCACTTCACTTCCAATTGTGCCTTTGAAAATTTCCCCTAAAATGACAACATACAAATACAGGAAGGGGGATGGTTTACAACAAAAAGCAGTATGATCAGAGTGACGTTTTAATACATATCTTTCTGTTCCATTATTTCTGTATGATTGTTTTAAAAAAATTAACATATTCTAGTTTGTTAACGCTTCTTGGAGCGAAAGACTAAGGTTTCTAGGCGTTTGGGGGGAAATGCATTGTTTTAAGGAAGGACTTGAAGGAGGAGGGGCTGGTGGCATTGCAGACTTGGTCAGGTGGGGGTTCCAAGTAGAGGGGCCAGTCGAAGAGAGAAGAAGTCTGGAGATGAGGATGGAATGAACATATAAAGAAGTGGTTAGTCAACCAGGTTAAACAGAGTGAAGTGGGCAAGGAGGACAATAGAAAGAGATAAGATGTTTCTTTATCTGGTGATGGTGGGTACTATTAGGACAGGATCGCCTTCTTAGCAGCCGAATATTACATTATCTTAATGTAATTTAGATGGAATGTGAGGATGTGACTTTCTGCTTCTTGGCTCATGGCTGCTGCTCTCACAATATGGCTGCAGAAAAAGGCCTCAGACCTTACACTTTGTTCTTTTGCAAGACAGAACCTGGAATAATAAATTGTCAACTAAAGTGAAAATCTGTATTTATGAGACATGTTTTATCCAGTCTTCTATATGGTTCAGAAACATGGATGACTTACGTCAAACATACCAAAAGACTAAACAGTTTTCATATCAGATGCTTAAGTAAAATTCTTCAAATAAGATAAACCATGCTGGTATGTCATTCATGGGAACACTGATTAGTAAGAAAAGACTCAGGTGGCATGGAAATGTCAAGCGAATGCCGGATTACAGGATCCCGCAGAGCGTGCTGTACTCTGAAGCTTGCAAAGGGTCTAGAAATAGAAGCATTCCACTGCACGGATTTTGGGATGCTTGTAAAAATTATTTAGTATCCTTTGGAATCTCTGTGGATGATTGGGAAAGGAGTGCAGAATGTTGCTCTGACTGGCAGAATCAGCTTGTAGATGGAGCGAGATGTTGCAAAGCAGACTGGATCAAGCTTTGTGATGACAGGCATCAGAGGAGGAAAGTTTCAGAGCATTGCTAGTGTGTGGGTGTGCCCTACCTGTGGACGGGACTGTCATCACGCAACGAACTCAGCAGCCATCAAAGAACTTATCAATGCATACTCCATGCTCTGTAAAGAGCAACAATGCCATTGTTGTTCTTAGTATATGAAAATGTATGGGCAGTTAATGTTGAGTTTTTAAATAGTGCCTTCTCTAATAGAAGTTTACATATGTACTCATTGACAATCATTATCAGCTATTGAGAAAATACAAAATTACAGGGTTGAGAAATACATTTTATTTACTTAATAATCCATAAACCTCAGTCTGACATTTTAATAGCATCAAATTGAAATGTGGCACTTAAGATCTTATACAGATGTAATTTTTAAAAGAAAGATGCTTACAGCAGATTAGTCATATTTTAATGAATACCATCAAGTCCGAGACCTACTGCATTTTAAAGTTATGTTTATTTTAACTCCTCTTTTGAAACCTTGATTTCTGACAATATCTCATATTTAATACCTGCAAAGTGTAATTCGGGGTAGGTATCTCCCCACTGATGATGTGGTGAAGACAACTACAAAAGACATCATTTAGCTTTTCTGCAGTGAGACCATGAACTTGAAGTATTTCAGTATAAGATACTATAGAGGGCATATATTTAAGTCTTTTCCATAATAATCTTAATTTAACCTCTCTCTTATACCACTCCTGGGGGAATTCTGCACCAAAAAAAAATTAAAAATTCCACACCAAAAAAATAAAAATTCTGCATACAATATTTTAAAATTCTGCAAAATTCTGCTTTTTTTTAATCAAAGTAATGTAATATAATCCAGCTAGTTTCAATTATTTTGGTAATCTATTTGAACTACAATACAATGGATGGAGAATGGGAGTGAGGAGCATTGGAGGAAATCACCAAACCCCATCTGTCTAATAGTAATGCAGCTAGTATTGACCCTTTACTTCTAGTTATTAGTCAACAAATATATGCAGCTATATGCTCAGTGTTACATCATAGGCAACTGAAGAGCAAGTGAGGGCTAGGGACTCAAACTCACAATTTATACCATCTTCAAAAAGTGAGTAGCAAACAGTTCATGGAGCACATTTTGATAGGAAATTTTTTCAGTCCAAAATTTTAGACCAGTTATAATCACTAAAGCACCATAAGCATTTATAAGGCCACACTAGCCTAACAATAAGGCTCCTTTACACCACTCTGGCAAAATAAAGGACCCTTAAAATTTGTACACCTGTTCTATACTCCTGTGGGAATTCACTAAGAACAATGGAAACAATTCACTAAGCAGAAAGGCTGCTACATTCTGCTCTGCCTGAGGGAACAGAGCCTGCCCCTCGCCTACCTCTTCAGAAATACCCTAAAGCCCTGCCCCTCCACACTGAGCGTGCTGCAATAGCCAGCGAGAGGGAGTGTGTGTGTGTCTCTCTCTCTCTCTCACACACGGCTACCCAGCCCCCTGGATCTCCCAGTGATTTACGTCTCTACCGGCTTCTCTGGGTGCCCAAACTGACCTGTCTGCACTGCCAGGGAGTGGGCGCATGACTGCTCTTGCAGCTTCCCTTTGCTTCCCCATCAGAAGTCATTTTTCCGCAGGTAAGCAAAGAAATCTGCGGGGGCCATGAATTCTGCACACGTGCAGTGACACAGAATTCCCCCAAGGGTATTATACCTTCCTACATCATCGGTGTCATTATGTACCATGATTTTCGGTTCATGATTTAGGGCAAGGGTAGGCAACCTATGGCACGTGTGCCAAAGGCGGCACGCGAGCTGATTTTCAATGACACTCACACTGCCCGGGTCCTGGCCACCAGTCTGAGGGGGCTCTGCATTTTAATTTAATTTTAAATGAAGCTTCTTAAACATTTTAAAAACCTTATTTACTTTACATACAACAATAGTTTAGTTATATATTATAGACTTATAGACAGAGACCTTCTAAAAACGTTAAAATGCATTACTGGCACGCAAAACCTTAAATTAGAGCGAATAAATGAAGACTCGGCACACCACTTCTGAAAGGTTGTTGACCCCTGATTTAGGGTCTGATTCTGCTCCCCTCAAAGTCAATGAAGTCTTTCCTTTGACTTCAGTGGGAATTGGATCAGGCCTTGAATCCTTGGTCTCTTTTGCAGATGCTACCAATAATGATCAACTGTGGTAGTCTTTTGTATTGTGGACCAGAATGAATCAATCAGCTCATTTAATCAAGACTGACAAACAGACACCAGATAATGACCACAGTTGTTGCTAATGTTGTATGCTGAGTTTGAACCAGAAACAGAGAAGTGGAAAGCTCTATTTCTTATTACCAATCAGTCTCTCTGTTGGCCAAATTTAAAATTGGGGGACAGAACATGACATGCTTGGGTCCAGTGCAGGTGAAAATATTTGCAGCCTTCTAAAACTGCCATATCCCCTCAAGCCAGAGGATTCCAGCTCTGCAGACCAAAATATCCGGGGGAAGTTGGCCTGGAGGAAAACAAAAAACAAAACAAAGCAAAAAAAACCACACCTTATTTTCTAAGTTAGTGAGATTTAGCTATTCAGGAAAGGAGCTCTTGAGAAGTTGGCTCTCCATTTCCCAGCAATGTTGCAACTTCTAATCCATAGGACATTTTGTCATCTGTATGTGTGAAGTAATCCCCATCCGCTGACCCTAATGGGGAGATGGACTGGCTCAACTTGACCTTCAACTGAGCAAGCTATATAGTTTTAAAAGTTACTTATGAACCCCAGGATTTCTGTAGGGAAGGAACAGAAGGACAAATTAGGAGAAGATCAGGAGACATTCCTTCCTCTTCTGAGTTCTGTAGGAGGGAAGAACCCCTAGTTTGCCTTATGAGTCTCATCAGCCTCCCTCCCTTGAGCCTTAAAAGGATTGTTGGTTCCCCACATTTCCCAAGAGACTCAGTGGGCTCATCAACCTTCCTCATGAACCTTCTGATTGGAAATTTTTTTCCCATTGGAAAGCCTCCCTAATAATTGATTTATATTTTGAGGTCTCTCTCTGCAAGGAAAAATGCTAGACACTTTTTTGAAAAAAAAAAAAACCACCAAAAGTTTAGGTCTCCAGCAGTCATCTGGCACTCTATACTATACTTGCTGGACCCAATTTTACAATTTACTGTCTTAAATTTTTGCCCTGAAACAAGACCTCAGCTATGGGAATCCACTAAATTAGATTCTCTCTCTCTTTCTGGTGTGGCGTTTGTTTCCCAACAAAATGGTGGAAATGAGACTTTCAACTTTGGTGATTACTGCTTTTTAACTAATTCATGAGTTCCTTGTCAAATTCACTTTAAAAGTTTTGTAACTCTACCTTTGGCCCCAGATCTCATCTACCAATTCTGAGTCCAATATGACTATGTTGTGATTTGGAATGAAGTGGGCAAAACTGGACTTATAGTGAATGTTCAGTTGCAAGGTTTGTATGAAGTGATAGATGTTGTTCTAAATAGGTGGCCAATTCTGCATGCAACCACTGTAGCATATAACCGGCCAACATATAGATAGTCTTTATAAGACTTCCTTTGACAGGACGCTGTTACAGACTTTGGAATTATTGAAAACTGTTGCTGAAGGAATGACAGAAAAAACAAACAAGACTTCAGGCATCATGGCCACAATACCTTTCCTTTTCCTTTCACAGAGGACACTTGGAAAAGCTTTGACAAAGGCTTCTTCTTTTTCACTCAAGGAACTTTGAAAATCTTACATTTTCTGTTAAATGATGCATACTTCATTGTTTAAAAAAAAAAGTCAAACTCTGTATATCTCATCCACCTATCCAAGCATGTTTCTTTCATAGAGATAGAAAAGTCTTCTACTTCTTTAAAATAAAAACACTTATTTCCCTAGGAAAAAGAGCCAGCTTTTAACACACTTCTCCAAGATCCCCTTGTCTCATATTCTGTCACTAGGATTTCCATTTAAAAAAAAGTTAATTATAGGCAGGCACAATTGAAAATAAAGTTGGCAATATCTAGTGCCACACTGGCAGGTTCAGGTCAACAGTTCTCTCTTTAAAGAGTACTACAAAACTAAAACATCAATCAAAAAAGCTTATTATACACAGAACTGGCATATATCCAGGTTCTTGAGTGACAGCTTCTCAATAAGAAAATGTCATGACCCATGTATATTTAGAATTGTGCCTTTGGAAAGCATTATTAAACAAACATTGCTGAGTAATATGAGTCAGTTTAGATAGCACATCAGCCCTATTGTATCACACTCTCACTACTTTGCTAACACAAATTAACTAAACAAGGAACATCTTGTGATTCAGAGAAATTTGTTTTCCTTATTAAAAAAAGATTTCCACAAATCAGTTTTGCACATAATGTGACTTGGTAATTCGCCTTAGAAAGGGTTTTCCAGGACATAAAGAATTATTCTTTCACTCTGATACGTTCTTGAAATATTCCTAGTAGGTTATACTATGTTCCTAGAAAGCTAAACATAATTTTGGGTATGGTTATAGATATAATGAGTCCAAGGGCCAATATTCATAGCAGACTTTGACCAATATAATCTGTCTGGCATAATACAATTACCTAGAAAGAAATCAATTTCAATCGTCTCAACAGTTAGGCAAATAGGAATAGTGCTTAACACATAAAAGCCAACTTGAACAGTATGTGATTTGGCTTCACTGGATTATCCAACACTTATTGAAAAGCGTCACTGACAATTCCTTGATGAGCAGCATTCAAAATTTAAGATGTGCCCAGTTACACATATATTGGTTTAAATAAATTCTCTATAACATATCAGCTAACTGGAAAAAATAATGTTCTGCTTTCACTGAGTGCTTTAGAAATCATTTTAGATTTGATGTCACAGCATAAGAGAGTTTATTGATGAAGAACATACATTTCTAATTACCACTGTATTCTGTATTTTCAACTTTTCTTTCACTTTTGATTAGTTCTCTGCTTTGAGCTAGTAGTGTCTAGAATATATTTAGAAATAGTATCTGAAAACCTGTGCTGTCACATGAGTGCAGCAGTTAGCCAAGTAATCCACCATCTGTGTAGTCTCCCTCATAAAATCAAGGAAATTGTTGTGTGCAAATTAGCTGTAGATTATGGATGATGATTGGTTGAGTTACATCTGAAATCACAACGGTCTAGGCCTTTTGGCATGGCATAGAGACATGCTTTACTCTAGTTGAACACCACATGTATAATCTGTAAAGTTAAAATGGCTGAGAACTTAAAAAATTGGATGGTAGCCTGCAAATCCCAATGATGACTGAACCTGGTGATATTTGGAACAAAGAGAGCTCTTAACCATGTGTGTAATTGCTTCCATAATTACACACTGACTCAACAGACGTTCTTAGCTTCAGAGAGACAGAGAGTGACAATTATAAAAACAAGTGACTTGGCCTCAGGACTGCTGGATTCTATTCCCAACTCTTCTACTGACTTACTGTTTGAATTCAGGCACAAGTCACTTAGGTCCAAATTTTTTATAAATATCCACAAACTTTGGGTGTCTCCTTTTCTGAAAAACTTGGAACTAATTTTCTGAAAAACCTGAAAACTAATTTTCAGAGGTATTAAACACTAAAGCTCTTATTGACTTCAACCGGAGTTGTGGGTGCTCAGCAAACCTGAAAAACAGATCCTTGATACCTCAAGTTGGGCACCCAAAAATTGAGGTAACCAAAAGTGGTTGATACTAAAAATGTGGGTCTTAATATCTTTGTGCATCAAGTGTTCTATTTATAAAGTAGCTATAACAACATTTGTGTGTGATAAGAGTGTTGTGAGAGCAGTATTTAATGTTTGTAAAGTTATTTGAATTCCCTAGATTGAACAGTCTCTACATAAATACAAAGTACTATTATGATTTTTCCATCCCTCCCTTAATTTGATTCAAGACTACTAAAAATATAATATTGTCTCACACACAAAAAAACCAACAAAACAGACACACACACACACACACACACCCCCGGGGCAAAAAAAAAACACCCCAAACACGTAGTTCAAAAAGAATGTTCCAGCCAAATTCCACAGATCAAAGAAGTTGGATAAACAAACTTGGATTAGAATTTGAATTTTTAGATATATATTATAATTGAACTAATGCAACTTTCCCACTACTACAGCTGGATGAATTATTGGCAGAAAACAATTTAGGTGCTGAATTTAGCCCCGTTTGATGTTTGACAATTAACACAATCAGAATGAGTTTTTTTTATAAATCTGTTCATTATTTGACAAATGCTTTCTGTGACCATATTACTCACAAGCTACAATCTGGGATACCTGTGCAAAGAAAAGACTGTAAAATTAATTAGTATCCTCTGTTCCACACATTTACTGGTGTCTTTTGGTGACTGAGACAAAAGAAAATTATTTTGTAAGAGATAATCTATTTGTGTGATTTTGGATATTTATCTAAGATATTTCAAAAGCACCTGTCTCCTTATTATCAAATGTTAAGCACCAGTTTCATTTTAAACCTATGATTTTAACATCATTTGAAAAATTAAAGTTCTTAAAATGTCATTAATCTGACAAACAATTTTTAGCACTTCTTCACAGTACATTACAACATACAATTATTTACCTCCACATATCTATTCAAGTGACACCATCACAGGACCTAATCACATCCGCCATGCCATCAGAGGCTTGTTCACATGCACATCTACCAATGATATATATGCCATCATGTGCCAGCAATGCCCCTCTGCCATGTACATTGGCCAAACCGGACAGTCTCTTCGCAAAAGAATAAACGGACACAAATCTGACATCAGGAATCATAACATTCAAAAACCAGTAGGAGAACACTTCAACCTCCCTAATCACTCAGTGACAGACGTTAAGGTGGCAATTTTGCAACAAAAAAGCTTCAAAAACAGACTCCAACGAGAAGCTGCTGAACTTGAATTGATATGCAAACTAGATACCATCAACTTAGGTTTGAACAGAGACTGGGAATGGCTCGGTCATTACACTAATTGAATCTATTTCCCCATGTTGAAGCAGCCTCACACTTTCGTGTCAACTGTCCGAAATGGGCCATCATGATTATCACTTCAAAAGTTTTTCTCCCCTGCTGTTAATAGCTTCTCTTAATTAATTAGCCTCTTACAGTTGGTATGGCTACTTCCACCTTCTCATGTTCTCTGTATGTATAAATATCTTCTTACTGTATGTTCCATTCTATGCATCCGAAGAAGTGGACTGTAGCCCACGAAAGCTTATGCTCAAATAAATTTGTTAGTCTCTAAGGTGCCACAAGTACTCCTGTTCTTTTTGCTGATACAGACTAACACAGCTGCTACTCTGAAACTCAACTACCTTGTGTCTCTAATATCCTGGGACCAACACGGCTACAAATACACTGTATACAACCATTAACTAATTAATTCTAGCTATACAAACAGTTTTCTAACGTTGGAGATAAAGATATCTGATCTTACATATTAATAATCTATGAGTTACCTGGACTAGTCTTGATGAAAGAATAGCTTTTCAGGGTGATTATGGGGCAGGAAAAGTTATAGAGCAAACAGTTTGGATCCTAAAGCCAATGATCCTCACCCTCCACCCTAGACTAGCTTCCAATGTACACAGACACACACACTTGGTGCTTTAATAGAGACAATTTCACAAAGCTGAAATGAGCCGGGAGGAAGAATTTAATAAGAAAAATGTGAATAATTGGGAATTGTTAAAGAAAGACCTTACTAAATGCACAAAAGTCACAAATGAAGAAGAATGCTGTACTGGTAAAAAAAAAAACACACCCCCACACGCACCAGTTTAGAGGGGAAATTTAAAAAAATTAAAATGGAAAGAACAAATGGAAGAAAGGGGAAGTTGATAGTAATGAATATAAATCAGTAGTTAGGAGTTGTAGAAAACTGATAGGGGAAACCAAGGGACACAAGAAGAAATATATGGCCAGAAGAGTTAAGAACAATAAGGAGTTTTTTAAATATATTAGGAACAAAAAGAATCCTGATAATGGTATTGGTCCATTGCTAGATGGAAATGGTAGAATCAATAATAATGCAGGAAAGGCAGAGGTGCTCAATAAATATTTATGTTCTGTATTTGGGGTTGAGACTGCAAACATCTGTTTTATCACATGGTGGTGATAGCACTCTTTCCTTTCCACTCGTCTCTGGAGGACGTGAAACAGAAACTACTAAATTTAGCCATTTTTAAATCAGTAGGTTCAGGTAATTTGCATCCAGGAAGTTTGGACGAGCTGGCTGAGCTCACTGGACCATTAATGTTGATTTTCAGTAAGTCATGGAACACTGGGTTTCAGAAGACTGAAAGCTAATGTTGGGCCAATTTTAAAAAAGAACAAACAGGATGACCTGGGTGATTATAGGCCTGTCAGCCTGACATTGATCCTGGGCAAGATAATGGAGCAGCTGATACAGGACTCAATTAGTAATGAACTAAAGGAGGCTAATGTAATTAAAGCAAATCAACATGGGTTTATAGAAAATAGATCCTGTCAAAACTAACAATATCTTTTTTTGATGAGATTAGAAGTTTGATTGATAGAGGTAATAGCATTGACATCATATACTTAGACTTCTCTAAGGTGTTTGACTTGGTGCCACACATTTTGATTAAACAGTGTAATATAAAATTAACGAGACACACATTAAATTAATTAAAAATGGGCTGATAGGACTCAAAATGTAATTGTAAAAGGGGAATCATCATCAAGCATGTGTGTTTCCAGTGGGATACCTCAGGAATCAGTTCTAGGTCCTACACTATTTAACATCTTTATCAATAACCTGGAAGAAAATATAAAATCGTTGCTGACAAAGGTTGCAGTTGCCTTGAAAATTGGGGGAATTGTAAATAATGAAGAGGACAGGTCACTGATTCAGAGCAATCTGGATTGCATGGTAAATTGGGAGCAAGCAAACAACATGTTTTAATATGACTAAATATAAATATATACATCTGGGAACAAAGAATATAGGCCATGCTTACAAGATGGGGGACTCTATCTTGGGAAGCAGTGACACTGAAAAAGATTTGGGGGTCATGGTAGATAATCTGATGAACCTGAGCACCCAATGTGACGCAGCGGCCAAAAGAGCTAATGTGATCCTGAGATGCATAAGCAGGGGGAATCTTGTGTAGGAGCAGAGAGGTTATTTTACTTCTTTATTTGGCACTGGTGTGACCACTGCTGGACTCCTGTGTGATCTGAAACTCAAAAAAGTATCCTATAAAAAGTGGAAACTGGGTCATATTACACAGGTTGAAGATAAACAAATAAAGTATATAGGGACAAAATTAGAAAGGCCAAGGCACAAAACGAGATTAACCTAACTAGAGATATAAAGGGTAACAAGAAAACATTTTACAAATACATTAGAAACAAGAGGCAAATGGAAGGACAGGGTAGGCCTGTTACTCAAGGGGGGGGGGGGGGGGAGAGACAACAACAGAAAATGTGGAAATGGCACACGTGCTAAATTACTTTTTTGTTTCAGTTTTCACCAAAAAGGTTAGTGGCAATTGGATATCTAACATAGTGAATGCTAGTGAAAAAGAGGTAGAATCAGAGGCTAAAACAGAGAAAGAACAAGTTAAAAATTACTTAGACAAGGTAGATGTACTCAAGTCATCAGGGCCTGATGAAATACATCCTAGAATACTCAAGGACCTGACTGAAGAGATATCTGAGCCATTTGCAATTATCTTTGAAAAGTCATGGAAGATCGGAGAGATTCCAGAGGACTGGAAAACAGCAAATATAGTGCCAATCTATAAAAAGGGAAATAAGGAAAACCTAGGGAACTACAGACCAGTCATCTTAACTTCAGTACCCGGAAAGAAAACAAAGCAAATGGAGCAAATAATTAAGCAATCAATTTGTGAACACCTAGAAGATAATAAGGTGATAAGTAACAGTCAGCATTGATTTGTCAAGAACAGATCATGTCAAACCAACCTAATAGCTTTCTTTGACAGGGTAACAAGTGTTGTGGATGGGGGAAGTGATAGATGTTGTATATCTTGACTTTAGTAAGGCTTTTGATACTGTCTCGCATGGCCTTCTCATAAACAAACTAGGGAAATATAAGCTAGTACAGGTCTGTCTCATCTTACGCTGGGGTTACGTTCCGCGGTCAGCGCCTAAAGCGAAAACCGTGTATAGTCAAAATTACATTGAGTGTAATGGCGGACAGAATCACCTGCCCTACAGAAACAGTATTTAAATTGTTATTTTTCTCTTTTTTTTTTTTTTTTCCCTTGTTTTTGCCGACCGCATAAAGCTGAAATCGCACGTTAAATGCGCCTAAGATGCGACAGAACTGTATAAGGAGGGTGCATAACTGGTTGGAAAACCCTTCCCAGAGCATAGTTATCACTGGTTCACAGTCAAGCTGGAAGGGCATATTTTGTGGGGTCCCACAGGGATTAGTTCTGAGTCCAGTTCTGTTTAATTTCTTCATCAATGATTTAGATAATGGCACAGAGAATACACTTATAAAGTTTGCAGATGACACCAAGCTGGGAGGGATTGAAAAGTGCTTCAGAGGATAGGATTAAAATTCAAAATGATTTGCACGAACTGGAGTAATGATCTGAAGTAAATAGGATGAAATTCAATACGGACAAATCCAAAGTACTCCACTTAGGAATGCACAATCAGTTGCACATATATAAAATGGGACTGACTGCCTAGGAAGGAGTACTGCAGAAAGGAATCTGGGGGGTTATTGTGGATCACAAGCTAAATATGAGCTCACAGTGTAACACTGTTACAAAAAAAGTAAACATCATGCTGGGATGCATTAGCAGGAGAGTTGTAAGCAAGACACGAGAAGTAATTCTTCCGCTCCACTCCGCATTGATACTCAACTGGAGTATTGTGTCCAATTCTGTGCACCACATTTCAGGAAAGATGTGGACAAATTGGAGAAAGTCCAGAGAAGAGCAACAAAAATGATTAGCGGTCTAGAAAACATGATCTATGAGGGAAGATTGAAAAAATTGGGTTTGTTTAGTCTGGAAAAGAGAAGACAGAGGGGACATTATAACAGTTTTCAAGTACATAAAAGATTGTTACAAGAAGGAGGGAGGTAAATTGCACCAAGGTTTAGGTTGGACATTAGGAAAAACGTCCCAACTGTCATGGTGGTTAAGCACTGGAATAAATTGCCCAGGGAGATTCCACAATTTCCATCACTGGAGATTTTTAAGAACAGCTTAGAGAGACAAACACCTATCTGTGGTGGGTAACTTGAGGCCCACACCACTTCCCGCAGCTCCCATTGGCTGGAAACAGCAAACCGCAGCCACTGGGAGTTGTGGGCGGCCGTGCCTGTGGATGGTCAATGTAAACAAACTGTCTCGCAGCCCGCTAGCAGATTACCCTGACAGGCCGCGTGCGGCCTGCAGGTTGCGCTTCACTGGTCTAGATAATACTTAGTCCTGCCATGAGTACAGAGGACTGGACTAGATGACCTCCTGAGGTCCCTTCCAGATCCACAATTCTATTATTCTAGTTCCAGTGTCCACAATTCAAAAAGAATGTTCATAAATTGGAGAGGGTTTCAGAGAAAAGCCAGGAGAATGATTAAAGGAGTAGAAAACCAGCCTTATAGTAATAGATTCAAGGAGCTCTACCTGTTTAACTTAACAAAGAGAAGGCTAAGGGGTGCTTTAATTACAGTCTACCAGTACCTACATGGGGAACCAATATTTAATAATGGACTCTTACTGGCAGAGAAAGGTATAACGTGATCTCCTGTCTGGAAGTTGAAGCTAGAAAAAAGTCATACTGGAAATAAGGTGTAATTTTTTAATGGCGAGTCATTAACCACTGGAGCAATTTACCAAGGGTTGTGGTAGATTCTCCATCACTGACAATTTTTAAATCAAGACTGGATGTTTTTCTAAAAGATATGCTCTAGGACAGGGGTGGCCAACCTATGGCTCTGGAGCTACATGCAGCTCTTCAGAAGTTAATATGCGGCTCCTTGTATAGGCACTGACTGCAAGGCTGGAGCTACAGGTGCCAACTTTCCAATGTGCTGGGGGGTGCTCACTGTTCAACCCCTGACCCCGCTACAGGCCCTGCCTCCACTCCAACCCTTCCCACCCCCTCCCTCCCCAAAGCCTCCTACATGCCACAAAACAGCTGATCAGGAAGTGCGGGGAGGGAGGGGGAGGCGCTGATCAGCGGGGCTGCCGGTGGGCGGGAGGCCCTGGGAGCTGGGGGGGAGCTAATGGGGGGCTGCTGACGTATTACCGTGGCTCTTTGGCAATGTACATTGGTAAATTCTGGCTCCTTCTCAGGCGGGCCACCCATGCTCTAGGAATCATTTTGGAGAAGTTCCATAGCCTGTGCTATATGGGAAGTCAGACTAGATGATCACAATGATCCCTTATGGCCTTAGAATCTAAGAAACAGTGCAACTCCCTTCCAGGAGCAGCTACATGGGGCAGGAGCTACCTCCATCTAGGGGGAGGGCTAAACCCCCTGGGAGAGAGGAAGGATTCTTTGGCATTACACCTTGAGAGTCTCCTCCAACTACGTCATTGCTTATTCTTGTAGTGGGGATGAAATAATTGCTAGCAGAGAAGTACATAGAGGATCCTATAGGAGATGCCAGGGGTTGCCAAGGACGGGTGAGTCTGTAAGAAAAGGATGCAGTCCTGCTCCAGACCCACTGAAGGACCCTAGAATTGGATTCTAGGCAAGAGTCTAGGTTACAGCTTGATCAGCTAAATTAAACTAAACCCTGCATCTACATAAAGAAAGAGGTAGAGTTGAGGTTGGGTTTAGCTAACATAGGTTAGTTAAACCCAACCTAAACATGACCACTTTTCCTAGTCAAGACAAATCCCTGAAGATCTGATAGCACCAAAGTAACATAATAGAATTGAGGCAAGTTGGCGTGAAAGTTTCCTTGTTTCAGATCCCACCACTCCTCTGACAGGAAAGGGTGCCTAAAGAAGACTGTGTAATTTGTTTCTCCCCCCAGCACCAGAACACTCACGCTTGCAGTCTGTTTCCAAAGGCTAGCACCACATCCTCCAGTACTGAACAAACTTTGATAAGGTCACAGTTAGGATACACTTCACACAAGCATCCAAAAAAATCAAACATCTACTGAGAGCTTATGCAAACTATCCAAACCTTCTGAATCTGTAAAACTGTGCTGGCACTCTCCTTCCTGAGGCCTGCAACCTCTCCACTTCTCAGTGGAAACGTCATAAGGACAGGCTCTGCAATTGATTTGACACTTCAAGGGCCATTCATAGATGTGAGCTAGAAGCTGAGACCTAACCTTCCCAAGAGTTTTCTGTTTCAGAACTTAAGAGGAAAAAAATCAATTCACACTGAATTCCAAGGGCAAGGAAGTTGGGGGTGGGGTGGGAGGGGGGCTCGGCATGAACCCGACTAGCCCCATCCCTGGTCGATCCCTGGGGTAGGGCAGTTCCCAGCTCCTGGCGCAGACTCCGGGTACTCTGCGGGGGGGTTGAGGCAGAGGCAGCTGAGAGGCCCCGCCCACAGGCCAGTGCAGAGCCAAGACTAAGACTCGGGTGCCCTTAGCTCCCGGCCAGGCAGCCTCCCCCAGGCCACGCCGCCGGCTGATTGGCCTTTCGGCTTGCGCCCGCCCACCTCCCGGGTGTTTCCAATAAGGCCCTGGGCGCTAGAGCGGCGCCGTTGCCTGGGGCAGGATTGCTGCGAACGAGCGGGCCTGTCATCCGGCGGGACCACAGGCCTGGGCGAGGCTGCGGCTCCGAGAGGCGAGGGTCAGGCCAGCAGCGCGTGCCACGGAGCTGCACCCCGCGGAGGAACTTCCGAGTCCTGGCGGAGCTTCCCTAACTATCATGGCGGAGCGTGCACGGGGGCCTCCTGGATAAGCTTCCGCCTCGCTCTGAGGCCGTGGGCAGTTAGTTCCGCCCCAGTAACAGACATATGGCAGTGGCGGGCTGACCCTGGGTGCGTCACGTGACCCTCTTTTATCATTCCCATGATGCCACGGGTGGGAGGGAGCTTTTCGGCCACCGTGGCGTTGGTTGCCATGGTGCTGTAACGGGCCTGCAGAATGTCGCTGTCAGCGCTGCCGCTGTCTCCCGCCCGGGTGTTCGCTGAGCTTTTAGCCCCGCCGCTCAGGGGGCGCGGGCGGGAGAACGAGCCGGTGCCGGGGCTCCTCGGCGGCCGCAGCACCCCAGTGCCAGCGGGGCGGGAGGTTCACGTGAGCGGCAGCGCGGAGCTGTGTGCGGCCCCGGACCGGGCGCGGGTCTCCATCCGGCTGGGGAGCAGGAAGGGGGAGGCCGGGGAGGCGCGGAGCAGCGTGACTCGGCGGCTGGAGTACATCGCGCAGAGCGCCCGGCAGCGCGGGGTGCAGGTGAGAGCGGGCCGGAGACACCCCGCCCCCTACGGGAGCCCCCAGCTGTAAACTCCAACACCCTCCCCGCCTTAAACCTCAGCCCCTCGGAGTGCCCAGCCCTAAACCCCACCGTCAATCCCCCCTCGGGAGTCCCCAGCCTTAAACCCGCCACTGGCTCTAATCCGTCTCCACCCCAAGTCCTAAACCCCACTGACCGCCCATGCCCAGCACCTAGGGTTGCCAACTTTGTAAGTGCACAAAACCCAATACCCTTGTCCCACCCCTTCTCCGAGGCCTCGCCTCCTGCTTGCTCCATCCCCCCTTCCTCTGTCACTCGCTCTCCCCCAGCCTCATTCACCTTCACCCGGCTAGGGTATGAGGTTGGGCTGCTGGAGAGTGAGGGCTGGGGGTGGGGTGGGGGATGAGGGGTTTGGCTTGCAGGAGCAGGTTCAGGGGATGGGGGTGTGGGAGGGGGTGCGGGCTCTGGCTCAGGATATGGGCTCTGGGGTGGGGCTCAGGATGAGGGATGTGGGGAGCAGGAGGGGGTTTGGGGTGTGGGCTCTGTCCGGGCGGCGCTTACCTCAGGTGACTCCTGGAAGCAACTGCCATGTCCAGCTCTTAGGTGGAGGGGCAAGGGGGCTCTGTGTGCTGTCCGCAGATGCTACCCCCAATGGGAGCTGTGGAGCTGGCGCTTGGGGTGCGGACAGTGCGCGGAGCCCCAGTGGCCGCTCCTGTGCCTAGGAGCCGGACATGCTGGCCACTTCCAGGAGCTGTGCGGAGCCAGGGCAGGCGGGGAGCCAGCCTAAGCCCCGCTGTGCCACTGACTGGACTTTTAGTGGCCCAGTCAGCAGTGCTGAACGGCGCCGCCAGGGTCCCTTTTTGACCGGGCGTTCCAGTCGAAAACTGGATGCCTGGCAACTCTACCTACCCTACCTCTAAGCCCTCATGGGAATTACTAAAACAAGCTATAAATATTTACACCTTTTGTTAATCCATATCACCATTCCCCTTAATCATTTTTTGTTGTACCAGGGAGTTGGGCTAGATCAGTACAGCACAACCTTTGCAGCAGCAAGAGCTGCATTAGCAGGTTGCCAGGAAGCCTGAGGGCTGCACCTAATTTCCATATATATTTACATAGGATTTTAATCAGAAATAAACCACACCATAGCATTTATTTATAGAGTATTGTAAGTGTATGCAGCACTTTACAAAACACAGAGTCTGCTTTGAGGGCTTATAGAGAAGTAAAATGTTTGGGGAAATAGTCTTTTACTTAGCCACTAAGGCCCATCCCCCCCCCCACCCCCACTTTTTTTTTTTAACACACATTGTAGCTGGCAGTTAATAGTGGCCACCTTGCTAAAAATAAGCAGTGGCTTTTGTGATAGTGGTAGCATGAGGATTCAGGGTCAGAAGCTGTCTAAAAAACAAAACAAAACCCACAGACTACATGCTACTTGAATTCTGGTTTAGACATTAATGTGAAAAGCAGTTAAAGGTTTGTTCCAATAATAACATGTATTCACATATAGTAGTTAAATAAGTATACACTGACGGCTGGACAAGACACCACCTTTACTAGGCAACCATTTGCCCTAAGAAATCCCAAAGTATTCTCAAATCTGTTGAGTCTAATTCTGCTCCACCTCTATTAAAATACACCTGTTAAGCAAGTAAACTTTTGTTGATCTCTTGAGTTTGCTTAAAACAGGTTTCATGCTATTAAAGTAAGACAGACTTCTTTGCATTTGACTTGTATGCTGCCAATTTTATAAGCCTCATGCAAGATGCCATCACAAGGTGGATGAGAGAGAAGGAGGGATTGGAGCACAAATACCATTTGTAATTTGTAATTGCAGTATGCTTTGAATACAAGTTAACTTTATCTAGGTATTTATGGCTTTCAATTCCAGATTATCTGTCCAGGGTCATATTTTAATTAGTTGGGGCTCTTGGGAGGTGTCAGAATACACTATTTCCCATGAGTACATAGATGGGAACTCATAACAAAAACAAAACAAAACAAAAAAAAACTTACGCCAAGGAGGAGAAAAAATAAACATAGAATTAAAAAGTAGAGTGAACTTTTCCTGTGCTATTTCCATTTGTCCTTCTATATACTGTTTATCATAGTGCAAAGTTACATTGTGTACATTTCTCCAAAGCTTTTATCCAAAGGTTTTTAAAAGGCAGTTGCACCTGAGATGTTAATTGGTAATTTACAAATGCAAATAATGGTATAGCCAATTGCTACTGTATATTAAGAACATACATTTTCAAACTAAGTTTTTTCTCCCAACTGTGACCTCTGTCTTACCTTTCATGCTGAGTAAAATGGGTTGTTTCCTTTTCAGTAAGAACCAAAGTGAAGTAGAGCAAAACTGGACTACCTTCGGACATTTCCTTTTTCATAATTGGTTGCTCTTCACCTTGGCTTGAGCTTTCACATTTTGTTTTAGGTTGTTTTTCCATGTTCAGGAAGGAAGGAGTGGTCATTCATTTCAGCATCTATGGTGCAACCAGCAGTGGCTGCAAAGTGGCTCCTCCTCGCAGAAGAAAATTTACAAACAATGCAGGCTTATGGTGGTAGCAGATTTTGTAGGATTTTCATGCTTTAAGAGTAGGGGAAAATGGAAAATCGGAGAAAGCCATAGCACCACATGTAAGACATTTAGCCTTGGACTGGTAGCTCTTTGGGACAGGAACAATCTTTCCATTTTGTTTATACAGTGTCTAGTACAAGGGTTGGCAACCTTCGGCATGTAGCATCAGGGTAATCCGCTGGCGGGCCGTGAGACATTTTATTTACATTGACCGTCCACAGGCACGGCCCCCCGCTGCTCCCAGTGGCTGTGGTTCACTGTTCCCAGCCAATGGGAGCTGCGGGAAGCAGTGGCCAGCAGGTCCCTGCGGGCTGCGGCCCACCGCTTCCATTGGCTGGGGAACGGTGAACTGCGGCCACTGGGAGCTGTGGGGGGCCATGCCTGTGGATGGTCAATGTAAACAAATTGTCTGACGGCCCGCCAGCGGATTATCCTGATGGGCCGGGTGCCGAATATTGCCGACCCCTGGTCTAATACAATGGGATCCTCTTCCATGACTGAGATTCCTACATGCTATTGCAAAACAAATAAATGACCTTTTTCTGGAACAGTGGTGGTTTATTTCAGTAACACTACAAAAATACAGTGGGTAAGCAAATTACATGTGTGGTTCTTTTGAGAATAGGTTTATGGACTGATGGAGTGGATGAGATAACATGTCTTGCATGTGATCTGTTAATTATTAATTCTGAACTGGAAAATTATCCTCCCGTGAACCATTTCTTGCCCACTGAAACTTAGAAAATGGAACAGACTGTTACACAAGTTCTAAGAACATGGCACCAAATGTAAAGCTCATCTTAAAGTGTTGCTAAAACTATTTTTTTCTGTGGCTAGTGTGATTAAACTGATAGGGTTTTTTTCTTCTTGAGGAGCTAACAGCAGACATAAGCAGTTAAAAATAAACCAAAAAACCTTTTCATTTTCAGCTAGTCAGTCATAATTCTAATTAAGAATTCCACTAACAGCCATCCTTCCGTCATCTTCCTTTCTGTCAAGAAAGAACATCATAAACAGGAGCAAAAAATCTCCACTGGAATATTATTGTAAAAGTTAATAATAATATAATTGAGCAGACATTTCTTCTACTAATCTTCATCTGGAATTGATTATTGCTGAAAACTGTTAACTTCTAATCTGGAGTGTCAGGGGATAAAAATTAACTTCCTGTGGAATATTACTAAAACAGATACTGCACACAAAATGTCTTACCACCATTTATGTTGTAATAGGACCCAAAACCACAAGATGGCAGTGTCCTTAAGTACAATGTTTGAGGGAGGCTAGAAGAGTGAAAAAGGGTTTCCTATGAAGGTCCAAATAAATGGACTACATTTCCCTATTGATATTAAAAATATTGTAGGATTTGTTTTTAAAAAAAAAATCTTGAAGCTATTTTATAAGCTAAGTAAATTTTTAGAGTTGGATTGACTCAAGTTCTCTATCCACTCCACAGGCAGCCACCCTGCTAATTTACCTCAACCCTGTTCTGGCAAGAATGCTTCTGTCTGAGACGTGCGATTTGGTCACTGTGGCCAAATCATCCCGTGGCCTTAACTGAAGAGACTACCAAAAAGTTAACTGCACTTGAGATTTGTCCACTGGGAATTGTACTGAGATTTCCAAACTCCTATTTTATTGAAAGGCTTGGAAGGATTAGCTTGTTATTGAAAAATATCATGAAACATCAATTCCACCATATACACACAAACCAATGAAAAAATATTTCAATTGATAATAATAAAAACTTACAAATAGGCAAGGTAAGAAAAATGCTGCTTGAGAACTTAAGAGTTTAATTTAAGGATAGTTTGTATATTTTCACAATTTGTGTTTTAACAGTTCTAAAACTTTAATTTGTTGAATCTCAACATCTGTCATTAAATAATTGACAATCCCACCTATAATTTTGTGTAACTGAAAATTTAAACTGATAAACATGCTTAAAAATAAATATTTTGATATTCTCAATTATAAAAAAAAAAATTGAATTCTGCCAAGTCTACTTTTAAACCATTGAACGATGGTAATAATTTATGGAGCTGACTCAAATTGGTAACTTGAAATGCTTGTCATTACATAGTGCCATAGATGGGTGCATGCTACCTTATGTGTTCTTGACTCAAGGAATACATTGACACAAGCTTATTTTGTGAATGAGTAAGGGAAGTAGATAAACAGTAGAAGGGAATGCTGCTCTTTTCCACTCAAGGAGGAATTCAGTACAGTTTAAATGGAAAATCTGCTTATCTCCATTACCAAATCCCTGAGCCAGCCACGCTTTAGAGTTTTAGAAAGATTTAAATCTTTTACAATTCTTGATTTGTTATAAATTAAACTTTTTATTGCGATGCAGTCATTTTATAAAGGAGTGATTGTATTGTGTCAATTCAGAATGAAGTGGGGGCTGGGAAAGAGGAAGAAGAGATGCTGAAAGGAAGTTTGTGATCTCAAAAGGAAAAATGCGGGTGTGAGTTTTGAAGCAATTGCTCTGGAAATCTTTGTAAATTATGCATTTTAAAAAAAGATAGAACATCCTTCCCTTTTCTAACAATCATTTTCTCTGAAGCACCCTGAGATTTTTCCCTTTTAAATGGTGAAGCTCAACAATTTAGAGGCTCTGTAGAATGAAGGAGAGGGTTTGATATGATACAAGCAGCAAACCACTGCAATGTTCAAGTGTAACTAGAATCTCTGTATTTTATTTATATAGTGTTTCTCATGCAAGCATTCCTAGTGCTTTGTGTGATCATCACTTTGAATAATACAGCTGCTGTTATGGCAAAGACAGTTAAAGGGGTTACTCCAAAAAGGAAAAAAAGCATTGCTCAATCATTATTTAAGTCACCTATTCACTACAAGCTGCTGCTTTTGAAATCTAGAATACGGATTTGGAAAGCACTTTTCACACACTAGTTCTCTTTAAACTTTAAACTCGTTGTTTTGTAAGTCAGATGGAGTGTTATGCAGTGATACACAGCTTTGACTAACTGCCACTTATTAAAGGATTAAACTCTTATTAAAGGAAGAATTGTTGTCCAGAACACTAGACTTATCACTTTGCAAAAGAAACTTGCAATCTTTAACTGCCATCTGGATTCTAACTGAAGAGAGTGGTGTAGCAAATTTCACATGTGTGTTTCTGAGCTACCAGTAACACGCCAATAGGGAAAGTTAGAATACCATGTAGCATGTGAACACAAATTTTTAATTGCTTTGGTTAAAAATTATACTCTTGTACTTTGTTTCAGGAAGAAAATGTGACTGTGACAAAGGATTTTAGTAGAGTAGAAAATGCTTATCAAATGGAAGCAGAGGTATGTATTAATCATAGCAAGAGGAATAACCATGCACCCAGACATAGTGAGTTTGTAGGTTTAGTCTTTTCTCCTCAAAACTAGGAAGGGACAGTTACATACGGTACAGCACTGAGACTTTCCTAAAAGAGCCAGTATGAAGTAGTAAAATTAAAAAGGCACCCCACAGAATTTTGCAAGAAGTAAGCTAGGTTCTGGGGTGACAGCAAGATTTTCTTCATTCTTTGCTGTAGAGAGGAGCCCATTCACCCCATGATAAGAGGGAAGCTATACTACATATGCTGGATGTTAGGAGAGCCTTGGCCTTCTATTTGGATAGGATGAAGGCCTTTAGGAAATCTCCCAAGCTCTTCCTATCAATTGCAGAAAGATCAAAAGGCACAGTGATATCAGCTCTGAGGCTCTCTAAATGGGTCTCGAGCTGTATTAGCTACTGCTCTCATGATCATAATTTGGTACCTCCACCTGGAATCTATACATTCCACGAGGTCGGTTTCCACCTCGGTCGCCTGAATTAAAGACATTCCTATTCTGGAAATCTGCAGGGCAGAAACCTGGGTGTCTGCTCATACTTTCGCAGAATACTATCCGATTACTAGAGACTCTGCTTCTGTTGCCATCTTCGGCTCCACAGTATTGTAATCCATAACGGATTTGACTCCAAAGTCCCAACCCTCCATTGGAGATACTGCTTGGGAGTCACCTACAGTGGAGCACCAATAGGGACACTACTCGAAGTAATTACTCACCTTGTGAAGTAACGATGGTTCCCCACAACCAACCAACCCTCCGTCTACTTCGAATTCTCAATAGGGGCTCTGCAGTAGAGAAGGAACTGAGGATGGTTCACCCGCACATTGCTAATTAGCCTCGCAGCAGAGCACAAGGGAGGGAGGAGAGCGCATGTGTGGACCAAATGGACACTGCTACTAAAGATCTCTGATCAGAGGCACAGGGTGCAGACACACCTACAGTGGAGCACATACAGAGACACAGATCTTGAAGAACCATCATTACTGCACAAGGTGAATAACTTTCTCTTATGTGGGTAATCCCACTGACACCAAGGGGACTATGCATGTGAATAGGGCTTTGCATGAGTAGGCCCTTACCAAGAAGGAAGTGCTGTACTGGGAGTCAATCCAGCTAAAGAAAAGCACCGTTTTTTTTCAGTCTATGAACCTTTGCAATGAAGCATGCTAATTAGACCACTATCCAATAGCTTGATAACGTGTTTTGTGGAGGGAGCCTGGAAGTTTGCATCACTGATAATTACTTGCAACTCCATAGTTAAAGTACAGTTCCATTTTGCACTTAAAGGAGGGAGAGAGCTTCTTTGGTTTGTATGAAGAACATAGCATATCCACCTCAAACTTACAGCACCGAGTACAGAAAGAATGTTGAGAATTACACTTATTGGTTTTTAGGAGTTAAAATTAAACTGGGTCCTTTAAGAAATATGTCAGTATTTTGCCTTGGTCCTGAACTATCTTAACTGAATACTGCAGATGCTTTAAACTTCCCATGTAGTTGGAAGTAATTGAAGTCTTGTGATTGGGCTATATTTGAAAAATTAAGGTAAGCTATTAATGAGGTATCAAATTGTTTTTATATAGACTACAGCAAGGTTTAGGTCAACAGCTGAACTAATTCTTAAATAGAGTCATATTGATAGAGAGAACTCAACCAATCGCCAGTTTTTCTCTACCATTTTCTGCAACCCACCCATGTCCCGCAGTTCTGCTAGGCATGGGACTGCTCTCCTCGCTGTCGTTTCCTGAGCGGGTTCAGAGCTGCAGCACAGCTTGTGCTGGCCAACCCTCCTCCTCCCCAATATCCTGCCTCCGCAGCAGCAATTTGCTTAACTCACATCCTCTAAAGTTACTGTTTAGGCTGTTTTTTGGGCAGCTTGAGCATTTTGGTTTGCTTCAAGCCTTCTTCTGGTCCAGGATTTGAGCAGCCTGGTGGGCATAGCCACCCACAGCCTTCATTGCCCCTTCTCAGGCATGGCAGACCAGCCACGTAAGCAGTGGGCAAAATCAAGAAGGTGCTCTGTATGCAAGGCGGCAGCTTTCTCAGGTGCTCAGCCAATGATGAAAGATGCCCAGGCTGCTCCCAATCAGAGGACTTAACTCTGCTAGAACACAGAGCTCTGAATGGGATAGGCAATATTGAGTCCCCTACACACCCAAAGAGCAGTGACTCCACCACAGAGAAACCCAACCAGGAGACACAGGGCAGAACAGACAGAGGCTCTAAGGATTAAGAGGATTTCATCCAGCTTACCCAGGAGGTAAGTCCTGTGGTAAAACAGGATTGCAAAGATACGAACCCTACTCAGATACCGGTCCCCACACAAGTACTGAGGTGGGCCCTTGTTTCCCTGGGGAGAGATGCCAGGCTCATAAATAACTACTACCTTCCCAATCCAGGTCAGGGAACTCAGATAAGGAGCTGCCACCCTGGAGGAATAGGACTGTGATGGAGAAGACTCTGAAAGAGAATGCTGTAGAGGGCTTTGGGCTCTGCCTAAAGCAAGTGGCAAGAAACTGCGTTCTGGCCATGCCAAAGCAGCCATGCTCACAAACCATGCCAAAAAAGCCCAGAATGAACAAAAACGGAAAGAAAGTACAAAAAAATCTACCCAGCACTCCTCCTCTGACTCAGCTTCCTCCTCTACTGAGGAAGGAGAGCTGTCAGGCTCTGAATCTGAGCAGGACTCAGGGAAAATGTAGCAAAAATATTTCCCCCCAAAAAAAGTTTGAGGCCATGTGCAAAAAATTGTGTCCACAATATTTATCCAACATCAGCAAGCTCCTGAGCACAAGCCTTGAAGTAAATACCTCCCCTCAAAATCCTCCCTCAAGGTTCTGATTCCCCTGCACTCCTTTTTTGGAGGCATGATTAGGGAGAAGTGAAAAACTCAGCAGGGGTAAGACCATTAACATATATGACCTTAGATTTTTACAAACTCCAAGAGCCTAAAAGTTCTATTAGTGAGGTTTCAAAAGTAGATGCTGCAGTAGCATCCTTAGCAAGATAGATACATGATTATTCTGGCTGAAGGGGAATTCTTTCCTAAGGACCCCACAGGTAGGGAAGTGGAGGCCACCCACACTCTGGCAAGTCAAGTATAATTAGGCAGGCCAAAAAACAACTTGAAGAGCAACTTGCAAAAGACACAAAAATTAACAGCAAAAATTGTATTAAGTGCTTCAGAAGCAAGAAGCCTATNGGAGGCCACCCACACTCTGGCAAGTCAAGTATAATTAGGCAGGCCAAAAAACAACTTGAAGAGCAACTTGCAAAAGACACAAAAATTAACAGCAAAAATTGTATTAGGTGCTTCAGAAGCAAGAAGCCTATCTAAGGGCTTGTCTACACTGGCAATTTACAGTGCTGCAACTTTCTCGCTCAGGGGTGTGAAAAAACACACCCTTGAGCGCAGCAAGTTTCAGCGCTGTAAAGCGCCAGTGTAGACAGTGAACTAGCACTGGGAGCCGTGCCCCTCGTGGAGGTGGGTTTTTTAGAGCACTGGGAGAGCTCTCTCCCAGCTCAATGTGCAGCAACAGTCAAAAAAGCTAAGCAAAAAAGCAATAAGCAGTTCCCCCAAAAGAAAACTCCTGAGGTTTCTTTCTACTCTATCTTCTTCATCATTCAGAAGCCCACAGGGGGAGTCAGAGCCATTCTTGATCTCAAGACTCAACAAGTGGATGAAGAAAACAAAATGCCAAATGGAGACCCTAGTTTCTACAGTCTCATACCCGTATCAAGGGATCTCTTTACCTCAGTGAGCCTGCCAGACACACATCTCCATATCCCCATCCAGCTGTTTTACTGCAGGCTTCTGAGATTTGCTTATGGCACAGAGCATTATCAGTACCAGATCATCCCATTTTGTCTTTTATAACCCCCCTCCCCCTCCCAACAGGTCTTTACGAAGATGTTGGTAGTGATCATAACCAGGCTCAAGTTGTATGGGACTCTTACCTATACCCCTTTCTGGATGACATTCTAAGGAGAGCTTCAACCTTGCCTGCAGCACAAAAGGCCATAATGGAAACTCTGGACCTCTTGCAAGCCCATGGCTTTGTGATAAATGTCAAGAAAAGTTTCTCCCATCAACAAAGATAACCCACCTGGGAGTGGACATAGACACCTCAGTGGCAAAGATCTACCCATCACTTGACAGGTTCCAGAAAATCATCTTCTTCAAGTGATGTCCCTGTGGGTGCTCCATTTCAGGTGTTCGTGTGCCCCTGTGCTCGTAATTGGAGATTGATGGTAGCAGTGCCTGGTTGGATCGCATATGCATGGTCCCTGTCTTGCGCCGCTTCAGGTGTTTATCTGATGCTGTGCGACCAACCCTCCTCCCCCAGTTTCTCCTCTACTGCCTTGGGCTTGAGTTGGAGCAATTAGCAGCACCTCTCAGCTTCTTCTGAGTAGCATAGTTTCCCACTAGTTTTAGTTTATTAGTTTAAATTAGTTAGCTTTATTCCTTTATCCCCATCCTTTTGTTTTTCTCTTCAAAAAACATTTTTTTTGTTTCTCTTCATAGGACTGTAGGTTTCCGTTCAACCACTGCAGTAGAGTAATCGTCTTCCCCTTATGGGGAGAATATGCTCCCTGAGGGCCATGCCCGGCTCTCCAGGGTTCAAACTCTGCCTTACTTGCAGACTTTCTATACCAATTTCGGATGGACACTTTTTGTGCGTCTGCTGTCTTGGCGAGACACATATACCACAAGTGCTCGCATTGTCACAATCTCAAAGCCTGCACCAGGAAGGCAAGAGATCTCCAACTTAAACTCCTTCTCATAGAGAAGTCTCTCTGTCTGATGTCTGAGCCTGAGGTATGGACCCCTCCTGGCCAGAGATCACCAACTACAGTCTCTTACAGGGGCCTTTCTTCCACGGTTCGGGCTTCCGATCAGTTCACCAAGAAGGTGGCAAAAAAACAGGGTACAATGTCCCCAACTCAGGAGTTGGCCAAGAAAGGGCACTCCTCCAACGGGCAAACAGCTTTGGTACCAACCGCACTGGTCCTTTCACCGATGAGCAGATCAAACCATCCGGTACCGACTCCTACTACGCCAACAGTACTGATGCCATCTACTTTGCAGCAATTCCTATACCAGGAAGACCTCACTGTCTCCTCGATACTGGAGTCTACGTAGCATCCTTGGTACCTAGTCAACCCAGTTCTCCACCTCTTTTTGCCCCGCAATTTTTGAGTGATGATGAGGATGGGGATGAAGATGTTTTACACTCTCCACAACATTCCTTCCCTGTGACTGCTCCCATCACACCTGCTCATCTGTACAAGGTCTACCTGGTGGACCCTAAGGACCACCCCAGGTATGGGCATCCCTGGATGCCACCTGTGCCCTTCCCTCCACAGTAGCCATTTTGGAGCCTGTGGACAGCATACTCGCCACAACAACAACAACACAGACTTGCCAGCCCACCCAGAGCAAGCACACATCATTCACCCCTATCGACAGCACAGGGACCACCTGAAACTAGAGAACGGGGCGGAAGAGGAGGAGGAATTCTTTGACAAGGACAATCCACCTGAAGCCCACTTCTCTTCATCTTCGCCTGATGACACTATCATGACCCCACCTCCCAACACAGGAGATGATTTCAAACAATTCCAAGACCTCTATAAGAGAGTTGTGAGCTCACTGGACATTTCCTTAAAGAAGTCCAGGAGGCACAAGATAAATTAATAGACCTATTGCACACATCAACGTCTTCCAAAATCGCCCTTCCTATGAATGATGCTATTATGGAACCAGTAAAATTATTCTGGCAAACCCCAGCAATGATCCCACCCACATGCAAGAGGTCTGATAATTACTACGTGCCCACAAAGGGAACTGAATTTCTTTTCTCACATCCAATGCCAAACTCATTAGTGATTGACGTGGTCAATGAATGGGGCAGACAAGAATACCCAGAAACACGCCCTATGACAAAGATTGGAAGCAGCTCGACCTTTTCGGCCGCAAAGCATACTCCTCAGTGACCTTATACTTGAAAATAGCTAACTATGAAGCATACAGCAAAGTATGACCACAATAATTATGCAAAATTCTCTGAATTTATTGAATTTATTCCGGAAGATAAAAAAGAGCAATTCAAATCAATTCTATCAGCAGGTCAACTCATAACCAGAACAGCATTCCAGGATGCTCTGGATTCTGCTGCTACAGCAGCGAGGTCCATAGCCACCACGGTGGTTATGAGAAGGGCTTCCTGGCTCCATCTCTCTGGATTCCCAAAGCCAATACAGTCGACAGTTGAAGACCAAAGAATCTAAGCTCTTTGCGGCCAAAACAAACGAGTCACTACACATTCTCAAGGACTCGAGGGCAACACTGAGATCTCTCGGCATTTACATACCTAGGACCAAAAGAAAACAGGGAAATTGTCAAAGATCCTGACCCCCCCTCTGTATGCACAATGCCACAGATATTATGAGCATCGGGGCAGAAGCAGAAAACATTGGGGAGAGAACAATCTACTTCCTCAAATACTATGTCCTAGCCATTGACCTCCAGACCACAAATTTGAAGCCTTGGCTGAGGGCCTGAGAACCCCGTATCTTTCAACGCTGGAGCCATCTACAACTTGCAAAACCTTTGGAGATTGCCTGCTTCCATTCTACCAATCTGGAAAAATATTACAACAGACAGATAGGTATTGGAAATTATCGAGACTGGTTACTCCATCTGCTTTACCTCCAAACCCCCTACCCACCCTACCTCCCCGTCCCTCTTCAGGGACCCCTCTCATGAACATCTACTGTGAGAAGAGGTAACCCACCTCATACATCTAGGAGCAGTAGAACCCGTACCAATGGAATACAGAAGAAGGGGATTCTATTCACACTACTTTCTCACACAGAAAAAAGCAGGAGGGTGGAGACCCATCCTCAACCTACAGTGAGTCATACATTTGAAAACACAACGATTCAAAATGGTCACACTAGGCACCATAATTCCAGCACTAGAAAGGAGAGACTGGTTCTCAGCCCTCAACCTCTAGGATGTGTATTTTCATATAACCATCCATCCATCACATCGGAGGTTTCTCTGCTTTGCAATAGGACAAGATCATTTCCAAGACAAAGTCCTACCCTTCAGCCTATCCACTGCCCCGCGGGTATTTTCAAAGGTCCTAACCGTTATAGCTGCCTACCTCCGCAGAAAAGGAATCCTGAAATTTCCATACTTGGATGACTGTCTGCCGAAAGCACCAACATGGCAGACAGCGTTAGAGTCCATCAAACAGGTGATAACTCTATTTACAAGGTTAGGCCTTCAGATAAACATAGAAAAATCCACTCTGACACCAGCACAGCAACCGGAGTTTATTGGGGCATACCTCAATTCTCCTGAAGCAATGGTCTCCCTACCAAGAAAATGATTTCTGACTTTACCCAACCTGATCTCCATGACGCGAAACAGTCCACAAGTGTCTGCCAGAACCTGCCTACAACATCTAGGCCACATGACTGTCGTGACCTTCGTCATCAGACACGCAAGGTTACACTTGCAGTTTCTACAAGCCTGGCTCCAGACAAACTATGTCCCACACAGGCACAATATAAATGAGCGCCTCACAATGCTGGACAAAATAAAAGACTCCCTTCTATGGTGGACACACCCATACAACGTCTGGAGGGAGGTGTCCTTCGAACAGAATCCACCAATGCTTACCATCACCATAGATGCATCCCTTCTGGGTTGGGGGGCACATTTAAACCCACACTCTATCCAGGGCTGGTGGTCCACGGTGGAATCCCATCTTCATATAAACCTTTTAGAATTATGAGCTGTCCGAAACGCCTACTCCCACTTCTTACCGATTTATCAAAGACAAGACTGTACAGATCTTAACAGATAACATGGCTTGTACGTTTTGCATAAACAGACAAGGGGGAGCATAATCACACTCCCTATGCATGAAAGCCATGTGACTCTGGCAATGGTGCATCAAGCACAATGTCCATATTACAGCATTGTACCTACCTGAATGCCAGAGTACCACAGCAGATACCCTGAGCAGGAACTTCTCTCAGGACCATGAGTAGAAGCTGGATACGTGTGCTCCTAAACATTTTTCAGACTTGGGAGTTCTCAACAATAGATCTTTTTGCAACCACACAAAACACCAAATGCCTGCAGTTTTGCTCCAGAGCAGGACTCAGTCCATACTCTCTCAGCGATGCCTTCCTCACCAAATGGAATGCTCCCCTCCTATACACCTTCCCTCCCACTCCTCTCCTAGCCTGAGTGCTTCACAAAATCAGACAGGACAGATCCAGAGTGATCCTAATAGCCCCCATATGGTCTCGACAAACGTGGTATCCTTACCTTCTACAGATAGCGGCGTGTCCACCACGCACACTCCCGCTTCTGTCTCGGCTTCTGTACTATCAGAGACTACAAATATAGTATAGGAGATAACAAAATGGGCAGAAAAGAATCTCCCTCTCCAGGTGATACACATAAAAGGGAAGTTGAATCAGAAAGCAGACTGGCTCAGCCATTGCACAGTCAGCAGAATAGTGCCTGAACCGGGAAGTCTTCACTCTGATCTTAAAGATGCTTGGTTTCCTCTTGGTTGATCTGTTTGCAAGTTACAAAAACACCAGCAGCTGAAATACTTTACCAGGGAATCAGATCCCAAGTCCCTGGGAACAGAGCCCTGTCACACAGGTGGCCAGAAAGCTTGTGATATGCATTCCTGCCCTTCCCTCTCATAAGAAAAATAATTCAAAAGATAAAGCAGAAACAAGTAAAGGAGATAGTGATAATTCTGTATTGGCCAAGGAAGCCCTGGTTCTCTGATCTGATAGAGCTGAAGCTGCAACCACCATTACAGCTGCCACCCAGACTGGACATCCTTGCCCAAGGCCCTTTCCTCCACCCAGACCATCTTCAGCTGAGAGCCTGGTTATTGAAAGGGAAACGTTAATAGCACTAGGCCTATCTTCCAAAGTGATCAGGACTTTGTATGAGTCCAGGAGAGTCTCCATGATAAAAGCTTATTCCTCCATCTGGACCAAGTTCAGCATTTGATGCCAGGAGAGCAATGCTAATCCAAGAGATCTGGAATTCCAGCTATCCTGGACTCTTTCAAAGAAGGTATGGATAAAGGTGTTCAGTCCAGCACCATAGCATGCCAGGTATCTGCCACTGGTAGCATTCTACTCACAGGATCCTCAGGTTCTTTGGCACGTAATCCCAAGGTAGTCAGATTTGTCAGAACAGAACTGCAGTCGTTTCTCCCCAGCGTGAAGTCTGCTTTCCATAGCTTGCAGGAGACTATCCTTCCTTCCTTCTGCTCAAAGCCACAGCACCCACCCAAGAAGCTGGGGCACAATTTAGATGTCAGAAAAGCACTGAAAATCTACATCAAGTGCACAGAATCCACAAGGTCAGGCCCTGTTTGCCTTCTTTCACCCGAAATGTCAAAGGCTCAGAATCTCCAGGCTGTCTCTGGTTAGATGGATCAGACTGTGCATTGTTGAAGCTTACAAAAAGTGTCAGGCACTTCTCTTTCAAAAGCTATCCAGGCACACTCCACGAGATCCATGGCAACCTTGTGGGCCGAATGAGCATGTGCCTCTACCACAGATATATGCAGTGCAGCCACATGGTCATTGGTTAACAGCATTGTCAAACATGACAGAGTGGACATTCTGTCCTCTGCAAAAGCCTCCTTTGGCAGAAAGGTGCTCCACGCAGTGGTCCAGTAACGGCCTTGCCTTTTGGTCAATCCTCAAGGGGGAGGAGGTCTAGTTAACTCTTTTTCTATTTACCTTTTCTTGTCTCTCCCCACTCCTGTACACTGTTCACTACTTCTCACGTGTAACAAAATTGCGGGAGACACTGGGCTGCAGAATGAAAAATTTCTTACAATAATTTCCTTTCTTCTAGCAGCAGCTCCCACAATTCTACCCACCTTGGTGGCTTTCTGCTAAGGATCAGCCTTTTATTTGCATATTTACCATGAAGGGAGTTGGCCTGGTGTACAGTCAATGCATTTGTCATTGATGTTATGCTTATAAATATTTTTCTCTAAGTTTTTCACACAGCTTTAGAATGACTCACCTGGCAGCAAGTGGGGAAAGGGGACGTGGCCAGCATGAGCTGCACTGCAGCTTTGAATCACCACTGAAAGCTGCAGAGAGGAGAAAAGCAGCCCTGTGCGTAAAGGAATTGTGGGAGATGCTTCTAGCAGAAAGGAAGTTATCAATTAATTTTTTTTCCATTTGATGCAACAATTCTGTGAATTGTAATGGCTCAGTGGTAAGAGGAAGACTGGGCAGATGCAGTAAGTTCTTACTGGCAGGTCACTTGGCCCAGCTGTCACTGTGTTTAAAGAGTCATGACAGCATACTAGCTTGGGCACCAGTGATAGCTCCTTGGCTCCACTGTGCATTGAGTTAGTGCTATAGCAGGAGCACAGGGGGAGCCCTCAAAGCACACAGACATCAGAAATCACACTGGTCCTGGGCCCACCCTATTTACAAAAGTAGAGTTCTCTCTCTAACAGCCCTCTAAACAAATGAATAATTTGCAAATTGAGAGTCACATTCACCAGTATGCCTTTTGGATGCTTCCCAGAGTCATGCAAATGTAAAGTAGCTATAAACCCTGTTTAACTGCATGGTTTTGGTGTACCAATAAATCTGCCCTTAAGTGAATAAAGAAATTATTTAAGGTTGATAGTGCATATCATATCATATAAGATATATTGCATGGTAGCATTCTCTTTGTGTTTCTTGTTTAGTGTTTGTATGAAACTAATAGTTTTAAAAAAGACTAATGAAATTCCCAGACAAAAAGCTATGTTACAACAGAGTTAAGAGTATACATCACTTACCTGAGGACAAAACGTTTTATCCTGTAGTGATGACACAGTGGGGAAGAAATATGAAAAAAATATCATGTCTTTAAAAATCAGTTAAACACTAAAATGCCTGAATCATAATTATATAGTTTTTGCATGACATCAGTACAGGGCAGAGTTACGGTTGTTTTGGTGTCTTAATTGTGCACTCCTTAACATGTTTTGACTTTTTAAATGTAACTCAAATTCCCAGAGTTTTAGTGGTTGGTTTTGGGATAATTACAACATTCCTGTAATTATTATTTTTACCCTTAAGTTACTAAAATATACTCTCAGCCTTAACTATTTTTTGGAGGGGAGGAGCAGGGGAACACAGATTTACATCAAAGTTATATTTCTTGGATTTTAACCTTAAAAATGTGATGTGGTTTCCTCATCTCAAAAAAGATATACTGGCATTAGAAAAGGTTCAGAGAAGGGCAACTAAAATGATTAGGGTTTTGGAACCGGTCCCATATGAGGAGAGATTAAAGAGGCTAGGACTTTTCAGCTTGGAAAAGAGGAGACTAAGGGGGGATATGATAGAGGTATATAAAATCATGAGTGGTGTAGAGAAAGTGAATAAGGAAAAGTTATTTACTTGTTCCCATCATATAAGAACTAGGGGCCACCAAATGAAATTAATGGGCAGCAGGTTTAAATTAAAAAAAAGGAAGTTCTTCTTCACACAGCGCACAATCAACCTGTGGAACTCCTTGCCTGAGGAGGTTGTGAATGCTAGGACTATAACAGGGTTTAAAAGAGAACTAGATAAATTCATGGTGGTTAAGTCCATTAATGGCTATTAGCCAGGATGGGTAAGGAATGGTATCCCTAGCCTCTGTTTGTCAGAGGGTGGAGATGGATGGCAGGAGAGAGATCACTTGATAATTGCCTGTTAGGTTCACTCCCTCTGGGGTACCTGGCGTTGGCCACTGTCGGTAGACAGGATGCTGGGCTGGATGGACCCTTGGTCTGACCCAGTATGGCCGTTCTTACGTTCTTAAAATTTAATATTACTAAAAGATTAGTCACTAAACACTAAGTTTAGTCTTCTTGTAAGTGCATGTAAGAGTGCCTAGAATTACACTGCAATTTTCCTTCCTGCATATCCTCTTCACCCCATTTGCCTAGTTTTCTGAATAATCACTCATGAAGTAGTAATTGGCATTTGTACTTGCCTAAGCTGTCTTCAAAATGTAAGAATTAGGGACACATGGCTCGTGACATCTTAAGGGCATGTTTTCTTTCTCCAAATTGCTAACATACCAAAAATTCTAGAGTTCCTCACAAAGAACATATTCTGACTCCATTATTTTAATTCTGCTGCAAAACAATGATCAATTTACTGGAGGGCTGCGGGCATCTTCTAGGCAAGTAGTAGTGGAGGTATAGGGCTAATACCCTCAGTTGTTCTTACATATCAGGTTTGCAATATACCCTTGTAATTAAGTCGCTGAAAAGAGAGTCACTTTTCTAATCCATTTATGTTTACTAACAGGTCTGCATTACATTTAGTGATTTTGGAAAAATGCAGAACGTTTGCAACTTACTCGTTGAGAAACTGGGTAGTTCTGTTATCATCAGTCCACCTCACTTCTACCATACAGCAGAGGCTGTAGACACCCTTCGGTAAGTTCTCCCTCTCCTCTCCACAGAAATGCACAGCCTCAGGGAGCATTTACATAATCCACACTGTTTAAAATGGGAAACAATAATAGTTTCCCTGTTGCTCACTCCTGCCTTATACTTACAGGAAAATTCAAGAAACTTAAAAAGGTTATACAATTTTTATAAATCCAATTCCATTTAGCTCGCAAATGGTAAAGCTTAATCTTTCATGGAGGCTGCAGTGTCCTTGTATAAAGGCAGGAGGTAACAAGCTTTTCCATGATTTCAATAGGAAAAACAATCTGCTTTTAACATGCTCAGTCAGCATATCTGGTTTTGCAATGGAGTTAAATCAAAACAAATTAATTTTAGTTTGGGATTTGTATGGGAAGGTATAAGCATTTAACAGGCTCCATCCACTTCCCCAAGTGCTGGTGCTGTCCTTCCTTCTCTAAGCTGCTGACAAACTTTGAAATATACCTTTCTAAAGAAACTCCATTTCAATTACTTTGAGGAGAAAGAAAAACTTTCTAACATCAAAACATCCTCCCACAGCACCCCAGCCATAGAGGGAGAGTTAATTTGCCATGAAGGACATGAGACAAGCACTCAGTGGTTGATGAAGGAAGGCGCCTGGGGAGATTAACTACATTTATCTGTTCCTCTTCCCCCAGTTTTTCAATTCACATTGAGATGAACTAAAAGAGCATTCAAAAGCCTGCTTTTCCCATTGATACAACCAAAAAACCCTTCTCCATCTCATCTGAAGTTCACACTCTTCAGATGGGCCTGGCTACATCCAAGAAACAAGTTCAGTCATCCACTGCTTAAAAAAATGTTGAAATTGCCACAGAGGTGTGGTTGTGAGTAATATGTATTCTAAATATCTAGCCATGAGTTTAGCACACTGGAGTTTTCCCTTACAAGCTTCCTCCTCCATATGCTCCCCATGTTTAACTATCAAGCATATGAGTGGGGAAGCAGATGTGCCTTGCATCTATGTAGTCACAAAAAATAATGATTTGGCAGGAGTTTTTGTGCTATGATTGGATCAGCTAAGCTCCCTTGCTTTTTACCTCCCAGGCGTCAAGTGTGTCTTGCTGCTGTTGGGAACACACGTCGAAAAGCTCAAGAGGTCTGTCGACTGTTCGGCCAGTCACTGGGAAAACCACTACTTATCAGAGAAGAGGAAATGAAAGAATGGGAAGGACAAATAGACAGTCACCCATCCAACTCCTCAGACACACTGACTGTGCAGCAGAGAATCCAAAGTGCCACTATTTATGCTTCTTCAAAAATATTTGCTATTTTTGAGATAAAGGGAAGAGAAAAGAGAAAAAATAAGCTTCTCTAGAAGCATGTTAAAGTATTTTTCTTATTTGTCTCTGACGAATCTTGTAATAAATTTATGTACTTTAAAGTACAAATTTATTCAGTTTTTCAGACCTGTATCTTCCTCTGTAAATGATCAGGAAAAACTAGTTATAACATTAGTTGTCCACCCCCCACCCCCTCCAAAAATTAAGACCAGATTGTTCTCAGAACTACCTGGAGAGAGACAAATAGTTTTATCATGGTTTTTCAAACAAATTGAAGGTGGACACCCCAAGCTACACTGAAATCATTTCAGAGTGGTAGCCGTGTTAGTCTGTATCAGCAAAAAGAACAAGGAGTACTTGTGGCACCTTAGAGACTAACAAATTTATTTGAGCATAAGCTTTCATGGGCTAAAACCCACTTTATCGGATGCATGCAGTGGAAAATACAGTAGGAAGATATATATACACACAGAGGACATGAAAAAATGGGTGTTGCCATACTAACTATAACGAGAGTAATGAGTTAAGGTGAGCAGTGATAATCAGGATGGCCCGTTTCCAACAGTTGACAAGAAGGTGTGAGTAACAGTGGGGGGGGGGGGGAGGAATTAGCATGGGGAAATAGGTTTCACTTTGTGTAATGACCCATCCACTCCCAGTCTTTATTCAAGCCTAATTTAATGGTGTCCAGTTTGCAAATTAATTCCAATTCTGCAGTTTCTCGTTGGAGTCTGTTTTTGAAGTTTTTTTGTTGGAGTATTGCAACTTTGAGGTCTGTAATCAAGTGACCAGGGAGGTTGAAGGAGGGCTCAAAGGCTTTATACAGACTTCATGCCATCATTAGTATTCCTCCCCTCTCTCCCACCCTTATTTATAGTGGGTAGAGTTGGGCAGGACACCAGTAGGAAGCTCATGTGTACAGCTTTTTTGTATGCTAAAGTAAAAAGGCCTCCAGCACATTTATTTTATCTCTTACACCTGGAAAAAGACTGATTAAATATCAGGTTTCTTAGATATTAATTTGTGTCCTAAGAGTTGGTCTAAACCAGGGGTCGGCAACCTTTCAGAAGTGGTGTGCCGAGTCTTCATTTATTCACTCTCATTTAATTTGCGTGCCAGTAATACATTTTAACGTTCTTAGAAGGTCGCTTTCTATAAGTCTATAATATATAACTAAACTATTGTTGTATGTAAAGTAACTAAGGTTTTTAAAATGTTTAAGAAGCTTCATTTAAAATTAAATTAAAATGCAGCGCCCCCCGGATTGGTGGCCAGGACCCGGGCAGTGTGAGTGCCACTGAAAATCAGCTCGCGTGCCGCAGGTTGCCTACCCCTGGTCTAAACATACTAAGCAAAGATAAGTAGCTCAGTGTACACTCCTTCAAAAAAGTACCAGTAGATATTCACATTACAGATTTACTTACTGCAAATATCTACAAGAACTTGTTAACATTTAGTCCCAGTTGGCCTCCATCTAGATCAGTGCCCTTCAACTAGAGTGAATATATTACTTTTGAAGAAACAGTGCATGCTAGACTATTTAGCTTGCACAAAAAGCTAAAATATTTGATGTGCAGAACGTTTGGTGCTGCTAGTTGCAATGCAGCTATATTTAAAGCTTTCATCCCAAACTAGTGAGAACTAAATTATTCATTGTCCTCAATTCACAATATTCTGATTATATATATAGACAGAGAGAAAATGTTTTACTTGAGTAACCTCAACATAATGCATCACTCAATATGTAATGCATTCAGTTCTAATGGAACTGAAATAAGCCATTAACATATGCATCAAAATAAGCCATTAACATGTTTCATACAGAAGTTCAATTTTATTTCTTTAATGAAGTAATTTACAAATCAGTTTTACCCTGGTTTCCATTTGTCCCAGTTTAAAAAAGGAATGTACTGTGCAGTTGTACATCACATGCACAATTTACATGTAATGTTAAATACTTCAGTCATGAGGGTAGATTTTTCTCAACCATGGTTGCATAATGTATTTAGATCCATCATATCTACTGAAGTAAGTTGTCAGATCAGGATTGTGAATCTGCAGAAAGAATTTTACAAATTGATTGGTAACAACAACATTACTGAAAAAGGCTTGGTGGTTTAACTGTACTGTAGCTATTAAGATTAGTTTTTTTTAAAACTCTTGAATAGCTGTTAGTTATTGTTTCTGTGGCACAAACTCAGTGAAGTTAAAACTTAGAAAAGCATGTACAAGTACACTGTATATATTTTAGTTTTTCAAGAGGTCAGAGCCCTTTTACAAATAAGCCTCACTTCGGTCAGGTAGTTAGAGATAAGGAGACTAAGTGATTTGTCCAAATTGGACTGTCAGTGGAATCCAGAAACAAAGCCCATCTTTTGCAACAGCCTGTTCACAACAGACACCAAATTGATATTTTAGAAAATCCCAAGGTCAAACAACTGGACCCTAGGAAAGTGAAAGTAGGCAGCACCTAAATAAGATTATGAGCATTCTATACCCATTGAAGATATGTATACAAAAAGTATAGCAATATCATTCCATTTTCACCTGTACAATTTATGTAAAATTTGCATATCTGCTTTTCCTATGACCTTTCTCTACCATTGCAGAATGTTGACCTATTTATTCTATATTGAGTAGGTCAAAGACCTTTTTGATTACAAAAGGGTAATAAGTTAAAATTACAAAGGACTTCACGCTCACAAAGAAAGATACTACCTCTAATCCCATAATAATTGATATCTCCTCCTCAGGAATATATGCTGTAGACTTGCCAAAGCTGTTGGCTTGGTTAATAAGAATTCGGTAGTGAGGAGTATCTCTTGGACCCTGTAAAAGAACAAATAATAAGCCACAAGAAAGTATTCACATGAACATGTTATACTTCAGGAATAATTCCCTTAGACACAGACAAAGTCCTATCCCCCTAACATCTTAAATCAAAATTTAAGAAAAAATAAAAAGAGTCCTGTAACAAGTTAGCCTTCTGGAAATACTTGACCTTTACACTGGCAAACTGCTTTTATTTTGTGGCAAGTTTCATCACCATTAACTTCTGTTTTACATTTAATATAGTTATACATTTCTTATTAAAACCATATGATAAAATCCTCCTTGGCATATCTGAGCACTTCTGAAAAGTCAAGATCACAAAGGACAAGATCCTCAGACTTTGTTTAGTCCCATCTGTGCTGCCTCAAGTGGAGAAAAGGGGACTTAGAACTGCTAGGGAAAGAGAAATTTCTTACATGACAATTTTCTGTTACCAGCTTCTCTCCAAATTCATTACTAATGGACTACTGCCCCCCACCTATGCAATTCGGAGACAGTCCAGTGCTGTTGCTGGAAGCTTCAGGACTAATCTCCACCCTTCAGCTCGGGCCACCAAAAGAGTTTTTCTACAGTTGTAGCAACCCATTATTAGTATTAAGACAACTTGAGATAATGTATTAAATTAACCTTAAGACACGTCTCACTTTAGAGAAAATTTTCAATTTATATTCTGGTCACTTCATAGAATCACAGAATATCAGGGTTGAAAGGGACATCAGGAGGTCATTCAGTCCAACTCCCTGCTCAAAGCAGGACCAATCCCCAACTAAATTATCCCAGCCAGGGCTTCGTCAAGTCTTACCTTAAAAACCTCTAAGGAAGGAGATTCCATCACCTCCCTAGGTAACCCATTCCAGTGCTTCATCACCCTCCTAGTGAAAGTTTTTCCTAATGTCCAACCTAAACCTCTCCCACTGCAACTTGAGACCATTACTCCTTGTTCTGTCATCTGGTAGCACTGAGAACAGTCTAGATCCATCCTCTTTGGAACCCCCTTTCAGGTAGTTGAAGGCTGCTATCAAATCCCCCCTCACTCTTCTCTTCTGCAGACTAAACAATCCCAGTTCCCTCAGCCTCTCCTCATAAGTCATGTGCCCCAGACTGTTAGCAGCTTCTCTCCAAATTTAACCCACCCTAACAGAAAAATTATCCGGTAAGAAATTTCTCATTCTGTTGCACAGCTTTTTTCCTCATTTATTACTAATGAGACGTAGAGAACAGTGAATCACAGAAGTTGGGGGAGGAGGGAAAGGATAACCAGAGTTAATTATAGTAGAACAACAGGCAGGAATGAAAATCCCTATCCCTCACCCCATATATAGTTTTATAAAACTAAGAAGTTATGTGGGAACCAGCCCAGTAGCACATAGCCATATTTCTACAGTGCTTGGTTGTAAGGTTCCAACTAAATGTCCTGGAGAAACTTTTGTCTAGCTGAGACCACCAGCACTTTGTGATTATTATATTTGTATTGCAATAGCATATAGAGGTCCTGGCCCCATTGTGCTGGGCACTGTACAAACAGAGACAGTCTTTGCCCCAAAAGAGCTTTCTCAGAGAGATGCACTAGGAATTATTTTGGGGAAGTTCTGTGGTCTGTGTTATACAGGAGATCAGATACGAGATGATCACTGTAGTCCCTTCTGGCCTTGGAACCTGTGAATCTATGTTTCCCCTTGCACCAGAAACATAAATTTGACCAGATCAATGAATGAAATATCCTGGTTGAGTTCTAAATGGCTACCAAACTGTAGCAGAGGTTAATGGATATCTAAGGATCATGATGAACACTTCTATTTTGGTGCCCAGGCTGTTAACTGTTCTAAGTCCCTGCTTCAAGCGTTCCTGGTCTAAGTCCCTGCTTCAAGCGACCTGGTGTTTTCTGCAGACACAATGTGGGATCCTTAGATATCTAGCAAGTCCAAAATGCCATCTGGGCTAGTGGAGGACTAGGAAGAGGACTTCAACTCTTCCTTTTCCTCCTTTCTATATCCTTTATATGAACCATCTTGAAAGGTAGCAGATTATTTTCTGTCCATTGCCCCAGAGAAACTTTGACTCGTGGTTACTCCCTGGTTTTGGACAGGACATAAACTCTTGCCTCCGTCATAAGCCAACCTTTAATGGCAGGTAAAAGGAGACTTCCTCTGTGAGTCCTGTAATTGAGGGGTTTCTTTCACCTTCTACTGATACAGTTGATACTGGCCACTGTCAGACAGGACACTGGATTTGATGGAGCACTGGTTCAATCCTATATAGCCATGTTTGTGGGGTGCTTTTTTGTTTTTGTTTTTACAAACCACACATCCTGATAGAGATGTCAAAACCAACTAAACCAGATTTTGAAAAGTATCAGAGGGGTAGCCGTGTTAGTCTGGATCTGTAAAAGCAGCAAAGAATCCTGTGGCACCTTATAGACTAACAGAGGTTTTGCAGCATGAGCTTTCGTGGGTGAATACCCACTTCTTCGGATGCAAGTAGTGGAAATCTCCAGGGGCAGGTATATATATGCAAGCAAGAAGCAAGCTAGAGATAACGAGTTTAGTTCAATCAGGGAGGGTGAGGCCCTGTTCTAGCAGTAGAGGTGTGAAAACCAAGGGAGGAGAAACTGGTTCTGTAGTTGGCAAGCCATTCATAGTCTTTGTTTAATCCTGAGCTGATGGTGTCAAATTTGCAGATGAACTGAAGCTCAGCAGTTTCTCTTTGGAGTCTGGTCCTGAAGTTTTTTTGCTGCAGGACGGTGACCCTAACATCTGCTATTGTGTGTCCAGGGAGGTTGAAGTGTTCTCCTACAGGTTTTTGTATATTGCCATTCCTAATATCTGATTTGTGTCCATTTATCCTTTTCCTTAGAGACTGTCCAGTTTGGCCTATGTACATAGCAGAGGGGCATTGCTGGCATATGATGGCGTATATTACATTGGTGGATGTGCAGGTGAATGAACCAGTGATGGTGTGGCTGATCTGGTTAGGTCCTGTGATGGTGTCGCTGGTGTAGATATGTGGGCAGAGTTGGCATCGAGGTTTGTTGCATGGATTCGTTCCTGAGTTAGAGTTACTTTGGTGCGGTGTGCAGTTACTGGTGAGAATGTGCTTCAGGTTAGCAGGTTGTCTGTGGGCGAGGACTGGCCTGCCACCCAAGGTTTGTGAAAGTGTGGGATCATTGTCCAGGATGGGTTGTAGATCTCTGGTGATGCGTTGGAGGGGTTTTAGCTGGGGACTGTATGTGATGGCCAGTGGAGTCCTGTTGGTTTCTTTCTTGGGTTTGTCTTGCAGTAGGAGGCTTCTGGGTACACGTCTGGCTCTGTTGATCTGTTTCCTTATTTCCTCGTGCGGGTACTGTAGTTTTGAGAATGCTTGGTGGAGATTTTGTAGGTGTTGGTCTCTGTCTGAGGGGTTAGAGCAGATGCGGTTGTACCTCAGTGCTTGGCTGTAGACAATGGATCTTGTGGTGTGCCCGGGATGGAAGCTGGAGGCATGAAGGTAGGCATAGCGGTCGGTAGGTTTTCGGTATAGGGTGGTATTAATGTGACCATCACTTATTTGTACTGTGGTGTCCAGAAAGTGGACCTCCCGTGTAGATTGGTCCAGGCTGAGGTTAATGGTGGGGTGGAAGCTGTTGAAATCTTGGTGGAATTTTTCCAGAGTCTCCTTCCCATGGGTCCAGATAATGAAGATGTCATCAATGTAGCGTAGGTAGAGAAGGGGCGTGAGTGGACGGGAGCTGAGGAAGCGTTGTTCCAGGTCGGCCATAAAAATATTGGCATATTGTGGGGCCATGCGGGTGCCCATAGCGGTGCCACTGATCTGGAGATACATATTGTCATCAAATTTGAAATAGTTGTGTGTGAGGATAAAGGCACAGAGCTCAGCAACCAGTTGTGCTGTGGCATCATCAGGGATACTGTTCCTGACAGCTTGTATTCCATCTGTGTGTGGGATGTTTGTGTAGAGAGCCTCTACATCCATGGTGGCTAGGATGGTGTTTTCTGGAAGGTCACCAATGCTTTGTAGTTTCCTCAGGAAATCAGTGGTGTCACGGAGATAGCTGGGAGTGCTGGTGGCATAGGGTCTGAGTAGAGAGTCCACATATCCAGACAGTCCTTCAGTGAGAGTGCCAATGCCCGAGATGATGGGGCGTCCAGGATTTCCGGGTTTGTGGATCTTGGGTAGTAGATAGAATAACCCTGGTCGGGGCTCTAAGGGTATGTTGATTGGCTTGCCAACTACAGAACCAGTTTCTCCTCCCTTGGTTTTCACACCTCTACTGCTAGAACAGGACCTCACCCTCCCTGATTGAACTAAACTCGTTATCTCTAGCTTGCTTCTTGCTTGCATATATACACCTGCCCCTGGAGATTTCCACTACTTGCATCCGAAGAAGTGGGTATTCACCCACGAAAGCTCATGCTGCAAAACCTCTGTTAGTCTATAAGGTGCCACAGGATTCTTTGCTGCTTTTACAGATTTTGGAAGTTTGTCTTCCAAGTATGAAAACGTCAAGTGAAAATTGGTTTTTCAGCATGTTTGTACTTACCTACCCACAAAGGGACATTCGGGTGTGATCTGAGAATGACACCTAATTTTGCACTGTGCAAAGTGCCTGGATCTTTGTCCTCAGAAGGAAATTGCTGCAGGTTCATTTTGAGAAACCCATTCAGGATTAAGCTGATGCATGGCACCAACAATCCTAGTCATTAGAAATAATTGGCTACTGATGACTCCTCAGGAAATGATTGATGCAATGAAGTTTTGGGTCTTCTCAAATCTTTACCATTATGGTAAAATGACGGCCAAATCCATGGTCTGTTTTGACTGCTGAGTGAGCAATTCTCTGCATTGGGAACAAAGTATTTTCTTTATTTTGAAGAACTAGTAGCTATGAATCCTTTCCAGCAGCAGTCCAGTTATGAATGGGTCTATTTCTCTGGACAGGGTACTGACTGATTGGCATGTTTATGCCTGGGTATAGGTGCGTAACATGCAACCTGTTTCTTGCTGTGATTATTACCAGCCACTTAAGACTCTGGGTGTAGAGGGTGGGTCTGAAGGAAGAGTCTTTTGTACAAGAATTGTGAGCTCTGGCACACAAATACTCTCTCTTTATCATGCTGAGGATTTTGTTGGTTTGGAGGAAAATCTATCTAAGTTTCTTTGGGAGCTTCTGCTCCAGATTTTTCCTTCTGACAGGGTAATGGTCCCTTCTTGGATACCCTTGATGTTAGTAGCAACCAAGAGATTGCTGTGCTGGCTTTGATAGTGAGGGTTGCAGACCCTCTAGTCTCAGCTACTAATTTATTGTGTTTTATTATTTATTATGTTTCCTCCAATAGCGCCTCACCTGTAAGTCTGAATGCACAAAATATCAGTTTAGGATGAGTGATGGCTATTCATGGGTGAAACATGGCTTCCTTATAACCACCAAGTTAGAATCCATTGCCAGGATGGGCAGGGATGGTGTCCCTATCCTCTGTTGCTAGAAGGAATGGGCAACAGGGGATGGATCACTTGATGATGACCTGTTCTGTTCATTCCCTCTAAAGCACCTGGCATTGGCCACTGCAGAAGACAGGATACTGGGCTAGATGGACGTTTGGTCTGACCCACTATGGCCATTCTTATGTTCTTAACCTGAAACATCTCACTCCAGTCAAGGATCAGACCCCTAGATAAATCACTTGTTTGCCATGAAATTGGCTTTCCTTACTAAATATATGAAAAATGTTTGGTATAAGTGAGGCTTTGAAATTACTGTGCAGTCTGTCATCACTCTTATGGTCTATGGGGTCTTTTGAAAAGAAGTACCCTTCTGAAGTTGTGACTATGTCTTTCACTGGTGGCACTACTGCTGCATCAACAGCAGGCTCCCAACATTTATGAAATTTCTTTGTATTTATATTAATATTTTAGTTTAATATTTGGTTTAATTAGATGTCCTTGTTTTGATCTTATGATACTCTCAAAAGAGGCCTCAATAGAAAACAAATCTCTAATAATGCTTAAAAGGGAAGATATTTTATTAATATTAATGAGTTTGCAAGCCACTGCCATTCTGTTCTGAGAAAGTCTTGTAGGTTGCTTTGGCGGTTTGTTGTTGCTCTTGGTGCTTGGTTTTGTTGTTGGGACTTTTTTGTTTGGTTTTGTTGTTTTGATGTTTTTTGTATATAATGCACGAGTGGTACTTCTTCCCCTGGCTGTTTACAGGGCGAAGGTAGTATGCTATTCATCCTGGCATAGGGCCCACACAACAGAAGAGGAGTACTGGTAAACGTACTGGATTGTGGAAGTAACTTGCTGGATGTTCCTGGAAGCCTGAAAGGCTGTCAACCTGCTCCCCCAGGTTGGCTAGCACCCAATTAAGTATTGCAGGAGCAACCTAGTACCACTCAGGGCTTTACTCAGTAAATCTGAATTATTTTGAACATGGGAAGGGATTTCTCATGTACTCCTCTGTAATCCCATGAATGTGCAGCTTTGTGGGGTGTAGAATCCTTATGTGCCTGTGTTCTGGTTACAGACTGCCTGAAGTGCCCCTACAGCAATGGTTCCCAAACTTTAACAACCCGTGAACCCCTTTCACTAAAATGTCAAGTCTCGCGAACCCCCTCCTAAAAATGAATATTTCCGGAGATTTTCTCCTTTACCTGAGTATAAATTATAAAAGCAGTGATCGTGGAAATATAAAATTTGTTTTTATGACATGCTTATTACACACTATTTATTATTTATCATTACAGTATTTTTATTACATTATGAAAATGGCAACACTCTTCCCAGCTCTCACTTTCGTAGCTTGTATCAAGGCGCCTATGTTTCATCAAGGAGTATCAGATGTGAAACAGCATGAAGGTATTTAAGAAGCCAACTCGAAAAATTCCTCCTACACAAGCATTCAGGTCTTGAGCAGTCCAGGCAAACAACGCACGTTACAACAAAGCTTAAACTTGTTCTTCATAATAATTTTATAAATAATACTAGCTGCCTATTTAATTTAAAAAACAGCAAAAAATATGTACCTCCCTTTCCATTTCTTATAAGGAGTCTTGAAGTTTAAATCTCCTCAGAGTGATAGATATGCTTGCTTTGATCTGCTTAGCTCTTGGAAGTCCAGGGGCTCCAGGCTGCTGGCCCCGTGCTGCCCGGGGTCCCTAGGGACAGCTCTGGCCGCCATTAGGGAATTTGTTCCCAAGAACCCCCTATAACATTTCGCGAACCCCAGTTTGGGAACCACTGCCCTACAGCTTTAATGTGGAGCCACCTTGTGGAGCTGGGGAGGGGTGGGCAGAGCAGGGGTTTATGGCTGATGATCAGAAAACACAACTCCCATTCCACTGCTGCCTCAAATCTCAGCCCCTTTCCCTGGCACAGCGAGGGTCCTTGGGCTGAAAGCCACTGGTACAATTTGCATTAACTGCAACCTGAGGCAGGGCTGCACAGGACGGGCATGGAGCATGATGCAGAGCACTCAAGAGACTCGATGTAGGAGAAAAACACCAGCAAACACTCCCTCGAGAGGAGAAGGCAAAAGAAGGGTTAGACACCTGATTTTCACCCCACTTGTTCATTAAAAATACTAATTACTGCCTTGCAAAGGACACACTCACTTTTGCTTCTCTGGAACCTGGAGGCTCTAGAATTTGCAGAATTTACACAAGTGTCATGAGAATCCACTGACTCTCAATGGGAGGAACAGGAAAGGAAAATGTATAGAAGCTCTACTTCTTTCCCCAGGGAGCTGAGGCCCCATGTCCGTGGGTGGGTGGGGCAGGTGAAAGACTACTTAGATCCTTTCAGGGAGTTTTCCCTTCCAGCCCCAGGTCTGTTGTGGGACTTACTCCCTGAACAGGCCCAATAGCTTTCTCCACATCCTTAGACTCTCTCCCTGAAAGCTCAGTAACTCTGGACTGGGCTTTTCTGTGTTGGAGTTGTGGCTCCTCAAGGCAGTGTGGGGACCCAACATACCAGTCCAACTCTGAGCCCCATACCCTAGCAGTGCGAGGGTCATCTAGCTGGGAACAGACAGGGCATAATTCACCCTCTGTAGAGTCTGTAAATGCTGCCTCACATAGGGAACCCCACTTAGAATTAAGACAGGTGTTTGCAGGACAGCTCATATCAGGCCTGAGTAAGGGCAGAGTCTGGCAGGGAGGCACCACATTGGCAGATCCAGGTGGTTGAAACCACTATGCTGCTATTTACCTGGTCTTGGGTGGGAAGTAGCGGGGGGAAGATTACAAGTTGCAACTGCACAAAAACAAAAATAAAAGGCCAGGCAAAATGGTTGGGAGAAACTGAACCACCAACTTTTTGCAACACTATAGAGAGAAAATCTGGTGGCCTGAGCTGAAGGGCGGAGCTTAGTCCTGGAGTCTCTAGCAACAACACTGAAGAGCTTCTGAATTCCACAGGTGGGGTCATTAACCCATTAGTAAAAAGTGGGAGAAGCTATACAACAGAAGCATATGGTAGCATAAAGTTGGTATAGCCAACTTTGCACCACCAGCTCCCTCCTTCACAGTGTGTAAAAGGAAGGGGCAAGGCAAGAACACACTCTTTTCCTCCAGTGATTGTGGTTCCAGTCCTGGGCATACATTTAGAGCATCCAGCTCAGCTCCCAGCCTGCCCATGCTCAGGGAGGCAGAAAGGTGGGTTATTTGTATTATCTTAGTATCTAGGAGTACCAGTCATGAAGCAGGGCCCCATTGCACTAGGCTGTCCTTGCCCAAAAGACCTTACAATCTAAGTATAAGATGAGACAATAGATGGGTACAGACAGGAAGTACAAGAAACAACGAGATGGTATTGGTCAACATGATAGGCTGCTGGTGCACTAATACGCACCTAATCCTTGTCAAGTTTTTGTAGACATCATCGCAAAAGATAGTTTTAAGGAGATTTTTAAGGATGATGATGAGGCAGCTTTGTGGATGTCTACAGCGAGGTCCTCCCAAGTGTGAAGGGCAGCATAGAAGAAATCATGAAGGTGCATATTTGAAAGTTTAACAAGTGGGAAATGGAGCATGGCATTATGGGCTGATTGGAGGCAGGAGTCGACATCTTGATAGTGAATGAGAAATGATAGCTTATGAAGGACCTTAAAAGTGAAGACAAGTAGCTATGTTTGATGCAACAGAAAAAGAGAGGCAGAGAAGGGATTAAGAGAGAGGTGATATGGTCAAAGGGGCAGGCTAGGAGAACGATCTTTGCAGCAGCATTCTAAATGGATACGAGTGGGACAAGATTGCCTTTCTCAAAGCTAGAGAAAAGGATGTTGCAGCACTGTGGACAGATAGGAAAGGTCATATCTTAGATATGTTATGCAGAAAGAACCTGCAAGATTTAGATAGATGTAGCCTTGATGTGTGGACCTACAGAGGTATGAGTCAGATGATGCCCCGTTTATGGGACTGGGTGACAAGCAGACTGGGGGTGTTTTCTATAATGATTGAGAAAGGGGAGGTAGTGGGGAGGATTGAAGGGTAAGATTAGCAGCTCTGTTTTAGCCACATTGAGCTTGAGTTGACAGCTAGACATCCACAAAGAGATGTCCGAGACAGGCAAAGTTTTAATTTGGACAGAAAGACAGGTCTGGAGTAGAGAGGTAGATCTGAGAGTCATCAGCACTAAAAATTTTTGTTTACAGATGACATTACCCAGCAATGAAGTGTAGAGGGAGAAGACAAGGGGACCAAGGAATCTGGAGAAAGAGAGCCCTGTGGACCCCCCTTCCGAAAGTTGGAAGGAGGATGAGGACACTGAAAAAATGATTAGAGAAACAAACGGAGAACCAGGAAGACAGTTACAGAAACCAGGATAGGACAAGGTTTCAAGACGAACAATATGGTTGACCATGTTGAAAGCAGCTGGCAGGCGAAGGAGAATGAGGAAGGAGTACTCATTCCTAGCCAAAGCTCAGAAGAGGTCATAAAAGACTTTGTTGTGAGTGATTTCAGTGGAGTGCAAGAGGCAGAAGCCAGATTGGAGAGGGTCTAGGATAGACTTGGATGATAGAAACTCCAGAGAGTGCATTCAGTGAGCTTAGAGATGAAAGCTATAAGGGGAATTGGCAGTAGTAGGCCAAAGTGTGTGTTTCCAAAATGGGAGAGACTTGTGCATGCTTGTATTGTGAGGGGAAAGAGACAGAGGAAAGTGGAGGCTAAGGAGAAAAGTAAGGATGGAGATGAGAGTGGGCATGAGCAGGGCCACCCGGGGGAGGGGAGGGGAAGTGGGGCAATTTGTCCCGGGCCCCACAGGGGCCCCACAAGCCCTGGCCGAGAATCCCTTCCCTGGCTAGAGGCGCCTTTTTAATTTTTACTCACCCGGCGGCAGTCCGGGTCTTCGGCGGCACTTCGGTGGCGGGCCCTTCAGTCGCTCCAGGTCTTCGGCGGCGGGTCCTTCAGTGCTGCCGAAGACGTGGAGCGAGTGAAGGACCCGCCGCCTCGGAGCACCGCCCGGTGAATACAAGCGCCGCAGCGGGTGGCGCGTTTTTTTATGTCCGCTCCCCCGCTTTGCCCCAGGCCCCCTGAATCCTCTGGGCGGCCCTGGGTATGAGAGAGATCAGGAAATGAGAGGGAGTGACTGGGGCAAGTGGAGGAGAGCAACTGAGAAATTTCTGCATCTGTGACAGGGGAGATGGAGGAGAGAGTTGTAGGAGGGGAAGGGGAAAGAGAAGACAAGTCAGGTGAAGGGGGAAAGTCACATTGTATTTTGCCAATTTTCTCTTGGAGGAAAACTGGCAAGATACTGTGTGGAAAGAGCCGTGGAGATTATGAGGAGCGTGTCAAAGATGGCAAATAGACTGCTGGGATTACAGACATAGGATTCAATTAAGTTGGAGAAGTAGAGTTGTTTAGCATGGAAGAACTGAAGGAGGAGAGAATAAGTTTTTTGTGGAGGAAGCCTGGTCATAGGATTTGAGCCAGAGATGCTCCACAGTAAGAGAGAGGGGCAAAAGAGTTGAGGATAAAGAAGAATGAAGCATGAAGAAAATCAACAACTAAATCAATGGAAGAAAGGGAAGAGAGCAGAATAAGTCAACACTGATGGACTGGAAGTCATGGAAAGGCCGAGTGACAGGGCGTGGGGTAAGGACTGCTGGGAAATATTAAAAGAGACCCAAGTGATGGTTGGAGAGAGGGAACTCAGCAACAGAGATTAGAGAGAGAGCAGTGCTTTGTGAAGACCAAGTCAAGTGAATGACCCTTTTGATGAGCAGGAGAGTCAAACCAGGGCTGCAGATCAAATGAAAAGGTGAGGGCGAGAAGACATGTGGCTAGGGGTCGAATGGTCATCAACATGGAAGTTGATATCACTGAGGATGAATGTGGATGACTGAGGAGAGGAAGAGCAAGAGACAGGAGTCACAAGCAGAAAGGAAGGCTGAGGAGGAGAAGTTGGGGGAACGGTAGATGACAGCAGCATGGAAGGAGAGAAGAGTCGGATGCTGTGCTTTCAAAAATGGGAAGGGGGAGGGGTTATAAATGGCAGGAAAGGGAGAGGAGAAGCCCAACAGCACCACTGTGGTCTGATCTAGGGTGGGGAGTATGACAGGAGAGGTCTCCATAAGAGAGGGCAGCTGCAGAGGTAGTGTCAGATGAAGGGATCCAGGTCTCTGCAAGAGCCAAGAACTGGTCAGATACAAAGAACTAGAGATGGAGTGGGTGTTCCAGAGACAGCAAGAAAAAGTAGAAGGAGGGGTTGGTGTGAGGTTAAGAATAGTGGCACAAGAAGGGCAGAGCTGATGGCAGAGGTGGAGAAGGTGGGATGGAAGGGAGTGTCAGGATTGGGGCAAATGTTATCAGAGGTAAGGAGGATGTGGGACCTAGATTTGTGCTGTGGGGGAAAGAGGAACAGGTAGAAATGGTAGCAACTGCAGAGGGGTAAGGGTAACCAGAAAGAGGATATGGAACCAGAGGAGGAAAGGAGGACGACAGATACTGTGAGGCAGAAGAGGGTAAGGTGAAAGCCAGTGTCAGGTGGACAAGATTACAATTAAAAAAAAAAAGGTCTGAAAGTATGCTCTCTGCCTGGTGCCAAGTCCCTGCAGTCTGGGCAAAGTGTTATGGGCAGAGCTGCCCAATTGCAGTGCTCTTTGGCATAAAATCATCTTTGTCTCCCTGCCACCTGAATTTTGCAGAATGTGAGCTCAGTGCAGCTGAACATCAAACCCACAGAATACATAGTGTTGCACTATTACAGCAACACTATCAACTTAAATGTGACCTCCCATTTCAGAATATACCAGAAGACTCGGGCTGTATAAAAGTTTGAATAGAAATGTTTCACAATATTAAGAATTCCAACAAAAACAGTTTTGAAACCCAAACAGTGTAGCACTTAAAATGAAACTGAATAAACACAATCTATTCTTGGACAATGAAGACAGTTTCAGAGTAGCTGTAAGCAGTGATAGGTAAATTGGATTTGAAAAATTCTCAGTCAGTTCTAATAATCAGTAACACAAGGAAATAGATCACAACATGTTAAGCTGACACTGTTCCTTTAAATACACTGCAGTGTATTAAAGAAAGGAATTGTAATTCATTAGTGTGTCATGACATCCATAACTATTGAAGTTTAAACAATCAATACTGCCGCAGCATGCTCCGCTCTGGTGGCAGACAAAGAAGAGTAGAGGGACTGTTATCATCTGTGCAGATCATGGAAACAGGATTCAGTGTATCAAATGTTGAATTAAATGTGTGAATTATGTGGTTGAGCTATATTTCCACTTCTGCAATCAGAGTTCCATAATTCAATTATTTGTTTATTTTTGTGGTTTCAGTAAGTAAGTTTAAAATATACCAAATCTCCCAAAAGACTCATTTATTCCTCTTTTTGTTGTGAAATACCAGGTTAAAAGTGAAAGCTAGAAAATAGTCAGAATTTTTCTGAATATCAGCATCTTAGGGTTGCTCAGAATTCTTTATTTCCTCATGTTCTACAGGTACAGACTGCCTAGATAGGTCTAGGCTGATATAAGTAAGGTTTTCATCACCAGCAAAATTTAGCTACTTGTTTGGCTACAATACTCAAGACAGCCAGCCTGATCCCATGTCAAGAGTTGTGCTGCTTTCCTAAAAAAGCTAGCAAGTAATTCTGTCCTTGTCTTCTCCTCCCCTTTCCACGCCCAGCACAACTCTTCCCCTTACCCTCATCCTCAAACAAAAAGCAGCACAGAACCAGCACGTCTCTGCACCACAGTGCACTGCCGGAGGAAGTTAGACGTAACACAACATGGATATTAACAGCACAAAACTATTTCTATTTAACGTTTGACTGTTCCACAGCCTCAAAAACAGTGCTACTGTCAAAAGAGTGGGATATGTCCAAAGATACAATATTGTGGGTGTTCTCCCTTCTTCCTAGTAGGGTGCTTGATCCTCCAGGTCATATTACTTACACTAGGAAAGCATATTTATGTAGCTTGAGTATGTAATGTCAAGATTACTTCATTACTCTTAATGAAAGCAAAAAGTAGTTATAGAATCAAATAACCCCAGGGTTTAGAAGGGACCACAAGGGTTAACTAGTCTAACTCCCTGCCAAAATGCAGGATTGATTGTATTTAAATCATCCAAGACAGATGGCTATCCAGCCTCCCTTTGAAAATCTCCAGTGAAGGAGCTTCCACAACCTCCCTGGGCAGTCTGTTCCATTGTCCCACTGTTCCTACAGTTAGGAAGTTTTTCCTGAGATTTAATCTAAATCTGCTATACTGTAGTTTGAACCCATTGCCTCTTGTCCTGCCCTCTGTGGCAAGAGAGAACAACTTTTCTCCATTTTTTATGGCAGCTTTCAAGTATTTAAAGGCCACCATCGTGGCCCCCCTTAATCTCCTCTTTTCCAAATTAAACATACCTAGTTCCTTCAGCCTTTGCTCCTATGGCTTGCATTCCATCCCTTTGATCATCTTTGTTGCTTGCCTCTGGATTCTTTCCAGTTTCTCACATCCTTTCTATACATTGGTGACCTACTCCAGCTGAGGCCTAACCAACGCCGAGTAAAGCAGTACTATCACCTCCCATAACTTGCATGCTATGCCTCTGTTAATGCAACCTAAAATTGCATTTTTTTTTATTTTTATTTTTTGCAACAGAATCACGTTGCTGACTCATGTTGAGGTTGTGATCCACCACAACTCCCAGATCCTTTTCAGCAGTGCCATTCTGTATTTGTGCATTTGGTTTTTCTTCCCTAAGTCCTTTCATTTGTTTTTATTGGATTTCATTTTGTTGTCTATAGCCCAGTTCTCCAATTTATCAAGATCCCTCTGAATTTTAGCGCTATCCTCCAAAGTGATTGCAAACCCCATTTACCCCTCCCCCCCAGCTTTGTGTCAGCTGAAAATTTGATCAGTAAGCTTTCTGCTCCTAAATCCAGGTCATTAATAAAGATGTTAAACACCGGACCCAGAACAGCTCCCTGAAGAACCCCACTTGAGATGTCCCTCCAATCTGACATCGTTCCATTAATAGTTATTATTTGAGATTGTTTAACCAATTATATGTCCACTTAATGGTAGTTTGCCAAGTTATGCAGGCTTCCTTCCTCTAACTATTCAAACAAAATCAGGGAGAAATATGTGTTTCAAAATAGTCAGATATTGGAGAAGCATACGTCTGTTATGTTATGCTCTCCAAGCAGCTTTTAAAATTTGATTAATTCTATTGGAAAATACTGATGTTGGAGCCCAGTGGGTTTGCCATCTAATCTGTAGGGATTTTACAATGGATTTTCCTACCATTCCATGGTGGCATCAGCTGCTTTTGTCTTTCCCTTTCTTTTGCTATTTAACCATTACTCTGGCACTAGACCAATAGCTACCTAGGAAGTTGCTAAACATTCTATACATCTGATAGTAGGAACTACTAAAAGTTAGTCAGCCAGAATCCACTCTCTCAGAAAACCATCTACAATGGCTTTAGTCTTCCCTGATTTGCATAAATGTCCTAACCAGTGTTCATTTCTGGAGTCTGGCTTTGAGACACTTTCATGGAGGTAGAAAGTCACAATTTATAAAAAAGGGAGGCTAGGAACAAGTTATCTGAATTATTTTGTATAAATATTAATAAAGCAAGAGTTAAATACTTTCAGACCTGTTTCTCTGGAGGATATTTGTGCTGCAGCCATTCTTCTGGAGCTCTAGCTTTTACGTCCCAGCCAACAATGACTCCTGAATAGCCAAATCTTCTGTGTACTATCACCTGTCCCACATTAAACTGAACAGATTCTGGCTTTGGACTGTGAATGTGAGTTGATTCTAGTAAAACAAGAAAACAGATTTATCAAGGAAAAAGTGTTTGATCAAGTACTATAGCAAACATTTAATAGACTTTACTCTGTTGGACATCCAGTGACAAACAAACAGATTGGGCAATTAGATTACTTAATAAAGTAAAACTGGGAGTATGAAGACTAACAGTCTTTAGTACAAACAGCTAGTTTGCTGTTAAAACCAAACAGCATTTGTTCAGGATGTTATAATAATATTTCATAAATATTCATTTATATTTTATGTTGTATCCTGGAATTAAATTAATGGGATTTGGGAAATCATCAAGACAAAATAAATATGTTGACAAGTATTTGTTTTCTTCAGTCTTAATTAATGCAATATTTTACAGTACTACAGAGAAATGGCTCAGACTCTATAGTTGAGGCTATATGAGTTTAATTGTGACCCTCTCCTTTCTAACTGAAAACAAAGCTTCTTTCTGCCTGAAATTTTTTCCATTCAGTCTCTGTTCAGAGGTGATTTTTGAAGAAAATAAGAGCTATTTGAGTTTGAAGACTGATAAAATGGTACCTTTTCTCTTTCTGTTATAGTTCAGTCATAAATCAAACAGCTATGAGAATATCAAAGATGTTTGAGACACCAGTGCTCCCTGAACAAGCACATATGAACACTTTTAGCAAAGTGTGAGAGATGGCCTCTGCTTGTTTGTCATTTAGGAGAAGTCTAGCAACACATACATACACACTCTGAAACTGTCCAAAATAAAGTTCAAAAGGATTGAAGACTGCAGTCTTTTTTAGAAATGAAGTTTCCCCAGTACCTGCAAAATGAGCATGGATTTCTTCTTCATCTTCAACACCTTGAGTTCTCTTTTCTCCATAGTACCAGTTCCTAAAACAATGAGTGTGATCAAACAAGTTTGTTAATGTCTGAGTATCTGGATTGGATTTATAATAATCAGAAAATTGGATAAAGTTGTTTGAATAAGGTGATGTTGCAAAATGGTTGATACAAAATTCAATGCAGTTTGAAGTGAATGACAATCTTAGAATCTTATTGGACATTGTAAAAGACAAAGTGATTTGTTCAAAGAGGGCAGGAGAGTATAAATATTATGCATTGGAAATCCACTTTGGACATTGTAATTCCACAGTTGCATGTTAGATCTCCCCATTATAAACACAGAAGACAAACAGGTATTCTATAGATGAGATGAGATGATACAGAATTCCTTTGGAGTCACACTGTGGTGCATTTTGTAAATTGTATATGGAAACGTTTGAAGACATGTTGGTATGTGCATTCAAAATGTGTTTTACGAGTAGTTGCCATACCCAATGTTGTACTTTTGCAAATTAAGATGCAAGCTATCTAAAAATTCCAAATGGAGTTAAACCATTTTCTAGTCTAATAGTTCCCATCCTCTAAGTAGATGGTGGGGAGGGATAGCTCAGTGGTTTGAGCATTGGCCTGCTAAACCCCAGGTTGTGAGTTCAATCCTTGAGGGGGCCACTTAGGGATCTGGGGCAAAATTGGTCCTGCTAGTGAAGGCAGGGGGCTGGACTCAATGACCCTTCGGGGTCCCTTCCAGCTCTATGAGATAGGTATATCTCCATATATTATTATTATATTAAGTACAAAAACTTTAAGTCCTTAAAATTAAATGTGGTAAAACAAGAGCCCTTTGCCCCTTTTAAATATTTGAACAAAGAGTTCACCTTGACCAACACTAAGTTGAATGCCAAGTTACAGCTCAAACCAAAGATATACTGCTGAGTTGTAAGTTTATATAAACACAATAGGACAAGTTTTTGAACATGGTTTAAAGGAACAAGCAAAAACTGAATTAAATTAAAGCCCTTCTTTAGGGCTACAATGAATGCAGCTTCCCTTCTATGCTAGATCTTAGTCATAGCCCAAGAAGGGTTGTGGCTTTCATTTAAATTTCAGGTTGGAGGGTGGTATTTTAAAAAAGAAGAGCTGGCTCCTTTTACTGTTGCTGCTGTCTGGTGAAAGGGAGAAGGACTAGGAAGTCAGAGACCTACTGCAACGCACACTTTGGTGGGGGCACAGTGAGGTGGTTCAAATCTCTCTGCTGCCCTTGTTGTCAGTGGTGTTGACAGCTGTGCTCTATAAGCTAATGGCATCTTGTGTGCAGCTTTTAACAAGTGGTGACAACAGACACCACTTGAGATCTTTTCCCATGTATGTCAGCCAGCTCTCTGTCAATACCAAGTGTGTATAGGTGCTTGCAGAATCTCCTCTCCATATGTCATTGCTAAGCCCCTCCCAGATCCTGCTTTGACAGGAAGTAGGAGCAAGTTCCACCAGGTTCCTATAAAAATCTCCATCTGAATGAACTCTGTAAGGGCTTACGGTTAGCAAACACTTTCTATTGCAAACGCTGAAATGTAAGTGTCCTGATCTGCTAGGTGAAATTGCACCCAATATGGAAGGTTTGGGAAGTCTAGAAATGTTAGTTTTTATAATACTAAGAACTGATCATTTAAAAAAAGGTATTAAGAAGAGAAAGCCATCTTATGGGGGCTAAATAATCCTCAATGTAGTCCTTTTGGAACCGTGGGAGACCCTGGATATAGGGTGTCTGGAGTCCTATACTAGGTCAGAGAAAGTTGGTGAGAAGTGGGGTCTTTGTGGACTTTTGCAGGCTGTGCAAACAGCTCATTTCTCCTTAGACTGTTTCCCCAAGAAACCTCCAGGGAAGCAAAGCTCTAATTCTGTGAATTTTCTAGGCCTCAGGGGTCTAAGTAGTGGTTTTTAGAACTCTGCGTGGACCCTTTATAAAGCCTTCATAAAAATACACGAGTTAAGAACTCTGCAGGGTTCCAAACAAACATGGAAACCAGTTTTAATAACTAAATCCCCACAATGCCCCCAAACTAATGAAAGGCACCAATCTTCACCAAGACAAAAATGAAGTTTTTAGGCCACGTCACTTTGAAATTATGATCCAGAAAAGATTAGACAATATCCAAGCAGCAAGTTTCCCTCATTTTTAACCTTTATATTGCCCAGGTGCTTTGCCTGATTTACCATCAAACCACATAGAAATATTATACCCAGCATAAGATGACCATGCACATTGAATTTTAGATGGATCCAACCTGATCCTGCAAACATTTATGCACGTGCTTAACTTCATGAACATGGGTAATCCCACTGGCTTCACTGATAGAGAGATTTAAATTAGAAGATTAATACAAACATTAAAGTGATGCTGTGATTTATCTTCAGTTTGGAGGCAACCCCAAGTTGAATGTTCAAACAAAGTAAGCGCAAAAAGGTCTTTTTAAACAGAGAAATTATACCCCAAGACTATCCTCCTCAAAAGGAGGAAATTTTCCATGGCAGATGTTTTCCTTGTCACTCTTATTTCACTTCTATAGCACACTCTCCAGTAAAAACAGGTCAAGAGATAGGGAAGCTGGAGTTAATGGTAGGATCAATGTAAAACTTACTATAGCATAAATATGTAATGTCCTACCTTGTCTTTGATATCCACAGCTTTAGATGGTCTGTCCATGCATCCAGACTCAAGTAGGACTTTATAAAGCTGTTCCAATAGCCAATTATCCTTTAGTAATAAAGATGGTTGTCACATGGTGTGAACATTTGATAGTATACTGTATAAAATTGCTTTACATAAATTTAACATACAAAAAATTGTTTTTGTATGAAAAAAGAGAAGTCACTGATGGAACATTTATTTGATAAAGACTCTGTTCTCTAGACACATTGAGAAATAAGCAGATAATTTTTCAATGGTCACTTGCACCAAAAACAACCTAATTTTTGAAGATGTCCATTTTTATGACAAGATGCTTCCTGCCTTTACTCAGACTGTAGGAAATTGCCATCAGTGCTTCATCCTGTCCAGAGTCCTCTCTTCGAGAGTGGCCAGCACCAGATACTTCAGAGGAAGGCAAAGAAATGACAAAATGGACAATTATGGAATAACCTTCCTGTACACAGTTTCTTCTAAACCTCACAGTTAGTGGTTTTCTCATGCTATAAAATATGAGGGTGTATTCTGTTCTCTTATCACTTTAAGTCTGGGTTTTCTCATTCATATAGACAGTCTAATCTGTTCAATCCAACTAGGCTTTTGGCTTCAGTGATGTTTTGCAACAATATCATAACCAATGTAATAGTAAGATTTTAATATTTGAATTACAAACAGGTTATGTATCACTTGTACAGATCTCTCCCCATGCTGCTCACCTTTAAAACATCAGTGGATACACCGATACCTGAAATTAGCATAGCCTTCTCTTTATATTTAGGATGAAAATGTTTGTGGTGACTGTTGGTAAACAACAACTTTTTAAAATAAGTAATATTGTACTAGTCACTATGTATTTCATTCTTTTCTGATTGCTGTCCTAAGTCATTATTCACGCTCTACTACATTGATTTTTATTGCTAAGGCCAATGCACTAAATCATACTCCAAAAGGAAATACATTTGAATAGTAAGTTTCAACAAGACAAGGGAAAGTCAAAAATAGTGTTATTAATCAAGCATTTCATTCTCACCTTTCAAAGAGATTAAGCACATAGTAACACTTATTGGAATCTCCAGGGGCAGAAGCATATTGAGATATAGCCATGCCGACCATACACACAAGGTTTTATATGGAGAAAAACAAAGGCTATTATTCAAATGCCGTAGGACATCAAACTGCTTAATAAATTCATATTAAAACACAAAAATGTATGAGATACGATCTGAATGTATTATTGTAAGGATGGCAGGAGGGCATCCCCACTCCAAGCTTCCAGGACAAAAGTGTAATAAGGGAGGAGGGAGAGAGAAATCTAGCTTTGAATATATTAACGTGGTGGGGAGAAAATTTTTGACAACCTTTGTGTCACTTGGAGGCGCTGAGCAGAGTCTGTTCTATACCACTGGGATATGAAATACTGTGCAGGAAGTGCAGATAGCAGCACACAAATCTGCAGAACTGTAGCTGTATTAATCTGAGGCATTCCAACAGTGAAACCTCTTCAAAGATGCTTTCCCTCTGTCTGTAATCTGCAAAGTAAAAAAATAAATAAATAAAAATGAGTGATCGCTAACATCACAGTGTTTAAATTCCATTCACTACATATTGTTGAGTCACAAGATATTTCACACCTTGGACTATACTTCAATTACACTCAAAGTTTGTTACCTGCATTAGAAGCTGGTTCACAATGAAGTTTATTAATAAGGTGATCTAGCCTCACCACACCATGTAAATACAAATCTAGTGAAGGGTCACATATGAATATATTCCTTTCCTCCTTTTGAGGGTGGGTTTTGAGATGAGAGAACAGCAGGTTATGTCCTCTCATCCACTCTAGACTTCAAACAAGAACCTGATCTACAATACCCACTAAGACAGAAAGATACACTCTGCTTCCTGTACTACCTTAAAGATAATTAAGTGAATTTAATGTTTGAGAGACGTGCTGCATGGACAGCCCTGAAAAACAGTCCTGTTTAGACAAAACATTTCTGGCATGGACAGTGGAACTATGGTCTTTAGTACTGCACCCCACCTGCCTGTCTTAATGGTTTCCTGGAGAGGTCTTCTTTTAGGATGATATTGGAGTGTACACGTGGTAACTTGCCAAGATGGACATACAAGAATGCCAGCTGCGATGGTGTTTTTGTCATGGTCACATCAGTGCATTACACAGAGCACTGACACCATCAATTCATTTCAGAGACATTCTCCCTCCCTCTCCACAAATGCACTTTTGCTTTTGTAGGAAAAACCATAAGTCACTGACAGGGAACATTTTTTCCCTAAAGACTCTGTACTTTAAACACATGGAGAAATAGTTTTTGGATGCTACCTAGCTGAGACGGATTTCACCTGGCAAACAACAAGTGCCTGCACTATGTTTAAACATCTATCAGAATTTTCTATATTAGAACTAGAACTTCCTTGCTGAGATTTTGGAAAGATTGCCTGAAAGATACCCAGTGTACAGGTTTACTTCTCCTACAACTTCTTCCCTTCATTTAAGCATCCCTTCTTCCCCTCAAGAGAGTCACTTTTATAACATGTACTCCATTTCTCTGTTTCATTATTCTCCTGTTCTGACTCTTCATGCCATACTGCCAGGCAAGTTATTATTTCTGTTGCTCCTATTCCAGTTCACACTATTTAAAGTGTCCTTTTATTAAATACTTTAGCACTCATTTACTCTACTATGTTAACAATTTGGGAAGTTAGAATTGTGGAAATACTTAGCAAAAGACTGATTTATGACCCAAAAGATGAAAGCTGGAATTCCTGAAGAATGTTTGTGGAGGGTTGGGGAATTCAACAGAAAGCCCTGCTTATAAGCTGAATTATTTTGGGGGCCCAATGTCTTCAGTCATGCATTGCCTTTCCTTTTTGACTAGCAAAGTGAATGTGTCTCCTAACATTAGATTTTAACAGTACTTGAGCATTGTTTGATAACAAGCCTTGCCACCAGGAATCCCACTCTGAAGGGAAAAACCACACACATGCTGTCTGACTGTAGGTTCAGTAAAACAGTCAAGTGACAAGATAGCAACATTCTGCCCTTTCATGCTGGGAACCTAGATTTGACTGTTCTCAGGAATGCATTGACAGTTGATGTTGGTGTGATATTTAGTCTCTGGTAAAAAAACAACAACGAGGAGTCCTTGTGGCACCTTAGAGACTAACAAATTTATTTGGGCATAAGCTTTTGTGGGCTAGAACCCACTTCATCAGATGCATGAAGTAAAAAATACAGGAGCAGGTATAAATACATGAAAGGATGGGGGTTGCTTTACCAAGTGTGAGGTCAGTCTAACGAGATAAATAAATTAACAGCAGGATACCAAGAGAGGAAAAATAACTTTTTAAGTGGTAAGAGAGTGGCTCATTACAGACAGTTGACAAGAAGGTGTGAGTAACAGTAAGGAGAAATTAGTATTGGGGAAATTAAGTTTAGGTTTTGTAATGACTCAACCACTCTCAGTCTTTATTCAGGCCTAATCTGATTTTATCTAGTTTGCAAATTAATTCCAGTTCTGCAGCTTCATGTTAGAGTCTGTTTTTGAAGTTTTTGTGTTGAAGAATTGTCACTTTGAGGTCTGTTATTGAGTGACCAGAGAGATTGAAGTGTTCTTCTACTGGTTTTTGAATGTTGTGATTCCTGATGTCAGATTTGTGTCCATTTATTCTTTTGCGTAGAGACTGTCCGGAGACAATTACACTGTTTGTTGCAGCAGTGCTTTCCTGTATATTTAAAAAGCAGAATTAGGAGGTAGCCTTCCAGAAGATACTAGTAGTTTGGAAATTGGGGGAAAGAAAGGAATTTTGAGAAAAAAATTGAAATTTCGGAAGATGAAGATGTTTATTTATTTATTTACATACTCTCAAACACCTGAAAGGCCTGCCTGAAGTCAACTACATTTTAGCACTAAACCACAAACAGTCACAAGTATAGATACACCAGAAGGCCTAGCATAAGCTCAAATACATCTTCAGAAGCAACAATCTTACCATTCAGGCTGCTCCCAGTATTAGGAAGACATGTATCCTTTACACATACTGAAAAGGGAGGCAGAGGGTTCCTTTGACTTTAAGAAAATAAGAGGTCTTTACCCTGCTATCTTCAGCAATTACTGAAAAAAGATTCTCATTAGAACCCATACTGAAGGGAAAGCAGGTAGAAGAGCAGCTGAGCTGCTTAGTGCACTAGCCTGTGGAGAAGACTCCATTTCAGATATAAAATTGGTCACAAGTGAAACAGGCAGAACAGATGTTCACACATCTTACCAGTAACCACAAAATTTGCCTGATTCATTAAATATAGGTCATTCTCTACTCCACAGAAACCTAGGACCGTTAATAATGGGAATGTGATCATGTACAACCACTCAGGGTTATACCTGTATGAAAAGGAAATGGATGCACTGATTCTTGAAGAAAATCAATTACACAAACAATCCACAGATGAAAAATGGAATGGGAGCACATGCAGCTTGGTTAATAAGACTCTCTCTCTCTCTCTCATTTTTTTTTTTTTTTTACCAAAGACACATTTTACATATAAAAGATAGATTTGTTTAATTCTGCAGCAGAAGCATTTAAAATGCCAGTCAGACAGTTTGAACCCCAAATGTAGGTAATTTAAAAGACAGTAATAATCCACAAAATACAATTGGATTTTTTTCCTGACTTAAAGAGCTACTGTGGTTTTTAAAAGCTAACTCAGTATCCTCCTGCAGCGAGCAACTCAAACACTACATTGTGCTAAGGCGTGGAGCCAGACTAGTACTTTACCTTGGACAAAAAGAAAAACAAAGAGCACAAACGTTGAAAAGTATGGAGTAAAAAGGGGCATACAGACCCCGAAAAGAGTAAATAGTTTAATTCTGGGGGGAAGATTTGTAGCCAAAACGACTCTGGAATAAAATCTTCCTTCTAAATCCCCACATTTAGACTGGCGAGGGAAAGAGTCTCTCCCTACTAACAAAAATGAGCTCAAACATGATGAGGATGCTGCAGGCCATCTATAAATTCCCTGCTCGGAGATGCTGGGTGCCGCTTAAGCTACTATCCACGTGCCACTGTTACCCCGCTCCGAAATCTCAGCCAGCTGGCGGCCTTGGAGACAAGAGAGATCGACCCGCTAACCAGCTAACTAGGCGCCGATAGCTGGAGCGCGCTGGCCCCAAAGGGACACGCAGCTAATCCTGCCGGACAACTTCGGCTCCACGCATCCTGTGCCACCTGCGCGCCATTCACACCCAGCCCACCCCGCGCTCGCGGTCCGGATGCACTGGGAGCGTGGCATGTCGCCTGGTGAGAGACGCGGCCAGAGCTAGCCGGGACCCTGCCACCAGAGGAGCAAAAAGCGCCTTCCCCTCCCCGGAGCACGCGCGTCCCAGCCGGCCAATCCCGCCCCGCTGGCTCCGGGCGCCCCGGCACCTTCCCGGGCCAACAGGTGCCAGAGCCCCTCGGCAGCGCGCCCCTGGCAGCCCCTCTCTGCAGCAGGGGACTGGGGGGGACAGACCTGGCCACTGGCTCTGCCCTGGGGGCGCCCCCGCGCCCACTGACGGCCGCTGTAGTGGCACAAACAGCCTGTGCCCGGAGCCCGCCGCTCCCCGTGCGCTGCTCCGGCTCTGAGGCGCACCAGGTATCCGGGGCTCCTCCTCCTCCTCTCCGTGGGAGCCGCGCCGCTACCGGCCCGCCCGGAGCCAGGTGAGGGGCTGCACGCGAGAGACTCACGCGCCTCAAAGGGGCTGCAGGCTGCCCAGGTGCCTCGCTCGGCGGCGGGAAGGCTCCTCGCTGGGAGGTCGTGCCTGACTGTGGGCCGTGCTGCGTGCCCGGGACTGCAGGGAGAGAGAAGCGAAACCTCTGCAGGAGACGCCACCAGCCTCCTCAGGGGCCTCTAGCTGGGGACACATGCAGGGGAGTTGCCTTCCTAGTCAGCCTCCTCCCCCCGGCTAGATCCTTTCACCAGAGGGATAACAGTGAAATGTTTGAAAAGGCCCCTTCCCAGTTGAAATCGGGTCAGTATGAAAAAAAAAAAGTGTGATGGCTTCACAGCCTAACTTTAATCCTGGATGTAATCTTTAATCCTGGTTTGTAATCAGGGTCCCCTACTTCTAAAAATTACAGCTATTCTTAAACATGTACATTAAGGCATCAGCCTATATTATTCCCCCTTTCCTTCCCGCCATTGCTGTCTGAAAGATACAGGCAAACAAACACCCCACATCTGGTCAGTGCAAAAATCAGTGGGACTCCATTCATACTCACCTGCAAGATCAGGGCCCACAGGGGAATTGACTGACTAGGCAGCAGTAGATAAGGCACTGAGATGAAATTCATTAGATTGCAGTTCTATTCCTGTCTCCCATTGACCTCTGGGTAACCTTGGGCAAAGCACTTAATTGCTCTGTGCCTCTGTTTCCCCATCTACCCTTTGCTAGTCCTGTCAGCTTGTGGTGGTAGCATTTCAGACCAATCACTATGTGTTTATAGGATGCCTTGCACATTGTGGCCCTGATATTGATTGGTTCCTTTAGGTGCTACTATAATATAAATAACAATATACAAAGGGAAACAGTGGAACTGACTGTACACAGTGCTGACAAATGCACAAAGTAAACTGAGAAAAATACATTTTTCTTTACTCCCTTTCAGATATTGTAGTTAGATGTTGCTTGTAACAACAGAATTTTCACATATGTAACCCTTCTGCCCATCTGAGTTGGCAGCAACAAGGGCCGGGTTCAGTATCTAGGGGTTCCGTTTCAATACTACAAAGCAAAACCGGCTCGAGCCCCCACCCAGTGACCTGGGACAATTTCATACCACCCCCCGGGAGCCTCTAAGAGGCAATATTTCCCCTCTCTCAAGCACAGAGTCTGAGTGTAGCAAAATCCTTTTAATAAAGGAGGGAAACAATGCAGCATTATATTGGGGAAACACCACAAACAGGATTCATAACACAAACCATGAGCAAAAGACCCACCCCCAAGTAAGTTTGGCAGTATCCTTTTCCCCTCAGGGTCTTAAGTCCAACAACCCAAAAGATCACCCCAAAGTCCCAAAAGTCCAACACCTCTAAAGTCTCTTGAGTCCAACAACCCAAAAGTCTCTGTCCTTGGTCAGTGCAGCCCCAGAGTTCAAAAGTTTATCTGCAGAGTTTTACCACCCCAGCCTGGGTGGAAGGGGGGGGGG